>LPNX010747438.1:82553-131779 GCA_001517045.1 Pseudotsuga menziesii | reverse complement strand
GGCTTCGGAGAAGAGGGAGAGGAGGAAGGGGGGAAGGAAAAAAGGGGGGGGGCAAAAAGAAAGGGGGTTAGAGAGAAAGGAGAAGGGGGAGGGGAGGCATAAGGAAAAGGGGACAAAAGGAGAGCAACCAAGGAAAAGGAGGAAAGAAACTTCTTTTCAAGAGCTTGAGAAGCTAAGAGCCAGAAGAAAAGCTCCCAGCATCGCCTGCTAAGGAATATATTTGTGAGTAGGCCGATTTCCATTCTGTCGATACTGTCCTTGCAAGAGAGAATCTCCCCCATTTGCTAAGCTGTCAGCTGCCGAGTTATTGTGCCGGAGGATATGATATGCTTCGTATCTGCTGGACATAAGGACCTTAGCTTTTTCATAAAGTCGCCGACATTGGACGGCTCCTTCATTATATCCCGTGTTTAGTTTATAAATGATGTGCCTAGAGTCCCCAAAAATCAAGGCCTTGCGAATTTTGTTTTCCCGGAGAATGTGAATGCTCTGAATAAGAGCCATCCACTCAGCTTCGTTGTTGGTCCTGCTTCCAAGCCCCCAAGCAAAAGCATGTTCGACCTGTCCTCCGGGATTCAGGAGAATCCCCCCCGCACCTGCCTCCCCATTAATATTAATATTTTAATTAATATGTTTTGTTATAATTATTACAACAAAGTATTATATCAGTATAGATCCATCTTAACTATGACTTCACAAGGGCACAGGGATCAAGTTTTCTTGAGCAAACCTTTTTTAACTTACAAAAATAATCAATAATAATCATATAATCAAATAGTTTTCCAAAAAAAGTTTTACTTGTCTTTCTTTAAAACTAATAATGAATATTAAGAAACTAATAATGAATATTAAGAGTAGTTAATGAGTAAAATAATCCATGCAAAAATTTAAAATCTAGATTTCCTCAATAAATTAGAATTTGAAAAACATTTTACCATCAAATGAAGATTTTAAACCTTTATCCAAATGTTTTTTTATAAATTACTTGTTTTACTCTATAAATAAAAATGAACATTTACATGTTAGGGTTAACCTTTGGGAATGAGCAACGGTGTAGGTGGTTTAAGGAACATGGTTTTAGTGGCCCGTGGTTTCTTCCTAGTTGTATTTGCATTTAAAGAACCTTACAAATATGGTTGTAATATTCCATTGAAATGTGCCAAAATGAGTATGAGGTAATTTATTTTCTATCACATATTTTATTCCTAACATTATGTGTGCTTAGGTTTAAAGTCAACTAAATTTTAAATTGAAATTGGATATATAATTACATAAATGTGTTTTAAAATTAAATTTTATATGTTCTTGGTTTTATAATTTTTCTTTTTATTACTCAAGTCAATTGAATTTTACTACTAAAATTTTACTATTCAGTTTGTAAGATTGTGAGTGTTTCCCTAATATAGTTGCATATTTATATGAGTATAATATTTTTTTTAATTATAAGCTGACATGTTATAAAAGATTACCCCATTTGAGCTGTAGAAAGAGCCTCTCTACCCAATCATTTAAACATGTATATCATTTCCCTACATCTATATATTCTATCAATAATATAACATTTTACAAACACTCAAAATTAAGATAAAAAAAGATTTTATTATATAGTAAAAAGAGATCATTAAAAGTATTAGAACCTAAAATTTTCATAACAATCGAAATACTAACCATTTACATTAAAGCAAATAACTTATTTTTAAATACAAACATTACAAAGTATAAATAATGCAAATCACATATTAATTTGTTATCAAATTAGCACACGATTGATAATTTCACCAACAATCTCTAACACTTTATTGAGTTAATGTCCAATGGTCTTAACCCTTATTACATTGAAAGAACCTATTCATAAGTTTTTGGGTCACACAACACCACTTACAACCCAAAAAAAAAATGGATGATCAAGCATTGGATAGATTAAGGCCCTTTCCTCAATTACAAATGTCATATTTTTGCTTAAGGACTTAATTGTGTAGTTATAAAGATTTTCCAATTTTGTAGAGTAACTTAAATATTTTTACAATTAATGAATAGGTAATAATTGACTCTTTAGCTTCTAAACACAAACCATGTGTTTGAGTTTTAGTCACGGGGATTCACCTTGTTCAACAATATTTTATCGTGCTCATTTATAAAGGGGCATTTTTAAATTGTGAAAAACAAGGTGTAGGTATTGGGGGGTGAAGGAGTAGAGTATGGAAGGTTTATAGGTATTAGGGGTATAAAAAGGAGTATCTAATAAAAATAGGGAAAAATTGATAAAAAAATGTTTTTTTAATTGAAAATATGTAATGGAAAGGGGCTTAGCAAAAGGATTTTGGTAGGTATTTATCAATACCTAGTGAAACTAGGGTACTATTTAATATCCCATGAACAAAGGCACTATGACATAGTTTCACTGAGTTGAATTGAGACTTGGTTTTAATATTCAAATTTAAATTGGAAAATTAAATAAGTAAATTTATCTTGTCTTCTTTTGTTGTGCTTTGTAATTAAATTATTTAAACCTTTTTAAATCAATATTATCTAAAGAAATTTAGAAGCTAGATAGATAAATATGTCCTTTACATGGTGTAACCATTTCATACCCTAATTCCAAACATTGGTTGCATGTAAGGAAAAATACTAAACACTTGTGTTTTGAAAAAATATGCACAATCTTTAAACATGTGTCCTATCAGAGGCACGTAAACTAAAATAAGGATTTCATTGTGTGTTGTTTGCGGACAACTTCATCGAATCAATTTTTTTCCAAAGCTATCTCAGAATGTATAATATTTTCCGTGATGTCTTGTCCAATTTCCATAACTTGAGTCCAAGAAATGGGCATACATTAGTTAAATTACTAGTCCATTGTCTCCATAGAAATGTATTTCTGTCTTAGTTCTAGAGTGGGGCGCAAGGTGTAAACTGTATACGTGTTTATAACATTTGTTGTTAAGTTATATTATGATCTCCTAAATAACATATCCAAAATTTATCATCTAATTACAAGATATGCATGTGCAGATCAATACAAATGTTAGAGCAATGTGATTGTTGATTGTTGAAAATATGGAACAAATAGAAATAAAACACAAGTTTCTAAGTGTGTGGGATTTCCAAATCTCCATGGGTACTTTGACATTATACTCTCCTTGTAGATACTTTTTCCAAAATCTAGGTGAATTTTTTTTACATTCTCGTTATTCTCTTCTACAAATATCTATTGCTAAGATTAACAACACTTCATTCAATAGTTTGACTTTGAAACACATCTCAAAAATCCATAATAATAAAAATATATATATAACATATATCTAAAGACATTATTAAAGTCCCTAATTGTGACAAGGCATTATTGAACTTTGAGAGTTTTTTGCACATTCTTCGCATTGCATGTTCGATAAACTTTTCCTCAATCTCAGAATCCAATTATGAACAAATAGGTTTCAAAATATTTAATTGTTTAATACTGATTTTCTAAGTTTACTCTTCTTTCCGAAGTTATCCTTCTGCACTGACCATTCCGCAATGACCATTCTGCAAGTTAGCCTTCCGCAATGTTCTTTCCACACTGATAATTCCAAAATGATCATTCTGCAAGTTAACCTTCCATGAGAACCCTTTCGCAAATGTGGATTGCGGATTGTGGGACTCCATTAAACTATAATCAAAATTAACCTTCCACAAATACCCTATTGTAATGATCCTTCCGCAAATGTGGATTGCAGGTTGAATTTTTAATATTTTAGAATTTTCCTTCCGCAATTTATCTTCCACAAATAGTTTTTTGCAATGATCCTTCTGCAATTGTGGATTGCAGATTGTATTTTTAACATTGTAGAAATTTATTTCCACAGTTTACCTTCTGTAAATAGTTTTATGCGATGATCCTTCTGCAACTGCAGCTATCAAATTGTATTTTTAACATTTTCGAAATTTCTTTTTGCAATGATCCTTCTACAATTGCGTATAGTGAAATATATTTTAACCTATTTAAAATTATTCTCCTGTTATTAATCTTCCGCAATCATGTATTGTAGATTGAGGGTTGCATTTTAACATTTTAGAATTTTCCCTCCGCAATTAACCTTTCGCAATTGCAGATTGTGGATTGCGGGTGGTATAATTTAATGTTTTAGAAATAATCTCCCGCAATTAACCTTCTCCAATTGTGGATTGCAGATTGTGGGTTGCTTTTTAATTTTTTTGTCGAAACAAGCTTCCACATACTGTCTCTCTGCACTTACGAATTTGTATTTTTTGATAGTCTAAGGGATAATTTGCATTTTTGATGAATTATATTGTAGTTATACTTGTACAATTCTTGGTTTCAATCAATGGTTACCATACTTTGATGGGATTACATCCCTGAGTAAGTTGGTAAGATTCTTTTAGATCTGATTAACATAGTTTATTAACACTCAGCGACCATCTATGATGGGATTATTACGAGGCATTGGAAAGAAAGATTAATTATTGCGGATAATTAGGGTATCTTGATTTAAAACTCTAACATGGATTACAATGATTTCCATAAAATCCGGTTGTTAACTGATAAAGTAATATTAGATATGATATTGTGTAGATTTGTAATTGATTACTTTTATAAGTTATAATTATTTAATTGATGATTTCAATGATTAAAATATCCATAGATATTTAAATTGATCCCCAAAGATCCCAATCTAAACAGTCTCAATTTGTACAAGGGTTTATGAGATGAGGTTTATTTTATTAAATTATAAATTTGTAGAAAGTTGTGACTTACAAACTGATAACAGAACCGTCCAACTTATAGGATTTCAGACTAAGTTTTACACAGAGAATTGATTGACTCTAATATTCGATCTTATATGTTCCTATGCTCTGACTGTAATTTTGTTATAATAACTAGTGAATGTTATCCCTATTTACATTGATCGTAAATTAACTCCATCTATCCTATAATACATCATGATATTATTTTAGGAGGAACAATTTACAGACTTGTAAATACTTTGAAATAAACGAGTGTTGAGGCTTGAAACCATAGTCGAACAACAATAACCACATCTAATAATTATGCGTAGGAGATACTAATACTACAATAATATCCATACTAGAGATATTTCATTTGGGTATGGATTATCGTTATTAGATGTATTAATGATTTAAACTAGCATTTTACAAGGATAAATAAAATACAGAAACATGGATATTTGTCCTACACAAAAGCATAAACAGTCCTTCCTAGAAGTATATCTACAATTCAAGTTAAGATACACATTCTACTGTAACTAAATAAATCATAAGCAATAGAATAAGAACCTGGCACCACTGCTAGGAAAATAGAGATGGAATAGCCCTTCCACCCAACCAACTCCTAGAGAAGGCAAATCACTTGCTCCAAAATCCCCTGAGCCTGTTCACTGAACCACAAGAGTGAAATCCACTAATACGCCATCTCTTGCATTGTCAAATTCAATCCCCATCCAATGTTATCCTCTTTCTTTCTAATGGACATACTGTTATATAGTTTTTTTTCCTAGGACTTGGTCATTTATGAGCCTCCTCCTCTTTTGCACTCAACTAGGAGTTGTGACCTGATTTTGGGAAAGATGCCTCTTGCACCTCACGTTCTCACTCAGTGGATACAACCACTTGTCTTTCTCTCTTGTGGGTCAACAAACACTCATCAACAACTATTCCATCTATGTCTCCTTCATTATGTTTTGATTGATAACCGAATAATTCATTACAATTGTTTTACTTTTATTTTCTATCAAAAATAATAAATAAAATATATGCAAAAATTAATAATAAATTATTAATTATGATGCATTACATACACCTCCCCATAGAGGATAACATTGTCTTCAGTGTTACTAACTTTCTCCTTTATTCTTCCATTTCCTCATCTTGGAATAGGGTTGGATATGCCTCCTGCATAAAAGTTTCCAATTCCTAAGTAGATTCTTCTATACTAAGGTGCTTCCATTGCACCTTGACTGGTCTGATGGTATGGTTCCGGAGTCAAATTTCTCTCCTATCGAGAATACACTCTAGTCCCACCTGGAACATTCCTTCAGGTTTCACCTAGATTACATTCCAATAGATCACATGAGTAGCATCCTAAAGATATATTTTTAAAATAGAAATGTGAAAAACATTATGCACTTTACTAGTGGGTGGTAGGGATAACTGGTATGCAACCAACCCAAATTTACCCAAAATTTCAGACGACCCGCAATACCTAGGTGTCAACTTTGAATATTTTCTAATCTCAAAGAAATTTTATTGGTATTTACCTTGATGTACACATGTTCACCCACCTAGAACTCTCTAGGAATTCTTTTTAGGTCAGCATAACTTTTCTGCCTGTCTTGGGAAGCCTTCAAGTTTTGTTGCACCTGTTTAACATTTAGTTCCATGTCCTTTAACAAATCAGGTACTAACATTAACCTATAAACTAGACTGCTCCAAGAAATTGGAGTATTAAATTTGCGTCCATACAAAATTTCAAAAGGACTCATACTTGCTGATAGTTAAAAATTATTGTTATAAGCAAATTATACTAAGTGTAGGTAGTCTTCCCACTTACTTGGTTTGTCCATTACATAAATTATTAGCATGTATTCTAGGAGTTGTTTTACCCTTTCATTCTTCCCATTTGTTTGTGGATGATACATAGTACTAAAGTTCAATTGTGTATCTAACCCTTTAAACAAAGATTTCTAGAAATTTTTTGTAAATTTTACATGTCTATCCAAGACTATTACCTTTGGTATACCATGTAACCTGAAAATCTCTTTCATAAAAATAATTGCATTGTTAATAGCCTTAAAGGTAGATTTTACAAGAATAAAATGAGTTGTTTTACTTAACTTATCGACTACGACCATAATTGAGTCATGTTTCCTGAAATGTTTAGGTATGCCTGTTATAAAATCCATGTTAATTATTTCCCACTTCTATTCTGGAATGGGTAGTGGTTGTAATAACCCTTATGGATGTTGGTGGCATTCCTTTACTTGTTGGCATTCGATGTAGCGAGATAAGTACTATGCTACCTCTTTCTTCATGTTAGGACAAAAGAAGTCCTTTCTGATCATGGTGATATTCTTCTGGTATGTAGGATGTCCTGAATAAGGTTTCTTATGCAACTCGTTCATGATTGTTAATTTGATTTCTAGTGAATTTGGTATGTACAACCTTTTTTATGCAGTGGTAAACCTCTTTTATCTAGGCTAAACTTTGTTTTATCTAACTCTTTTCATTTTCAACCATCCTTTCTTTTAACTTTTGCTATTCTTTATCAAAATTTTCTGAATTTAAGATCTCATTTTCCATATCTAATTCATAACTTTTGCTTGCAAAAAGGAAGTTTGCGCGACGAATCAAAGCATTTGTAACTTTGTTTTCTTCTCTCCTTATGTTGTTTTTTTCGAAGTTGTACTCACTTAAGAAAGAAAGCCATCTGGAGTGTTTAGAATTTAAATTTTGCTGGTCAAATAGATACTTTAATCTTATGTTATCTAACATTAGAAAAAACTTTCTTCCAATGAGTTAATGTCGCCACATTTTTAATGCGTGAATTATTGCAGCAAGTTCTAAGTTTGTGCAACATAATTCTTTTCATGTTCCTTTAATTTTCTAGATTCATAAGCCACAATGTAATTTTAGTGTATTAACACCTGGCCTAATCCTTCTTTAAAGGCGTCAGCTCATACGAAAGAATCCTTAAAAGGATCAACAATATTTAGGATATCAGTGATAGTTAACATATGTTTTAATTTGTTAAAAATTTCCATACATTTTTCATTCCACTCAAACTTTTTACCTTTCTTATGTAGTGAAGTTATGGGGTATTCTATCCTTGAAAATCATTCTATGAACTTTCGATAATGACCGGTAATCCCCATGAATAATATTATCTTTGTTACATTTTTAGGAACTAGCCATTTAGTGATAGCCTTAATTTTGTCGAGGTCGACAGAGATTTTGTTGTTAGACAAAACATGTCCTAGATATTGAATCTTGTCCTTAAAGAAATCACATTTACTGAACTTAGCATACAACTGTTGTTCTCTTAAGACTTGTAAAACTATCTTTAGATGTTTTTCATGTTCTTGTTTATTCTTTGAGTAAATCAGTATGTTGTCCATGAAGAAAACTACAAACTTATCCAGATAGTTACTTAGAATATAATTAATTAAGCACATAAAGGTTGCAGGTGCTTTTTTCAACCCAAAAGGCATTGCAACAAATTTGTAATGACCATATCAAGTCCTAAGAGTAGTGTTAAAGACGTCTTCATCTTTAATCCACACCTGATTATATCCATACCTTAATTATATTTTACAGAAGATTGTTGCTCCGCGGAATTTACAGAATAGCTCGTCTATCCGAGGTAGTGGGTATCGATTTTCATAGTCATTTTATTTATTTGTCAGTAGTCTATGCAAAATGTTAAGTTTATGCCTATCTTCTTTAAAAATAAGATCGATGCTCCTTAAGGGAAAACACTAGGTCGAATATACTTGTTTTTTCAATCAATTCTTGTAATTGTGATTTGAGTTCTGTAAGCTCTATTATGTTCATTCAGTAAGGACCTTTTGATGTTGGTACCACTTCAGGAATCAAATTGATTGTGAATTCTATGTCTCTTTTTGGAGGAAGTCCATGGACTTCTTCCGGAAAGATGTCTTCAAATTCCTTTAAGATAGGTTTGTCTTCTATTTTAATTTTTTTTTCATTATCTTTATCATCCATTACACAAACATCAAATACTTTACATCCTTTATGTAGTGATATTTTCATTTGCATAGCAGAGATCTCCCTGGTCGTGGCATTCCTAGGAATTCCTTTTACGTTTATAGTGTTTCTAGTATCATCTATGCATGTAAATGTTTTGTCAAAAAAATTTAGCATTACTCTATTTTTTTCTAGCCAATCCATGCCTAGTAACATATCATAGGAATCTAAACGTAAAATATTGAGATCAACATGAGTAATGAAATTATTCATTAATAATTCACAGTCTTTAACATAACTAGTGACTATATGTTTAGTACTAGTGGCTAACTGTACCAGCCATGACTTATCAAATTTTTCTGGTACTAATTTACATAATTCAACTCTTCTAGGTGATATATAACTCATACTTGCACATGGATCAATCAATATGGAAATAGGTTGAATTTTTATCATACCTTTGATCTCGACCATTGAAGTTTGATGGTCTGCTTGTCAATTTTCCAATGCAGCGCCCATTCTAGGCACACTCCTTGCTATGTCTGCAACTGTAATAGCTTCTTGAATGGATTGAACATTAAAGTTTTTCTTTCTTACAGGACAATCTTTGAAATAATGTGTCCTGTCACGTTCCCAAAAATTTAAGGGTTCCCTCTGTGTTGTGTTCTTATTAAAATTAGCGTAGGTTCACTTTCTTTAGCTATATAATTCTGTGGGTTAAATTCTTTATGGTTACTTCATTGATACCCCTTATAATTATTACCTTTATTTCTGTGGAATTTATTATTATTCTTTCTTGTATCAAAATTATGTTGTCTTTTAGTCCTCCAATTTGGTATATTTTCTCTTTTATTTGTATTATGATCAAAATAGAAATTTCCCTTCCTCATCGCTTCCTCCAGCATGTTCGAATTTTCATACTCAATCCGCTCTTTAAACATGATAGGAAAACAACTAAGAAAACATTGTATTTTTTGTTCATCAATTATATATGGTGCACAACGAAGCAGACTCGGAAATTTACTAAAGAGTTCTTTCATAGTCATAGTTCCTAGTATTAATTTGTAAAACTCTTTAGCCTTCTCTTCGTAATACTATTCTAACATGTATTTTCTTTTAAAATGTTTTAAAATGTTTTCCAGGTTACATATATTTCCTTTATTCCCTTTACTTTCTTTATATCCTGCAACCATATATCTTCTTTTCCAGTCATATTATAAATGACCATTTTAACTTTTAGTTTGTTGGAGTAATTGTAGATTTGGAAGTATTTCTTCATCCCTAACAACCAAGCTTTAGCTTCGTCTCCTTTTTCAATTTCACCATTAAACATTGGTGGTTTAATATTTTTACATTCCCAAGAGATTTCTTCATATGGTTTTTACTTATTTTTCTTTTTATTATCATCACTACTTTCACTAGAATCTTGTTGCATTCCTATGTGATGTTTGGATGTTTCTTCAATAGAATTTTCATCCCTATCACTGGAAAGTTCCAGTTTCTTTCCCTTACGTTTGTAAGGTGTATTTTTTTGTATCTTATGTTCTGATTCATTGTTTGTATCCTTTCCTTCATTATGTATCTTACTTAGTAAAATATTATTCAGTTCCTCTTGAGCCTTCAGGATTCGTTCATTATCCTCTCTAACTCATTTTAACTCTGACCTTACTTCTTTAACCATTTTCTGCAATTCAGATTTATTATCTTGACTTTCATTTAGGTCTACTTGGATTTCACCCTCCCTTATATTATCTTCTTCATTATTCACAAGGTTTCTAGGCTGGTATTATTCCTCCATGGACATCCCTGCATCTACCATACCTTTCTTGCAAAATCAATTTATTTTTCTCTTCATGGTTTTGTAAGAGCAAAGAAAATAGAATAAAATTAGTTTTCTGGTTTAATTTAGTATTTTTAGCGTTGAGTAGGTTCAAGCCTTATAACCATTCTCTAATACGATTCTGAAACACACCAAAAAAATCCATAATAAAAAAAGTTATATAAAATATATCTAAAGACACATTATTAAAGTCCCTAACTGTAATAGGGAATTATTGAACTTTGAGATTTTTTTGCACATTCTTCACATTACATGTTCGATCCAACTTTCCTAAATCTCAGAATCCAATTTTGAACAATTAGGTTTCAAATCATCTCATTTTTTAATCCTGATTTTCTAAGTTTATTGTTCTTTTCGTAGTTATCCTTCCATAGTGACCATTCGGCAATGATCATTCCACAAGTAATCCTTCCACGAGGACCCTTTTGCAAATAATAATTGTGGATTGTTGGCCACATTTCCTAACTTGCACGACCCAGGTTCTACGCATCCCACCGATCCAACAACTACCTGAGATATCGACCCGACAGAGCGAGCCCCATCAACAATGCCTACGAAGTAAGCACAGTCTCACTCGAGATATCTCTTAGATGGGTAATGGTCAGAACCATGTTTTTGCAATTGTTGAGGGATTAAAGTCTCTTGGCTCACAGCTAAGGAGCTCAACGAAGGAAACAGTATGGCTGGACAGAGGATTCAGTTTTGCACTACCAAGCATGAATACATGTCATCACGTGCAACTTGACCTTCCTTTCCACTTCGCAACTGGCACAACTTGTGTGGAGCAGTTGAATCATACCAATCGAACCCATGACTCAAGTCACAACTCAAGACAAAAACGTGCAAGCCGACAAATACATGTTCATTTCAATGAAACCTTTCCAAGCATTCATCTACTAATTACAAAACAACATTAGAGATTTAAGCAGCATTCAACATCATACAGAGAGCAAATAGTAACAACTCATATAACCATTCACCACATCAATCATACATTTAAACACAAAAGATAATGTGGAAACCCATTTGGGAAAAACCACCAAGGTGCTCTTGATGTGGCGTGAGAAAGGATATAGCACCTTGCAGTGACTGCGAAATGCAGACTGATCTTAAGATATGTCTTTTTGACTCAGACTTACGGTTCTCATGCTCTCTATCTTATTTTTCCTAGTCTATTGCCATCATCTACAGATCCGCACACCACCTGGATTGACATTTCTAGCATTTGTGTCGCGCTAGCAGAGCTCTCCTATTACACTAAATCTAACTGCATTCTGCAGATCCCTGACTATTCTCTTCCTCCGATATAATCTCTATGACTGTATACAGATATCAACCATCAAACCTAAAACTGTAATTACGACTAACAAAAATCAACCTTCTAACTATTGAATCCCTCATATTTATAATATTTTACATGACCACGTAGGGTTGACTGCATACTGGCAGTCTGTTAACTATCACCATCAACCGCCCCTCAGGCTACAACTATGGTGATCATGACGTGACATGAGGCACTATCGGCTTGAATTACAAATATCCTCTCATACATTCGTAGCTGCATGCTTACACCACCATAAATGACCATGAAGTGGATTCTATATCTGTTGCTTTCCGACCGTTATCACTTACACGCTTTTGCGCTCACCTTTGCTTCCTTCACAGTCTTCCTTTGTTTCTGTCGCGTGCGCGACGCATCTTGCTTGGTTGGGCACACAAACTTCTTCATTATGCCCCTTTCACGGGCCAACAGGGATTGTGGGACTCCATTAAACTATAATCAAAATTAACCTTCCAAAAATATTGTTCTGTAATGATCCTTTCGCAAATGCGGATTGCGGATTGTGGGTTGTATTTTTAATGTTTTAGAATTTTCCTTTCGCAAATAGTTTTCTGCAATGATCCTTCCGCAATCGCGGATTGCAGATTGCAGATTCTATTTTTACATTTTAGAAATTTATTTCCACAGTTTATCTTCTACAAATACTTTTCCGCAATGTTCCTTCCGCAATTGCAGATTGTATTTTTAACACTTTAGAAATTTCATTCCGTAATTTACCTTGCGCAAATAGTTTTTTGCAATGGTCTTTCTGCAATTGTGGATTGCGGATTATATTTTAACATATATAGAATTATTATTGGCAATTAACCTTCCACAATTGCGGATTGCAGGTTGCATTTTAACTTTTTAGAATTTTCCCTCCGCAATTAACCTTCCGCAATTGCGGATTGCAGATTGCAGGTGGTATTTTAACTTTTTAGAAATATTCTCCCGCAATTAACCTTCTGCAATTGCATTTTGCGAATTGCGGGTTGTTGTTTAATATTTTTTGGAAATAAGCTTCTGCAGACCGTCTCTCTCCACTTACAAATTTGCATTTTTTGATAGTCTAAGGGATAATTTGCATTTTCGATGAATTATATCGTAGTTATACTTGTACACTTCTTGGTTCCAATCAATGGTTTCCATCATTTGATGGGATTTCTTCCCTTAGTAAGTTGGTAAGATTATTTTAGATCTCATTACTATACTTTATTAACACTCGGTGGCCATCTATGATGGGCTTATGACCAGGCATGAGAAATAAAGATTCACTGCTACAAAAAGTTGGGGAATCTTGAATTAAAATCATAATGTGGATTATAATAGTTTCCATAAAATCCGGTTGTTAACTGATAAAGTAATATTAGATAGGATATTTTGTAGATCCGTAATTGATTAGTTGAATAAGTTATAATTATTTAATTGATAATTTCCATGATTAAAATATCCATAGATATTTAAATTGATCCCCAAAGATTCCACTTGTAACAGTCTGGATTTGTCCAAGGGTTTATGAGACGAGGTTTGTTTTAATAAATTATAAATCTGTAGAAAGTTGCAACTTACAAACTGATAGCAGAATCGTCCAGCTTATAGCATTTCAGACTAAGTTTTACCCAAAGAATTATTTGAGTGTAATATTCATCTTATTTGTTCCTATGCTCTTACTATAATTTTGTTTATAATAACTAGTGAATGTTATCCCTATTTACCTTGATCATAAATTAACTCCATCTGTCCTATAATACATTATGTGATTAGTTTAGCAAGAAAAATTTACAAACATGTAAATACCTTAAAAGGAACAAGTGTTGATATTCGAAACCATAACAAAACAACAATAACCAGATCTAATAATTATGCTAAGGAAATACTCATACTACAGAAGTATTCATTACTAGCGATCTTTGATTTGGGTATGGATTCCCTATCTTAGATGTATTGATGATTTAAACTAGCATTTTACAAGGAGAAATAAAATAAAAAAAACATGGATACTTGTCCTAACAAAATCATAAACATCATTCCTGGAAGTATATCTTCACTTCAAGTTAAGATACACATTATATTGTAACTAAAATCAATTAAAAGCAATAGAATAAGAACATGACACCGTTGCTGGGAAAAAAGAGATGGAATAGTCATTCCACCCAACAAACTCCTATAGTAGCCAAATCACTTGCTCCAGAATCCCTCGATCCCGTTCGCTGAACAAGAAAAAAAATCCACTAATCCGCCATCTATTGCATTATTAGATACAATCCTCATCTAACGATACACTCATGCTTGCTAATGGACATACTATTATATAGTATTTTTCTTAGGACTTGGTCAGTTATGAGCTTCCTGCTCTTTAGAACTCAACTAGGAGTTGCGACCTTATTTTGGGGAAGATACCTCCTACACCTCAAGTTCTCACTCATTGGCTAAAACCACTTGTTTTTCATTCCTGTGGGTCAACCAACACTCTTCAACAACTATTCCACCTCTGTCTCCGTTAGTATATTTTTATTAATAACTGTATAATTCATTACAACTGTTTTAATTTTTATTTTCTATCAAAAATAAAAAATAAAATATATCTACATTAATTAATAATAAATTATTAATTCTGGCGCATTACAGACTTCACACGTCTCAACATCTACTCAAATATTTATATTTTTCATCCATTTTTTTAAACTCTAGTTTCCAACATTTCGCTGTCACTTTCTTTGTTAAGTTAATGACGTGTGTTTCCTTAAACTAATCCCACTCAATAGTTTTTTCTACCACTCCATCGTTCCTTTAAATAATTCCCAATGTTCACTTCATTGACTACATCAATACAATCATCTCCTAGATGTTAAAGGAATTATTGATGGTCACTTCCTTCAAATTATTTATTCCATTTCTGCAAACATACCAACACACATAACATTATGGGAATGAAAAAATCCCATATTATCCTGTTTAAAAAGTGTTGCTATTGTAACACCAATTCTCTACTCTTATTTTCCTTCAACCTAGTACTTCATGGGTTCATGTTGTTCTACGTTTTTCGCATATTCCAATAGTGTACTCAACATCACTTTCTCAACATTCTCCACTTGTATATTGAAAGGGTGTAAGTTAAAACATTTCCATCTTTGTTAAATCACTAAGGTTTTATTCTTCCATCATGTGTAAGTCTTATTTCAAATCACCATGATCATCCCAACAATATTTGACTAAAATCCATGCGAAAAACATTGCATACAATCCATCATTATAACATCCAATATTAAAATTAATTAAGAAATCCCCCGTCACAATGACCCATTCCCATTTTATAACCATGACACTATATATGGTTCTTGATGAGGTGTACTCTTCAAATTCAATTTTCGAACGACCTCAATAGACACCAAGTATTTTTAACTGCTATCATCAATAACCAAATTATAACACTTACTTCCTATCTTGAATTTTGTTCTTGAAAGGTTATTCCTCTATTATACTTATTTATCAACCACTTTCTTGCATTGCAACAAAATTATCTTCAATATAAAATTTTATCCTTACTTTTACCACACATTAATCACCTCAATATTTCTTATTAATGTTTATTTCTTAAAATGGATTTTGATAAATCCGCTAATTGATTTGACTAGTTTTTCATTACATATATGTTTTCATGCTGGGGATTTGGTTCAAAATTTGTGGGGATGGTCAACACCTTATTCTCTTATTCCTAAGATTTTGTTTCAGTGAATACTACACTTTTTCCATGTATTCTTATGTATCGTTCATTTAGAAAAGGATGTTAGGATATCTAGACACTTAGGAGTTATTTAAGATCAACTTGCTATAATGTATTCGTTAGGAAAAGTTTGTTTCTTTAGTATGCATTTGTAAATTTATAATACGATGATAACGATATGTTGTAGACATGGTGTGATTCGACGATTCATCTTCTCTTATATCATAACTACATTTTATCCGTGGCTTAAAGATCATGGAGGGTCATTGGCTAGTTGATCGATTATGAGAAGCTCATTTGTAACTTTCTTTCTTCCGCACAATAAACTGCCTCAAGTAGCTATTTGGCTGGGGTCATGGAGTGTTTCCCTTTTGAGGTTTTAAACCACATAAAATCATTAGTGTGTTGATATGTGATCTGTTTGTGTGAGTAGTTTCTCTAGGTGTTCAATCTATTGGGAGTACCCTGTGTACCAAAACATGGTATCAAAGCGTTTATGAAGAGTCGCTTCCATTGATGATCTAGATCTTGAAATGGTGTTGCTGAAGCTTTGAATGGTTTCTATTTTTTAAAATTTTATGCAATTCTAGGCTATGTGATGTGCTTCATTGCATCTGGAGAATTGTTTCCATTGGAAAATAGTTTTCGTTTAATCGAAAAAGGTTTTTGTTTGCTCGAGATACGACCATTTCATAGCATGTGAAGGTATAATGTTACAGTGACATTTATTTATTTATTTGTTATATTTTATCAGATTTATTAGCAGATCTAGTTTTTTGTTTTGGTTTTGTATTGTTTCCTTCCCTATCTGTGTATGTTCTTTGTCGTGCACCTTGTGCGATCATGACAGATTAGAAACATAAATTAAAGTGTATTTCTTTATTGCATATGATATTTTTCATGCACCTTGTGTGATCGCGATGAATCAGAAACAAAGAGAAAATGTAGACATTCCAGGAAAGCTAATGAGATCTAACCCCAAAAGTGTGGAAATTTTTTTTTTCAATTTTTGTGAAGTGATTTGCAAAAAAAGAAGCAAGCACACACATCAAGACAGAAGAGTAAAAAAAAAACCTTCTTCCTTCCCATATTTTACATACCTTTTAATATTGGATCAATTGGTTAAAAGTTACTTTATTAATCAAAAGGTATTGAGTTCAAGCCTTGCTACTTACTTTTCTAAAAGTGCATGAAATTTCTATTTTTAAGTTAATTATTGTAAAAGTGAACCTCACTTAAATTATAAAAGGGAGTCATTTAAAGTCTTTTAGGTTTTGTTGCAATATTTGAAGTAACATCCTTAAAAAGTTAGTTTCACTTATTTTACGAAAGTGATTCACATAAAGAATCTTTATTGTAAAGTGAATTTATAAGGTTAATCTTTGGAAGAGGGGGGTTCCTTTTTTTAGTCGGTCAATTATCTATCTGCCATGTCACTCTTGGGGTCATCTTCAACCTTTTTTAAATCAAGCATAACTTCCTCATCCAGAGTCATATTTTAGTGTTGTTTTTTTAAACAACCTGCTTTTTTCGAGCTCTTTGCATCCATACTATTGGTTTGTATTTTTACAACCTTTATTTTACAATATGTTCGTGCCATGTGATATTCTACTTACTAGTTCCAACTGCTTCTCATGTAAATCTCTTATAAAGGATGTTCTATGAAGCAGGGGACTTTTCAGAATTACCTCAGGGACAGAAACATAACCCACTAATGATGATAACAAAATAAAATGGGAAAGTAAATGTGAGGAAGCTCGTGGATTGATTGGGATGTTAATCTCTATTGATTTGAGGTTCCACGTATCTGGAATTGATGAACATGATAAAGCTTGGAAAAAATTGGAAGCTGTGTTTGGTAAACACAATGAAATTCTTGGTCATCAACTTGAAAATGAGTTGATTTCTTTAAATCCAATTTATTTTCCCCACGTTCAATATTATTTATCTAAGTACAAAAGTATTAGACTCTTATGTGCATAATGAAAAATTAAGAGAAAAGACAAGCAATGCATTTATCATAAAATTTCCAAACTTGGACCTACATATTATATTTTTGCATCTACATTTTAATCCATGAAATAATCCTTGAATCCAACTAGATATATAGAGCCTAGTCTTGAATCCTTTTGTGATTCCTTGGAGAGAGATAATTATAAGATCATACATCTTTGAATGATTAGAAATGCAGATACATATGAGAAATCCTTATTGTACCAACATAAAGAAAATTCAAAGCCTCTAAAGAAACAAAATTCTTGCAATAATAATCCAAACAAGGGTCCCAGATCCTCATAGTCAGATCATTCTTTCAAATGACAAAGGATCCAAGTCAAAGGGAAATAAGACTAAGCGTCGTTGTAACTATTGCAAGAAAGAAAATCATGATGAATCTAAGTGTTTCAAGAAAATGGCATCCATGGAATCAACAATGAAGAATAACCACATCGTCCTAGATTCGTCTTCATAATATATCTCTCATGGACATGCACTTTGTTCTTCTAGTTATTCTTATACTACATCTTCTTCTTCTACTTCAAATGAGTGTCTCATTGATTCTCAAGCATCTTATCATTGGCTAAGGATCAAACCATATTTTATACTATGAATGAATGTAGCACCAAAAAAATATTTATTGGTGATGATAGATATCTAGGTATTGTAGGATCTGGAACAGTTCCAGTGGATAATGGTCATTTTATTGATGTACTATGTCTTCGAATAGTTTTCTGCAATTTGTTGTCATTCTGTCAAATCACTCATTCTGGTAAAGGTAAAACTGTAACGTTTACACCTCACCAAGTTGTAATCAAGGATTTTAAATATCCTCAGCATGTCCTATATACCAAATTTTTTGATAATATTACCAGGATGTACAAATTTAACAACATTGGGTCATCACCTTTTCCTTCATTTTCATTACTCATAGTGATGACTTGAGAAAACGTTGGCATGCGTGATTTGGACACTTAAATTATCGATCACTGCAACAACTATGTAAATACAATATCGTGATAGGTCTCCCTATGGTATCTTGCATGGATGGTGTTTGTTTTGGATGTATACTCGAAAAACATCATCGAGATAGTTTTGAAAAACATGCCTCTTGGAACGCCTTGATTCCCTTGGAGCTTGTACATAGTGACTTGTGTGGTCCTCTTCCATCTACTTCCTTTTATGGTTTTAAATATTTCCTAATGTTCAATAATCATTGCTCCATATGCACTTGGATTTATTTCCTAAAATATAAGAGCGGAGTATATTACATGTTCTTAGCCTACAAAGCCCTTGTTGAAAAACAATCTAGTCATCAAATTCTTAATTGAAGACATGATAACGGAGGAGAATATGTGAACAACAAGTTCACTACTTTATGAACTGAACAAGGAATCCAAAAACAACACACTGTTCCATATACACCACAACAAAATGGTGTAGTTACACGGAATAATCGCACTTTAAAAGAAATGGATAATTGTATGATCCAAGCTAAGGGACTAAGTTTTCAATTTTGGGTTGAAGCCATAAATTGTGCAAATTACATAGTTAATTGCAACCCCACTAAATATTTACAAGGTATCACACCATAAGAATCATTGAGTAAAATTAAACCATATGTAATTCACTTTCGTGTGTTTGGTAGTAAATCATGGGAACACAGTTTGGATGAAAAACAAAAAGCATTACATCGTAAAAGTTAAAAGTGCATATTTGTTGGATACTCTGAAGATGTAAAAGGTTATATACTTCTTCAACCACATTCTCATGATATAATTATTAGAAGAGATGTAAAATTTGATGAAAAACTCTTGTCTTGCAAGACTAACTCAGCGTTTGTGCCATCTTTGCCCTGCGAGCCTGATTCAACACTTGTTCCTTCTTCTAATTCCAACTTCCTTGATAGATTTACAACTCCAGTTTTTGATGATGACAGTGGGGATGAAAATCCACCTCCATCTTTTCATTTCCCACTAGTTGCACCAACACAATTGCTTACTTGATGGATTCATTCAACTTGTGAAGCATATGGTGATCTTTCCAGTGATCCTAGAGATCAACGTCGAACACGTTCTCAATTATAGCAAGCCTCTTCTCTTTTGGCTCAAGTTTTAGAGAATCATGATCCAAGACTTTTGGAGAATCTTTAGGGGATCTAGATTGGAATGAAGCAATGGATGAAGAATATCGTTCTTTAATGATGAACAATACTTGGGATCTTGTACCTATTCCAAATGGAATAAAACTTGTTAGATGTAAATGGGTCTACATAACTAAGTATGCATCAGATGGAAGTGTTAAAATACTAAAGGCATGGTTAGTTGCCAAAGGTTTTATTGATGTATTTGTAATTTCAGAATGTATTCACTTATATATCTTATGTCTTGTACCCTGATGTTTATTCTAGGATGTGTCTGTAATGTAATTAAGTCATATCATGCCCTGATGTTCTGATCGGGAGGATCTATAATGTAAACAAGTCATGTCAATTCATTGTTGGTAACCCTCCTATTGTTCAAGGGTTAAAGTCCCTGCATTTCTGGGGCACTAGGGTTATTAGACTCACCTAGTGAATTCGGCCCTAGTTGGGTTTAGTCAAGTCAGGAATTAGTATAAATAGAGAGCTAGTCTCTCTATTTATCACAAACTCACGCAGACTCAATTGTAGTGCATAGCTAAGGAAGAAGAAGACATTGGGGCTAGGAAGAAAGAGGTTACTGCTATCGGGAGATCATCTTACCATTTTGGGGTTTTACTTTTGGTGTTGATTCTATCTCTGAGGAAGTTGCATGGTTTTCTCCATTTATGGTTTGTTATGGAGAGAAACTCCTATGGCTTGGGGTACCAAAACAGACAGCTTGACTCTAGAAATCAATCCTTTCCAATATGCAATAGAAATTAAATATCTAACACTAAAGGATCAGACCTCGTACCTTATTCCGGACGGTTGAAGTAGATCCCCATTGAGCTTTCCAACTTTAGCTTGAATTGATAGATTACTTCCTCAACAACAAGTAAACAATACAACCATACTATATATATTGGTGTTAGATCTATTCTAGCATATATAATCAACAATGTATAAGCATTTGAAATCATCCAATGGATAAAATATTCATTCAAACATACATTATTGGACATGAAAATATATTTCTATTATTATAAAATTAGAGATTACAATGGATACAACCTTTGTTGGCACGTCTGTGAATCAGAGAAACTGAATCCCCCACTTGGGCCTCCACCACTTCAATCCTCCTTATCTTGATAGCAAGCTCACAAGCAAAAGGAAAGCTCGGGAAGAACACAAAAGTGCTCCAAGGGACAAAGGGATGTAGACTCAAGCATAAGTTCTTCCAACAATGGACTACAGTTTCTTTGCTCTAAATTCTCTCTTATGCCTTCAATGTACCAAATAGTTCCTTATATAGCTTTTCAAAGGGGTAATGAAAGGTCGAATCTAAGCGATCTCAAGGCATATGGAAGGCCAGGAGTTAAGTGAGTCGGATCCATGTCAAGGAAAACTTCAAAAGGATTTGGATTTTGTACACATCCCGATGTACGCGGTTTTAGTGGTCAAACCCGCGTATATACGCGATTAGGGGTTTAAAAGTCATGTGTATCATTTTTCACATGTTTTTAGGGATGGTCAAGGAAACATCAAAGGACAAAAAATGGTCCAAGGGGTCCAAGGAGTCTACAGAGGGACAGGGGAAAGGCCATACAAGTGTGATTCACCTGGAGTGGTAAAATCAGCTATAACAGATGCCCCCTAATGTGTGAGGTTAGAGGGGTCATACAATGGCTGAAATACATTATAAGTCCATCCCAGAAGTGGAGTGATGAATAATCCCAAATGGAAGACCATCCACCCAACCAACATAGTACAATGATACAACTCTGCACATAACTGCAAATACATATAGCAGTCCCGGATACATAAGAGTACAATGGCCATGAATATGCATGATACAAGATATCACATAAGTGGTCATCGCCACGTACAATATACATAGATCAGAATCTCCGTGATGAAGATATACAATGGACCATGATCTCCATAATAGCTGAATATATAAAATGGATCAAGATCTCCATAATAGCTAGAAATGTCTGACATATACTGGAATCAAGTCATGAGAGCTGAAATCTCATGAACACTGGCATGATCAAGTAGGTAGCATATAAGAGATGCCACTAATCTGGAAGGTCTTCTACACCAAACGCTACAAGTACATGTCCTACTATGTGAATAGAGGTGTCGAGGTCGAACATAGTAGTCCATCGTCTGATTACCGGTCATTGATGTATACCGTTAACAGACGCGAGATCACCCACCGATAATGAAAATGGGAATCAAGGTACTAGAGTGCAAACTAACAAGTGTGTATAAATGTTTTGAGGTTGAACACTTGAGAGGATCCATCGATCAGGGTACATTGATGTATTCCCAAAGACTGTCGATGGCGAGAGAACCTACCACTGATGACTTCAAGTCTCAAGGCACTCAAAATGACTCTAGATTCCAATCCCAGAATAAATGATATGAAGTCGATGGGATGAAATCCACTGGAAGGAGATCATTAAGGAATCCCCCATCATCCAACACGAGGTACTCAGCAAAGCTATATGATGTGGAAGGACTTGATCATAAGGTGCACGAACCAGTAACTGTACCGGGACTAGCCGACATGCAAAGTCAAGATAACTGAGGAATGGCCGACTTAGGTTTCAACTTCCTTCGAACAAGAGCATAAAAACGAATGGTGATTGAATAAAGGCACCATAGATTTTATATACAAACTGGGACATCTCTACAACATAGGAGGCATCGACAGAGGCTCCATGGGGACTGGAAGCTTAACCAGTCGATGGAGATAAAATCAGATAAACGAGTACATATTCTAAATTAAAACTATAAAACCTACCAATGGATGTGATATACAGTGCTCTGTTCGAAGGCGACATGACTCTACAACTGCAAAACATAACATCTTTCCTTGTCTGGATTTTTGGTTTTTTTTTATTTTTTTTGAAATTTTCAAATATTTAAAAATATTGAAAAAGAATAAAATGGATTTATAGTTACATATTAGGAGGAGATGAGTGTCATAGGGGCAAACAAACTAGTTCCAAGCAGTGGAACATACCTATGCTCAATGCAAGGATACATGTGTAGGATAGCGACACTCGGGGGAAAATCCCCTCCCGGTAAAAAGGGAATCAAGCTACAAAGGATATATAAAATGGCTCTGCATGGCTAGACATGAGACAAGCTCAGGCTATATGGATGATAATCAAATTCAAGGAAGCCGACATAAGGCTCAATGAGGTATGAAAAGCTCATGAGAATGCAATTGCAACTTGACATATAAAAGGGAGTCCCGGGGAAACGGCCAGCATAAAGTTCAAGAGGAGTATAAAGCTCTTGATCAAGGACATGGTGGGACTAAAAGGGACTCCTAGACCTAAGAGAGGACTCACAGCATGGGTACCAAATGCAAAAAGGAGCTAACTAGGGCACCCATGTATAGGAAAGCTCTACCTTTCACATAGTACCACTTTTAACAACAACATGAACGTTCCGTGATACCATGGAATGGGTTCGTACCTAAGGTTAAGATGGAATGGTCATAAGGCAATGCATAAATGAAAATGGATGTGATATCCTTACCTATATTCCCGTTTAGACATAATACCTGTGATAGGAACAAACAGGTCGAAACCTCGTAGAGAGTGTACAAAAAATGGACCCTACATGACAACCATATTAGTCCAAAACAACCCAAAATAGTCAATAAATAATCCAAACTATAGGATATAGTGAGGAATGATCATGACAACTACTCCCAAAGGAAACAATGCGGTGAACAATGGGACATAAAAAGGAAAATAAGGTGTAGGTCCAACGTTCACTCATCCACTACCACCCATGAGGGTGACCACCAGTGTAAAGACCGAGTGAAAGGAATAAAAATCCTCCACAAGTGGAGTAGAGGATGGAATATGACCATTCACAAATCTATAAGCACGGTAAGGGGCTGTGATTCCCCCAAGTCTGACACCAGGGTCCATACTAGGATGAAGGACGGGTGATAGAATACCAGGCATGCCAAAAATAAAAGGACCCGAACTCAAGAGAGCATAAATATACTCAATTAACCACGATCCCAAAGGCCAACTAGCGCACAAAGATCACACTCCTAAGAAAATCTATAGCCAAAATACAAGCAAACCAAGGGGAGGATATGTGAGCTCCCGAATGCAGTAGGTATGTCTCTCCTAGGAGAGGCTCTAAACTCCCATACACTACAAGCGGAGGTACGTAACCAATTATAGTGGCCCTCAGCTTCAATGCATATAGCAACTATGATGTCCGACCCCTACCTGGCTAGGACACCTGCAGAATAACCCCAGTAAAGTACCCCCTCGATATCCTAGGTAAGGCAACTAAGGTCACCTTAATATAATCAATTCTCAGGCGGACAGTTGTAGACGGGATTGACCGTATGGGAAGGGTATCAAATCCTGAAACTCTCGAAAGAGCCCCCAGATACGAATACAATCCTGGAAATACCTCCGGCGCTACTCAGTTACAACCAGGGGTCATCCTAATCATAACCTCTCACACTGCCTCGTGCTTAACTCCCTTGTAAGAGGAGGATCCTGAGAAACACTAATTATACCAAGGAATTTCACACTCTCACCTGGACAGACACATACATGTTTTTGTTTAGTGGTCTTGGAGAATTGACTCAAAATGAACTATTCCAAGACCCTAAAACCTAATCTTGTTGATGCACCTTATAAAATAAAAGAGTGTAATTCATTTTATTATGCGTTGATTTTAACTGGCTATAATTACTCAAAGGGAAATGGCCATGCAAATAGTGATATTATGACTCGGCAGTGAAATAAATATGCACACCTTAACAAACAATGCTAAGTGCAATCTTTGTCAAATGAAAAATAGGGTATGCCACTACATGAGATGCATAAATATATATTCCTTTCCGAATGCCAATGCAATCCTTCCTATATGAAAGCCTAAATAAAAATCTCATCCAAGCAATCCAATGCAAGTACCTCCTCAAATCCATATCTAAGATGCAACTAAGATTGCAACTACTTTGTATTTCTCAATATAAAAGAATGAAAAATGCAATAAAAGTCATCTAAAACTCTTAGTCTCTGTAGCAAGTATAAAATACAAGCCTAGCAAGACACCAAGACAAAAAAGAGTAATGCACTAATGGAAAAACAAAAAGGATAAATGACTAAAACTAATTTCGAAGAAAAATCAATGAAAAAGTGGTCTCTGGTCACAAAAGAAGAATCCAACAGACAACATCAGACCCAAGGAAGACCCAACCACACTCACAACCCACCCAACAACTTCCCACAACATCAAACTCACCAAAAGGGGGGATGTATGCGACTATTTAAAGAAAAGTTGCGTATATACGAGACTTTTGGCCAAAAACCTACATGTATACATGGATTTTGGCCAAAACCCTATGTGTATACGTGACTTTTGGCAAAAAACCTACGTATATAGAGAAGGGAGTGGTAAAAAGCAAGCCAAGGGTCAAACAAATAAGGGGGAGTGTCAATGGATGACCATACTATAAAATGCAACACAGAAACAAGGAGAAGCAAAGAGAAAGTCAATAATATCAAGCCCATTGTACCTGCAAACCCCCAAATAAAAATAAGGAACATCCCCAGTGGAGTCGCCAATTCTGTTATGGAGAGAAATTCCTATGGCTTGGGGTACCACAACAGACATCTTGACTCCAGCAATCAATACTTTCCAATATGCAATAGAAATTAAATATCTAACACTAAAGGATCAGACCTCGTACCTTATTCCAGATGGTTAAAGTAGATCCCCGCTGAGCTTTCCAACTTCATCTTGAATTGATAGATTACTTCCTCAACAACAAGTAAATAATACAAGCATACTATATATATTGGTGTCAGATCTATTCTAGCATATATAATCAATAATGTATAAGCATTTGAAATCATTCAATGGATAAAATATTCATTCAAACATACATTATTGGATAGGAAAAGATATTTCTATTATTATAAAATCAGAGATTACAATGGATACAACCTCTGTCGGCACGTATGCAAATTGGAGAAACTGAATCCCCCACTTGGGCCTCCACCACTTCAATCCTCCTTCTCTCGATAGCAAGCTCACAAGCAAAATGCAAGCTTGGGAAGAACACAAAAGTTCTCCAAGGGACAAAGGGATGCAGACTCAAGCATAAGTTCTACCAACAATGGACTATAGTTTCTTTGCTCTAAATTCTCTCTTATTCCTTCAATGTACCAAAGAGTTCCTTATATATATTTTCAAAGGGGTAATGAAAGGTCAAATCCGAGCGATCTCAAGGCATATGGAAGGCCAAGAGTCAAGTGAGTTGGATCCATGTCAAGGAAAAATCCAAAAGGATTTGGATTTTGTACACATCCTGATCTACGCAGTTTTAGTGGTCAAACCCGCATATATACGCGATTAGGGGTTTAAAAGTCATGTGTATCATTTTTCACATGTTTTTAGGGATATTCAAGGAAACATCAAAGGAAAAAAATGGTCCAAGGGGTCCAAGGAGTCTGCAGAGGGACAGGGGAAAGACCATACAAGTGTGATTCGTCTGGAGTGGTAAAATCATCTATAACAGACAGTTTGTGGGAATATATGGTCTACAAAACCAAATATTCTGGGTCCGATCCCCAGCAGAGTCTCCAATTCTGTTACAGAGAGAAATTCCTATGGCTTGGGGTACCACAACAGACAACTTGAATCCAGAAATCATTCCTTTCCAATATGCAATAGAAATGAAATATCTAACACTAAAGGATCATACCTCGTACCTTATTCCGGACGGTTGAAGTAGATCCCTGTTGAGCTTTCCAACTTCAGCTTGAATTGATAGATTAATTCCTCAATAACAAGTAAACAATACAACCATACTATATATATTGGTTTTAGATCTATTCTAGCATATATAATCAACAATGTATAAGCATTTGAAATCATCCAATGGATAAAATATTCATTCAAACATACATTATTGGACAGGAAAAGATATTTCTATTATTATAAAATCAAATATTACAATGGATACAACCTCTGTTGGCAAGTCTACGAATCAGAGAAACTGAATCCCCCACTTGGCCCTCCACCACTTCAATCCTCCTTCTCTGGATAGCAAGCTCACAAGCAAAAGACAAGCTTAGGAAGAACACAAAAGTGTTCCAAGGGACAAAGGGATTCAGACTCAAGCATAAGTTCCACCAACAATGGACTATAGTTTCTTTGCTCTAAATTCCCTCTTATGCCTTCAATGTACCAAAGAGTTCCTTATATAGCTTTTCAAAGGGTAATGAAAGGTCGAATCTGAGCAATCTCAAGGCATATGGAAGGCCAAGAGTCAAGTGAGTCGGATCCATGTCAAGGAAAAATCCAAAAGGATTTGGATTTTGTACACATCTTGATGTCTGCGGTTTTAGTGGTCAAACCCACGTATATACGCGATTAGGGGTTTAAAATTCACGTGTATCATTTTTCACATGTTTTTAGGGATGGTCAAGGAAACATCAAATGACAAAAAATGGTCCAAGGGGTCCAAGGAGTCTACAAAGGGATAGGGGAAAGGCCATACAAGTGTGATTCACCTGGAGTGGTGAAATTAGCTATAACATGGTTTCCTCGAGGAGAAACACTGTGTTCATTCTTTCTTGTGTTTGATTGATGCGCTTGTTATTCTCTCAGTTGAAGATCCTAATAATGCTAGCTTAATGTTAAAAATCTAACATGGTATCAAAGCTAACCTGAGAAGAAGACATTGTGCAACTGCGGGAACTAGGGATTCCTACTTTGTTGATCTTCCTCCACAGATTTTCAGAAAAATAAGGTTGGATTAAATCTCCTCCTTAGGGTGCATCTTTCTGTCGAAGCAGAATCCAATTCTAAGTTTTTTTCGTTTTGGACTCAACACTGCTGCCATAAATTAGGGATTTCCATTGAAGTGGAATTTTTCAGTGATCCTAGGTCTGGATTGATCTCCTCCCCAAAATCGAAGTTAAGGATCAAGATCAAAGAATTTGGTTGGACAGAACTCCAGAAAAGCAAAACCCTAATCTACTCCTGAACGAGCACTACAGAATTTCAGCTCTAAATCTAGATTCGACATCTTGAACTGGTAAGATCTAAATATTTTGTATTTCCATTTGAGGTTCTCAATTAAGATGTCTGATCATACCAAGCTTGATGAAAATCTTGAGGAGATGATAACTTCCAAGCCTAGAAGTATAGGATCTCCCTGGTGCTGGAAGAAAATGAGTTGGACTCCTATATGAGTGAGGAGGTTCCAGTTCCAAAGGGAGATGAGGCCAACTCCTTACAAAAGAATAAGTTGGTTATGGAAAAGAGGATTATTGCTGATTCAATCAAGGATCACCTCATACCACAGGTGTCCTCCCTAAAGACACCTAAAACTATCTTTGATTCCATAACCAAATTGTTTGAAGTGAAGAACATACATAGGAAGATGACTCTGAGAAACCAGCTGAAGAATGTAAAGATCCAGAATGCAAAAACCATCCCGTATTACTTTACAAGGGTCTCTCAGATCAAGGAACAACTGGAAGCAGTAGATGAAGAAGTGGAAAATGTAGAGATTGTGATGACCACTTTGAATGGTCTCCCTAGATCATGGGACTCCTTTATTCAAGGGATCTATGCCAAAAAGAAGTTAGTCAAGTTAACTAGACTATGGGAAGAATGATCTCAAGAAGAAGCTCAGATAGCCACTCGAGAAGAAAAGATGGGAAGTGAAGATCAAGCTCTAACAGTACAATCCAAGAAATCCAGATCTTGCCACCACAGAAGTAAGTACTATCATCAAAGAAATAACTCTAGAAAGCCTAGGGATTTGTCTAAGTACATTTGTTATACATGTGATGAAAGAGGACATTTTGCTAGAGACTGTCCTAAAATTAAAATTAGCTCTCACAAGAAGAAGGGAAACAAGAGAAGACATCATGCTCATGTTGTAGAGGATGATGAACCTTCCACAAAGAGAAACAGACAAGTCAGTGATTATTCTTCAAGTGATGAAGAATATGTTCTGATCTCCGCTCTCATGGGAACTATCACACATGATAGCAATGATTGGCTTATAGACAGTGGTGCTTCCAAGCACATGAAAGGATTCAAGGAATCCTTTGTGAAATTATCTAAACATGAATCACCTCACAAGGTGAAGCTTGGAAATGAATACCAGTATCCAATAAAAGGTAGTGGGGAATCCTCCTATAAGCTAGACTCTGGAAAGTCTATGACAATGAAGGAAGTATTGTTTGTATCAGGACTAATGAAGAATCTCCTCTCCATATCTACATTAGATGCAAAAGGAATGAGGGTTTCATTTATAGATGGTCAAGTCATCACGTGGACAAAAGGAAAGACCATTGATGATGCAGTAGTAATTGGGGAACAAGAAGGAGGCTTATACAAATTGAAGGGCCATCCAAGACAAGGTTTGGTTCATGACTCAATAGAACCAAATGAGCTTTGGCATAGAAGGCTTGCACATGTGTATTACAAAGCACTACCACTTGCAAGCAAAGCTATTGAAGGTCTCCCAGAAATGCAGACAAAACATGAAGGTGTATGCAAAGGATGTGCGAAAGGGAAGAATACAAAGAAGACATTTCCAAGTAGCGAAAGCAAGGAAAAAGGAATCTTGGAAATCATCCATTCCGATGTGTTCGGTCTAATGTCATCTAGTTCTCTAAGCAGGTATGCATACTATGTTTCTTTTATTGATGATTTTTCTAGAAAGACATGGATATACTTTATGAAGAACAAAGATGAAGTATTTAGTAAGTTCAAGGAACTCAAAGCCTTGATTGAGAACCACACTGAAAAGAAGATCAAGACCATTCGATCAGATAATGGGGATAATTCACTTCGAATGAATTCAAAGAGCTATGTAAAGACTTAGGGATTAAGAGGGAGTTGTCGAATCCTTACAATCCTCAACAGAATGGGATTGCAGAAAGGAAGAATAGAACTATCATGGAAGCTGCAAGAGCAATGCTTCATGATCAATATCTTCCTATGCATCTTTGGGTAGAAGCTGCCAGAACAGCAGTGTATGTACAGAACCGTACTCCACACAAAGTACTTGAGAACAAGACTCCTGAAGAAGTCTTCTCCAGCAAGAAACTAGAAGTTATCCATCTCAGAATATTCGGCTCTCCAGTGTACATTCACATTCCAAAAGAGAAGAGGACAAAATTAGATCCTTCAGGAAAAAAGGGTATATTTGTGGGATACTCTAAAAGCTCGAAGGCTTATAGAATATACTTCCTAGGATTCAAGAATATTGACATTAGCAGAGATGTAACATTTGATGAAGATTTAGCCTACATCAAATCCAGGAAGAAACCGACTGAAGAACCTGAAGAAACAAGAGAACCTAGAATTCATGATACAATCATGAACGAAGAAATTCAAGAAGAAGATCGAGAACTAGAAGAACCTCAAGAACCTGTAGATCCACCTCTGGAGAAGAATCCTCATAAGAGGAAACCTACTTGGGTACTTGAAATTATCCAAGGTGCAGAAAGATATGGAGCTTCAGAAGAAACACCCAGAGGAAGAAAGAGAACTAGATCTTGCTCTAGTTACATAGCCTTACTATGTGACATTATTGATAAAGAACCTTCCAACTATGAAGAAGTGGCAGAAAATAAAGAATGGAAGTATGATATGATCAAAGACTATCAACTGATCATGGAGAATGATGTTTGGGATGTTGTCCCAAGACCAGAAGGGAATTCCATTGTAACTTCCAAATGGATCTACAAGATCAAGCATGCTGCAAATGGCAGCATTGAGAAACATAAAGCAATATTTGTGGCTTGTGGTTTGTCTTAGAAAGAAGGAATAGATTATGAAGAAACCTTTGCACCTATAGCTAGATATACTTCCATCAGATCAGTACTTGCTCTGGATGTAGTGATGAAATAGAAGATACACCAGATGGATGTCAATACTGCTTTCTTGAATAGTGTAGTGAAAGAGGAAGTGTATGTGGAGCAGCCACTCAGTTTTGAGACATGTGACAGAGAGTCTCATGTATGTAGATTGAAGAAATCCTTGTATGGTTTGAAACAGGCACCCAGGACATGGTATGGTAGAATTGATGGTTTCCTATCTAGTTTGGGATTTACCAAGAGTAAAGCTAATTCCAACCTATACTACAAGTTTGAAGATCGAAATCCAGTGATAGTCCTACTATATGTGGATGATTTGTTTGTAATAGGTATGGATGGGTTGATTGCTGATACGAAGAGGAAACTTGCTGCCGAGTTCGAAATGAAGGACTTTGGTATGATGCACTATTTCTTAGGCATGGAGGTGTGGAAGAATGTAGATGGAATCTTCCTTGGACAAGGGAAGTATGTAGTAGAGATTCTTAAGAGATTCAGGATGATGGACTGCAAGGCCATTAACCACACCTATGGCATCGAACCTGAAGCTATTTAGTGATGCTTCATCAGAAGCGGTTGATGCTACAATGTATCGTTAGATGATTCGGTCCTTGATGTATCTGATGAACACAAGACCAGATATTTGCTTTGCTGTGAACACCTTGAGCCAGTTCTTGATAGATATGAGACATGTTAACTTGATTGCTAAAAATCATATTCTGAGGTACCTGAAGGGTACAGTTGACTATGGGCTCAAGTACAAGGGAAATCAGAAGATTAACTTGGAGGGTTGTGTTGATTCAGATTGGGCTAGCAGTGCCATCTATAGGAAGAGCACTTCAGGATGTTGTTTCAATATGGGATCAGGTGTTATCTCTTAGTTTAGCAGGAAGCAATCCTGTGTGGCACTGAGTACAACTGAAGTAGAGTATGTTGCATCTTGTTCAGCTAGTCGTGAGGCAGTACGGCTGAGGAAGCTACTGTCTAATTTATTTGATCTACAGATGGATGCTACCTGTATATATTGCAACAAACAAAGTTGTGTGAAGTTGTCAGAGAACCCTGTGTTCCATGACAAGTCGAAGCATATCAAGATCAAGTATCACTATATTAGGGATATGGTGAAGAGAGGAGCAGTGAAGCTCTAGTATGTTGCGACAGAGGAACAAATAGATGATGTATTGATGAATCCATTGGCTAGAGTGAATTTTGAGTACTTCAGGGAGAAGCTTGGTGTTCTCCAGATCGAGGTTCCCTCCAAGGGGAAATGCTGAGACCGAGAGCCATTCTGACATGGTGAGAGTATTAGGTTCCTTCCATGGTCAGATGTAAGGGTTGAGCCATTCTGTCATGGTGAGAGGATTTGGTTCCTTACATGTTAGATATGACTGCTAATCTATTCTGATGTGACTGTAGGATTGGTCCCTACATGATAAGATGTAAGGGCTAAATGCCATTCTTGGAATGGAGGCACCTGGTCAGTTACCAGGAAAACTCAGTCTGGGACTAAGGGTCATTCTGATATGACTGTAGGATGTAGTCTTACATGATTAGATGTGAGCGCATGTCCATTCTGATGTGATTGAGGGATGTGTTCCCACTTGATCAGATATAAGGGCTGATGCCATTCTTTGGTAGAATGGAGGCACCTGGTCAGTTACCAGGAATCCTTAGTTTGGGACTGAGAGCCCTTTCGATGTGGTGTTTTTCAACATGGTTGAATGTAAGCACAGAGCCCTTTCGATGCGGTGTTTTGGAACATGGTTAAATATAAGTGTTGATCCTTTCCGAAGCGCTGTTTTCGAACATGGTCAGATATAAGTGCAAAGCCTTTCCAATGCGATGTGTTCACACATGGTCGGATATAAGTGTTGAGCCATTCTGGTGCGATGTGTTTACACATGGTCAGATGTGAGTGTTGGGCCTTTTTGACAAGATGAAGTTACATGTAAGTGTTGGGTATGCCTTTCTGACAAGATCAGGTCAGATGTAAGATCTGGGTGGGCCATTCTGACTTAGGGTTAGATATAAGCACTAATGAAGACCTACATGAAGGGTAGGCCTACAACCAGCATGAAAAAGGGTTGGCTCTATAGAACTTCCTGTGATGAGAAGAATTGATAGATAACACCGATGATGATAATGATCCAGACTTGATGATGATCCAGATCAAGTGATGATATAGATGTGATGATGATCTAGACTTGATGATGATCTAGATCAAGTGATGATCCATATGTAATGATGATACAGTGATGATGATCTAGTTCTGATGATCCAATGGTCGTGATGATCCAGATCTCGTGATGAAGAAGACTTGAAGAAGAAGATGACTTAGAAGATGACTTGAAGATGAAAAAGACTTGAAGATGGAGAATACTTGAATATGATGATGACTTGAAGATGAATAAGACTTGAAGATGAAGACAACTTGAATATGAAGACAACTTGAAGATGACGACACCGAGATGATCCAGTCGATACAGAGAAGAAGACTTGTGCTGAAAATTGTGTCGAAAGAATACCTTCCTAGTTAAGAGGGAGTGTTGATGTATTTGTAACTTCGGAATGTATTCACTTATATATCTTATGTCTTTTACCCCGATGTTTATTCCGGGATGTGTCTGTAATGTAATTAAGTCATGTCATGCCCTGATGTTTCGATTGGTAGGATCTATAATGTAAACAAGTCATATCAAGTAATTGTGGGTAACCCTCCTATTGTTCAAGTGTTAAAGTCCCCGCAGTTTCAGGGCACTAGGGTTATTAGACTCACCTAGTGAATTCAGCCCTAGTTGGGTTTATTCAAGTGGGGAATTAGTATAAATAGAGAGCTAGTCTCTCTATTTATCACACACTCACTCACACTCAATTGCAGTGCATAGCTATTGTACAGGAATAAACACCTTATAACCAAAGGTTTGGGGTTACCAACATATTCATAAAACTTGTAGGAAATCAACTTTAGAGTACAAAAAGGAAACAAGAGGATAGTATAGACTTACCTGATTAACGACGGTTGATCCTAGATTTGTCCTCTTCTGCTCTGCTTCTCCTCCAAAGTTTTCAGGGATGTTTCTCCTTCACCTATAAAGAGAAAATCCTCCAAGTGCAAGCTTATACATGTATATAGGGAAGGTTAGATAAACAAAATATAGAGTGCTTAATCATAAATATTCATCAAACAATCATACATGAAAGACATTCAAAACACATTCGGAAGAAGGATTCTCTTTATTAACAATAGTGAATGAGTTAAGATTACAACCCAAAGCTTGAGACAAGGACTCCTCTGCAACCAAAGGATTCTGAGTTCCACTGCTCCAAAGACTTCTGAATAGACACCACCGGCATAACTTTGCTCTCCAAGTATTATTGATTCATACCTTCCCCAAGGCCTTTATTTATACTTAGTGAAATAAGGCAGTTTCGAGGGTTGAGGAGGTTGAGACAGTTAAGATGGTTATAGTTAAGGACTTAACAAATCTCAAATGATCACGATTTATGTTTTTTAATTTCAAAGGAAGGCGTCCGCGGGTATTAATACTGGAAACCCGCATATGACACACAAGTTTCTCTAAGGGAATTTTACATACAGATATGTACTCAGGTTGCAATTGTAAATACTCGCGTACAGTATGCGACATGCTGTAGGAAAAGTTGCATATGTACGCTAGTTGCATATAAGCAAAGGCACGTACAGTAATTGACATGTTCAAAGGTAAAAATGGCAAGCTGAATGGATAATGAATGTATTTCATAACATGCCCATCTATAGTTTTTTAGGAAACCTTCAATCCATAAATGTCCTTTTGTGTGCCAACATAGGAAATGTCGGCACTCGGACGGAGAAGTGCTATATGGGTGGATAATAGATGCCCCCTAATGTGTGAGGTCAGAGGGAAGTGATGGCCAAAATACATTATAATCTTTATCTTTGGAGAACTTAGAAATCCAATGGAGCAGAGGTAGTACCTGAAATAAATACATAATAATGTCATATACAAAGTCATATCTGAGGATGCTATCTTCAATATACTGGAACACTAGCTCCTTTACAATATTTGAGTACATCATAGGATACGGGTACAAGACCACATATATTACAAAGGTGGACTGAAGCCACAATATACAATAATGATGAGTCTTCAAAGATCTAGAGGCTGTGTACATAAATGGAACATAATCTTGCGCAACTTAGTCCATAGGTGAGGAACTAAGGTCTTCATAAAAAATCCCAAAGAACCAACGCAATCCAATTTATGTGAATAAATGGAGGTTGAAGTTGAACATGGAAAGGATTCAACAGTTTGTCAATCAGAAGGTGATAATCGACAACTGAAGCAAAGGAATTCACCAATGATGAAAGTGAATCTTGAGGCACAATCATCAAAATTCTAGGTCTTCGTCATCAGGAAGTACTGAAATGGAACCATACTGTGATAAGGAAGGCAAGAGATCCTCCAACAGATCATAAGAGTGACTAGGAACTAGGAAAAAGAAGGGAGACACAATAGATAATAGATATAACAATGATGGGATCAGGATAAAGATCAAACATTGGGTTGAGTCTTTTAACTCATAGATAGAACAACTAGACTTATCTATCATGTAGGAGACATGATCAGATTCCCCAGGTATAAGGGACAAGAGGAGGAGTAGGAAACTCGAAGTAATAGCTGAACTGAAAGTGAACACTGAGACATGGGTATCGAAAAAAAAAAGAGTTCTATGTTCAAGGAGGACATGCTGCCACTACTGAAAACAAGAGAAAACTTCTTCCTTACCTTCCTTGTTAAATTTTAATGAGTCCAGGAAAGTCAACTTAGATCCCTCTTCATTTTTTAACAAGCTTGAAGAGAAGGGAAAATAATGCTTGATAATGTCACTGATTCGTGGATTTAATGAGCCCGAACTAGTACATTATCAGTTGTTGTTTTCACATTTAGAGAGTCTAAAAACTGCAAATAAGACTCCAGGGGGGTCCTTTTTTGTCCAATTTAGTCTCCTAAGGCCGAAAAAGTATAAAACATACCACAGAAGAACTCTCTTAACTTCCATAGAAGAAAAGGTGAACCTTTTTCGTACTTAGTCAAGGAGGTCCGAAAAAGGTTAAATTACCACCTACCCAACGCTCCTTCCAAAACAACATAAATAGCTTGAGTTTTATGAGTGTGAAGGAAAGCAAAATCACTCGAAAAGATCCATTTGATTACGAGAAATGGGACTTACAACAATAAACTCGTTGCTTTGTTCTTAAGTGTTTAACGAGCATGAAAAAGACACAAAGTACACTCGGAATATTTTTCGTGTTTAGGTCCAAAGCACGAAAAAGAGAAAACTAATCTCATACCAGGAGTTCCTTTTTCATAAATTTAGGCCCTCAAGTCTGGAAAAGTGATAAACCTATGCCTCAGAATACTCTTCTCAATTCAAAAAGAAAAGAAAGGGATCCTTTCTCGTATTATTCTGCATGGTCCAAGAAAGAGATAACCTACCACCAATGTGGATGCCCATTCACATATTCTTAAGGAGCTTGAATGGACAAGTTAACTCGGCAGTCAATTCTGTTTTGAAGGAGTCATACCTGGGCCTAAAGAAACTCCATAAGGGCGGGGAGTCCTATAAAGGGATAGCTTGTAAAAAGAGATTAAAAAAGAAGCTCTATTTGGCATGAAAAATAACTAAAAGGAAACCCCTATACCTGAAACAGCTATGGCATGAGTATCAAAAGATAACATAGGTTTTAAAGGAGGATACTCAAGAAAAAAGGGGTCCTATCCACAGAATAACAATGGTAAAAACAGGGAACTAATGGTTTATAATACCATAGTCCGTGAAAAAATGTTAATTGCTAAGGTTAATGTGTATTGAGTATAGATGCAAAAAATGCATTAGAAATGTCAAAACCACCCTATGGGAGCAAAAACACTTTATAATGATGAAAAACCTATTTCAAGAAAAAAAGAAATACGATATTAGTTGAATAGATTTCAAACTATAGGAAAAAACCCACTTTGAGAAATAAAAATTTCTATAAATAGTTCAAAATCAAAACAAAACTCACCATTTTGAATTTTAGCCATAAGAAGCAAGTTTTTACCTCTACCTTCATTCGATCAGTGTGGACAACCTAGTGGACGAAATTCAATTCCGCAAGTTGCAGGTAAGCCTACACCCCGAGCTCTTCAATTTGATCCTAGCAATTATGAATTCTGAGTCCCAATTTTGTTATTAAAGCTTCCTAAAGCATGTCATGGCGCGTACGCAGGTTCACAATGTAAACACTCACGTACATGCATTATGTACTTTGGTTGCCTGAAGAGATAGTCGTGTACAACACAAGACATGTCTAACTAGACAGTCGTGTGTACTGTGTGAAGGATAAAAAGCTAATTATAGGAAAAAAATTTGAAATTTTATATGAAATTGATGAATCATAATACTTGTTTTGCTAGGTGTGAAGATGAAGTTGGAATGGAGGGAATGGGAACATGAAAATATGGACCAAGATGTGCTCCAAAGTGCACCCACCATACATGCTTTATGAACGAGTGGGTTATTAAAGTTCTTTTGCACATCACCCATGCGGTCCAATGTCCGTCTATTAGAGTTCATGATAAACTATTGGGATCATGATTTAAGGATGTTTGACCTACAGGGTGAGCCTTTGGAAATTACTTCCAAGGACATATATTTCATTACCAGCCTGTCACGAAGAGGAGCACTGGTCAAATTAGAGGGCACCGGTAGGGGTGGTGATCCTTTAAGTGTCTAGAACTACATTGATGTGTTTTGCACACCAGGTACCCAGAAGAGAGGGAGCGGTGTCCCTATTGCACATATCTATGATTTTACACTACAGGTACTGACGATCACCATCATGAGGATTGCAGGATCCTATTCATTACATTTAGCGACACGGAACCAAATGAGGTTAGCGGTGGATTGTTTGCATGGTGCTCTCTATGATTGGTGTTCAGGAGTTGTCCCCATTATGAAAAGACAACTCTCTGATTGCAAGAGAGGAAGGTGAAATAAATTTGGGTATTCTAGAATATTGGTTTCCTTCTTCTTCTTCGAGAGTACCAGGGTTGAGCCCCGCCATAACCCTACTAGTCTAATCTCCACGTCAGCCAAGGCTAAGCAGACGGGGAGACATCTTCCTCTGTCAAGGAGGAGGTTACACAGTGCATAGTGTGTATGATGATGAATTCTATCTCTGGTGGGAGCAACAACTACCAGCACTAGAACAGTTTTCATATGCCATCATGGATTTTCGGGGTGATCCAGACCTTGTCCTCCCTCCAGGAGGAGCATGGGGAGAGCTATGTAAAAGTTTTTTTAATTTTTTAATATTTTTAAAATTTTTTATGAATTTTAAAATGATAGATATATACATATGTGTACAAGTATTAATCCTATAAACATGTCAAAATGCATATATTGGACCAGTCCGCCCTAAGGGGCATCCATGTATGTTTGTTCGTCCCATCGTAGGTGAAGACCCAGGGCTTATTAGGGTTCTTGAGGGGAAGCTGGCCAGGCTTACCCAAAGAGTTCCCACTTTGTGGATAGGGCATATCCCGACCATCATGCAAGAGTTTGTGGTTGGAGTTCCACTTGTCTGGTTACACCTTTTGAGGTGAGTGGCCAGAGCAGTTCTTGTATACATAGATGTTGTGGAGACTGTCAAAGCTGAGGAGGATGATGAAGCCAGAGTACAGAGAGACCATGGGGACCAAGGTGGTCCAAGTGACCAGGGTGGTCCTGCTTAGATCTAGGACATTTTGATGGATTGCGATCTACATTTTTGTATATTTTTGTATATTATACAGTTATGACTGGATCTGAGGATCAGACTCGACCTATCTATGGACAGATACTTATATATATATATATATATGTTGTTGGTTTATTTACAAGTGTTTTTTATGTGCATGCTATATATTTTTATGAAATGTGTGTTAGATGCCAATCTAAAATGTAATTAGCATATGCATCAGTTAATGAATTCTGATTTCTTGGAATGTGATTGAATATAATAACTTCAAAATTTCTTTCCAATAACCTAATTTGCATGAGCTAACACAAAAGGATAGGATTTCACACCTGATAAGCTCGATTGAGCTGGGAAACCACTAGTTGAGAGTCCAAACGGACTTCGAGCTAGGTGATACCACGTGACAAAGCATCCCATAGAAGTTCAATTACAGCCCTATACTTAGCAACATTATTAGAAGCAGGACCTAAGAAAGCACCTCCTGTGGCAACTAGCTGTCCCGAGGGAGAGTAAATGACCCACGCTGTTGAAGCTAGATTACAAGTGTGGTGGTTGGCACCATCGGCAAAACCTATATACATCTTAGAACACATCTGCAACCACCAGCAGATGGTATAAAAAACAAAACTGACACACTAATGTACATAAAAATACAAGAAAAAGTGCTAAGCCTAAGCATAGTACTTCTTCAAGTAGATCCCATTTCTAAGCTTAGGCAGCTTGTTCCCATCAAAATCAATTAACTCATATGTTCCCTTTATTAAGAATTTCGACACGACATAAGGTCCTAACCACATAGCCTTGAATTTTCCTACCCCCAGGGGTTCTTTGTCTTGGTCCCAAAGCAAGACAATTTCTCCCTCAAAGAAAACCTGAGGTTTGACCATTTTATCATATTGAGTTTTGACCCTATTCTTATGAGCTTGATTAGCAGTTAGCGCATCTCTACACTGTTCATCAAGGTGTTCTAAATGTACTAGACATTCCTCAAGCTTTGTCATATTAGGTACCACATGAATAGCTATTTTAAGAGACGGGATTTCACACTCAATCGGGGTAACTGCTTCCACTCCATGGACGAGTTGGAAGGGGGAGAAACTCGTAGCAGTTTTTACATTAGTTCGATAGGCCCAAAGAGTAGGGTATAGCATGATGTGCCAATTAGAAAGTGCCGCATCAATTGTATGTTTAAGGATATTCTTTAAAGTCTTGTTTACAGCCTCAACCTGACCGTTTTCTTGCGGATAGTAAGAAGATGAATGTTCTTGTCTGAATCCGAGCATAGTGGTCAGTTCCATCATCATGCTATTTTGAAAATGATTGCCATGGTCAGTGGCAATCACTTTGGGTATACCAAACTGTGCTATAATCTGATTGAATATGAAGAAAGTTGTTGTTTCCCCGTCGGATTTAAAAGTAGGCATTTCCTCTGCCCATTTCATAAAATAGTCAACAGCGACAATAATATATTTATTCCCCCTAGCCAAGGCTAGGTTGCATGTCATGTAATCAATCCCCCATTTCATGAAGGGGCCTACCGAGACAATGGGAAACAATGGAGTGGGATGTGACCGCATTTTCCTGGTGTAAAGCTGACAAGAATGACAGCGCTTCACTGCTTCCACACAATCTTTGAAGATCATGGGCCAGAAATAACTGACACGTAGTATCTTCTGGGCTGTTGCTAACCCAGATAAATGACCCCCACATGCTTCACTATGGGAATCATTCAGGATAATTTCTGCTTCCTCATGGGTAAGGCATCGACGCAAAATGGAATCTACCCCTCTTCGATATAATGTATCTCCTATGATAAGGTAGTTCTTAGCATGAAGGCGTAATTTATGTTGTTCCTCCCGTGAGGAAGATGCAAAGTACTTCAAAGTCTGGAGATATATAATAATATCCCTATACCAAGGATCAGAGGTGGATATCAAGAAGATATGCTCATCTGGGAACGAGTCATCTTCAATGGCTACATCTTCTTTAGTAGGAAATTCTGCTATAAGATCAACAAAAACTAAGGACTTCTTAGACTTAGCGGACTGAAAATCCAAGTCAAACTCTTGGAGAATGACTATCCATTTGTTGAATTCTCCCCCAACAATCCGTCGGGACAAAACATATTGAAATGGATTCACATCTGCCACTACTGTTGTGGTACTCAGTAAAATGTAGTGACGCAACCTCTGAATAGCATAGACAGCTGCTAAGGCTAATTTCTCAACATGGGAGTACTTCAGTACAGGTCCGGACAAAGCACGGCTAGATAGTAAATGACATGCTCTATGAGCTTATCGTCCTCCTGGACCAGTACTACCCCAATGGTCGACTTAGATGTGGCCAGATACAATATAAAATCCCTAGAATAATCTGGCGGACACAGTAAGGGTGCCGACAATAAAGATTTTTGTATTGACTTGAAATCCAATTGTGTGGTTTCATCCCATACAAATGGGGTGTCCTGTTTAAGTAGGCACATGAAACCTTTAGTAATATTAGCATAGTTAACAATAAAACATCGGAGAAAATTAGACTTCCCTTACAGGATTTAAAGTTTCCTGTTAGAACAAGGAGGAGGCATATTTATAATGGCCTCAACTTTTAATGGATCCACCTAGATGCCTCTACTAGAGACAATGAACCCGAGCAATCTTCCTGACTCGACACAGAATACACACTTGTGGGGATTCAAGTGGATTTTATAATATCTACATCTCTCAAATATCAAACGTAAGTGATCTGGATGTTGAATCCTCTTACGAGAATGTGCAGGCAGATCATGAAGGTAAGGTTCGACAATGGATTTAATATCATGGAAGGAAAAGTTCATAGCCCGTTGAAAGGTTGCCCCAGCATTTTTCAATCCAAAGGGAATTTTATTGTACATGAAGGTACCCCAAGGACAAATGAAAGCAGTTTTATGTTGATATTCCAGTTTTATTTGAATTTGATTGTATCCAGAGAAACCATCCATAAACAAGAACACTTCACTTCCCGCACAAGAATCTATAATATGGTCTATAAATGGCATGGGATAGTTGTCCTTAGGACAGGATTTATTCAAATCTCTAAATTCAGTACAAACATGGATAGTCCCTTGCTTCTTATCAACAAGAACAGGGTTGGATACCCATTCTGTCAAAGCTATGGGATAGATAAAACCAGCCTTCAACAGTTTTTCAACTTCGGCCTTCACAGTTGCCGCTTTACGTGGGTTAATAGGTCTTAACTTTTGTCGAACAGGTTTGGCATCAGGATATGTTCGGATTTCATGTTCAACAATCGATGGATCAATTCCTGGCATCACCTCATAGGACCAGGCAAAGACATCGCGGAATTCCTTAAACAAGGCAGTATAGATAGCAATCTCTTCAGGAGAACAATTTGCACCTATGTATATGTTTTCCACGACATTAGGGTTTACAGAGATGTTAATAGGTATAGTGGTGGAAATATTTTCCATATTCCCCTTGACAAACATTCCTTCCCTAGGCAAGGGATTGATGGGTGTATCAACATCTTCTGATAGCCTCAAACGAAACTCTTGATTTTCTATTATGTTTAGTTCTGGAAGAAAATAGGATCGATGGTGAAGATCCTCATAGATCTTACCACGTCCACTCATGGCTTCCAATATGGCTTCATCAGAAGGTAAAACCATATCTAAATAGTCCATAGAGTGCAAAGAGTTTTCCTCCCATGCGGGCAAATAGACTTCTTCCAGATCCTCCGAGACTGTGAGAGGACCCGAAATAGGGTCAACAGTGGTTCAAGTGATAGCTTGGTAAGCTACTTCCACTTCCAATAAGGGAACCTCTAGTTCGTGGGGGGAAGGGAGAACCCAAGGATTAGTCCTATCAACAACCATGGCTATGGACCTCCCCACACTAGTAGAACCAATATAGTTAACTGAGGCTGGAAGATCAAATGTGTCCATTAGTGATGCGTACATTCCATCCCCCAAGCTCTGTGCAGCAAGTTTGACCTGAACAACCAATGGCACAGCAAACTCATTAGAGTCTAAACGGCCTTTTTGAGTAAAATCAAGTTGGTAAATAGTGACTAACTTTTCCTCGTGTGGAAAAACCACTACATGAAAGACAGCCGACGCATTAGCAGACATCACATAAGTCTAGTTTCTTCCCAGAAGTATATTATAGTCCAAGGGTGCATCAATTACTTCTACCTCAATAGACACTACTTTCCCTGCCAGCTTAATTTCAAAAGCTAGCAGGATACCATGCGGAGGGAAGGATCTTCCATCGAAAGCAGTAAGTAGAGTGCTTGATGGGACCAGCTCTGGGGATCTGAGAGCTTTCCAATAGGTCAAGGACATAACACATGTAGAAGAACCCTCATCAACAACTGCCCTTCCAATGGTATTTCCACCATGGATGGCATCTATTGATAAGGCTACATGGTAAGGTAGGTGAATTTTAACATTAGATAAATGAAATTTTTCCATGAGACTCGATGAGTCCATGCTGCCTAAAGCTGCTAAGAGGGCATCCCGCTGGGTGGGGAAACTCTGTAACACCTCTAAAGCTGAAATTGCACATGGGGTTTGTGATATATCTTCAACCACGGAGTAGTTTGAAGTAGCCCTAGCATTAGGGTTATGCAAGGTCTTCTTGAAGACAACTTTTGTTATCTTCGGCATAGTTTCAGCAGGCTTCTCTATCGTGAGAGGGTTAGAAGTTTCACCTACAGCTTTACCCTTCTCAGAAGTCTCTTTCTCATAATTTTTATTCCTTGTCTGTAACAAATTCAAAGATCGAACCATGTTCATATAGTTTGGGTCAGGGGCATTTTGAGTGCCCCCTGCTACATTAGAAGCTAAAGCAAAGTTCTGCCCTTGGGGAAAAGGATCCTTCAAGACAACCGGTTGTTGAGCTTTAAGTAGCTTCTGGGCTTGTTCCATAAGGGGACAAAGGTGAGTAAGGTGATCCTCGTGGAACAACTTACACGGGAAATTAACCTTCTTCTTTTCTTTCTTGCCCCCATCAGCACTATTCGTGGGCTTCTGCTTGTTTTGGTTTCCCTCTCCTTTCTTTCCTCTCTTTTTCTTCCCACCGGGATGTTGATTGCCCTTCTGAGAGGTTTGTACAAAAATACTTTCACTCCGGGGGGAGGGGGTAGCCTTTTCTTAGCCAAAGACTCTATAGTGGGAGAGTTTATAGACCCAACCACACCATCGGCATGGGGTCTAGGCTTAGGATTCTCTGCATTGTGGGTAGGCCTCGGTGCCTCAGGGATAATCTCATACAAGATCCCAGATTGTGAATAAATCAAATCCAATGGTTGGGCCCTGAGAATGGATTCTTCTTCATTCGTCACTCCTAAGGTGGATACGTCCTTAGATATGTAGGGAAATAGGGATTTAAGGAACCACTCTAGTAAGAACTCAGGAAGGATGATGGCTTTTATAAGGCTCTTTTGCCTCCTCCACTCTTGGATATGATTCGAGATGTGGGTAGCCTTGTTCTGCCTAAAGGTAGATAACAAGTCCATTCCGAAATCATATCGGACTGGAAGCTGAAAGTGGCTAAGGAATGCACTAGCCAAGTCCTAGAAACTACTGAAAGCAGCAGAAGGTAATTCAATGTACCATTTTTCCACGGTACTTGTTAAGGTTCTCTGGAACAACCTCAACCTAACTAAATATTCATTTAGTGAATTTGAATAACACCATAAATGGAATGTGGTGGCATGAGCCCCAAGATCTTCACCAACTTTTCCCTCGAATTTAGGGATGTCTGATGGCAACTTGGTGGGAACAGGTGGCCACGAGTGGTCATGCCTCACCGAGTCATTCATCAACCTAGAAAAATATGGTAAGTTTAACGTTGCAAGGAATAGAAGTTTGGGTCGAACCGGGGCACTAAAAGTGCCAATCTGGGGCCGGTATCCCTTCGCTAAATAACGAAAAGGGAGAGCTCATAAACGGGGCCAAAATTGGAGTTTGAAAACTTTTCCCATAAGAGGTATTGTTTCCAAACTGCACTCCTACATAAGAAGGTGATGGGCCTACATATGGAGTGGATGGGGGAATATGCCCCCCATTCCAAGGGAATCCTTAGACGAAAGACAAGGATCCTGTCGAACCACTCTGGGTAGTGTATGGGAAGGAAGAAGGAACAATAGGTATACTAGGAATCCCAGTAACCATATCACTAGAAGTACCTTCTAATTTTGAGTGAACCGGCAGTTGAACCACCCAACTCGCTGGAGTCAAAGGCGTATAAGGTATGCTAGATCTAGGGGCACTTACTGGGGGAGGTAGTACCCCTTCAACCGGAATGGCTGAGGTGAACAAAAAAGAAATTTCTCCCACAGAAGACATAATCCTACCCACAGGGACACCTAAAATAGGTGAATCAAAAGGTCTAACCTGAACGATCACAGGATCGTTTAAATCAGTCAAGGGTGTGTTAAAATTCCTTGCAAACTCGTCAGTGTGCAAGTCTTCTATCTCGACTGTATCAATAATAAGACGATTAGCTATAAGTGATGGTTCACCTGGAACTTCATTTACTCCTACCGGTTCAAATGAACTGTACGTGTCCAATCTCTGCCTTTGGGGTGGAGGTGGACGTTCCAATGTGACGAGAGGAGGAAGGTTTTGCAACCTTCTTGACCTTCTTATAGGTTGGTCCTCCATGATTGAAAATTTAACAAATCAAAACCTAAGACCAACTAAACACAAGAAAAACCACAAAGCACACACTATAAAAATTTCTAAAGCCTCAAACAATCAACAAGGGTGAAATATATGCTTTCCCGAAGAAAGCTGAAGAACGATTACTTGGCGTCCTTGAAGTGGTTCTTAGGCATAAGCGGAGGAATCACCAACTTCCCTCACACACTTACAACAAGGGTTACCTTCCAATCCCATCCAAGGTGAACCAGAAATAGCCTTCTGATTTACCTAGGTATGAACCCTAAATGTCAAGAGACTAAAGGCTACCTTAGCTATACCAACAGTCTGGGGGGACAGTCGCAAGCCTGACTTGTACACATGGGCAGGGTAGCTAAGCCCGAAACTCTATCTAGGACATAATCCCCAGATGTGTAAAATTCCTAATTTACATTTTGACAAGGAATCAGAGGGTTATCTCCTCAGTTCAATGCCTCCACATGGCCTCGTGCTTGACTCCCTTTTGAGAGGAGCTTCCCAGATACAATTGATAAAGTCAAGGATTTACCTAACGAAAGGTCCACTACGTCTGAGTTTTAAAACTTATGGGAAGTTTACATTTCCTATTCCTTTAGTCTAGCCTAAGCTAGTAGGTGAAAGGAATAAAAATTACTATTAAATTTTAATTATTGCGTTTATTTTAGAGGGCTATTTCTTACTCAGAAGGAAATGGAGTGATGAACTATGGTGTTTTTGACTCGATAAGAAATAAAAAAGTAAAGGTGCATTTTTTTTAAAGAAAATTGCCACTATTAAAGCAAACTTCTTTTTCTTTTTGTAAATATAGATTGATGAACAAATGCAAACGATAAAGAGAAACTAAGACTATGTTTTTTGTAGTTTTTGAGATTATATTTTAAAACTGAAATGAAAACTACTTATGCAAAAGCAAATGCAAAATCTTGAAAATGTTTTTCTTTTCATTTTTTAAAATGATCAAACTCTACTATGCACTTAAAATGCACTAAACTTGAGTATACTTGGATCAAATCAATTGTATAAAATAGTCAAATTGAAGTAAACAAGTCAATAAAGCCAAAAATCAACCAACAAGGGAAGACTAGGAATCCTAGCTTGGGTGGGTACAATGACAAAAAATCACTGCAAACTCATGAAGGTAAGTGACAAACCAACCACTATCAAAAGATAGACTGGAAAAACAATGCCCAAAACCCTGATCACTGATTCAGACAAAAACACTTCAACCTATAACCCAAACAGGACAACCTACTTCAAAATGCAAACAAAAGACAATCCAAACAAAAGAAACCCAAGGGATTTACAAGAAAGCAAAAGGTGTGTCCACCAAGGTATTCATCCTGACTACACAGTATTTATAAAGAAATCCAACTAACAAACAGGAATCACAAAAGGACAGGGACAAGCATAACCTAACCCAAAAATCCCTATTTCCAGGCTCGTACACAACTGTGTATAAGGGAAACTCACGTACTATACACGACTTTCCAAGAGAACAACCCGCATATGCAGGCCTCTATACGCGACTGTGTATGAGAGCAACCCGTGTACAGGTACAAAATTTTTCTAAAAACAAAATGAATATCCACAACGCTTTCAAACACTATGGTAAACATGAACGAGGATAAAATACCACACACAAACTTCAAGGAAAAGACTGGTCAAGGGTGACAGAAATAACCTACAGCAGTCTGGGCTCCCCAGTGCAGTCACCAGTTTTGTTGTACAAGAATAAAAACCTTATAACTGAAGGTATGGGGTTACCAACATACTCATAAAACTTGCAGGCAATCAACTTTAGAGTACAGAAGGAAAACAAGAGGATAGTATAGACTCACCCGATTAACGACGATCGATCCTAGCTTTGTCCTCTTCTGCTCTACTTCTCCTCCAAAGCTTTCAGGGATTTTTCTCCTTCACCTGTAAATAGAAAATCCTCTAAGTGCAAGCTTATACATGTATATAGGGTAGGTTAGATAAACAAAATATAGGGTGCTTAATCATAAATATGCATCAAACCATCATACATGAAAGACATTCAAAACACATTTGAAAGAAGGATTCTCTTTATTAACAATAGTGAATGAGTTACGATTACAACCCAACACCTGAGACAAGGAATCCTCTGCAACCAAAGGATTCTGAGTTCCACTACTCCAAAGACTTCTGAATAGACACCACCAACATAACTTTGCTCTTGAAGTATTATTGATTCATACTCTCCCCAAGGCCTTTATTTATACTTAGTGAAATAAGGCAGTTTCGAGGGTTGAGGAGGTTGAGACAGTTAAGATGGTTATAGTTAAGGACTTAACAAATATCAAATGATCACGATTTATTATTTTTAATGTCAAAGGAAGGCGTCCACGGGTATTAATACTGACAACCCACATATGACACATGAGTTGCTCTGAGGGAATCACGTGTACAGATCTGTACGTAGGTTGCAATTATAAATACTCGTGTACAGTACATGACATGTTGTAGGAAAAGTCGCGTATGTATGCAAGTTGCATATAAGCAAAGGCGCATACAACAGTTGACATGTTCAAAGGTAAAAATGGAAACCTAGATGAATAATGAATGTATTCCATAACATGCCCATCTATATTGTTTTAGGCAACCTTCAATCCATAGATATCCTTTTGTGTGCCAACATAGGAAATGTTGGCACTCGGATGGAGAAGTGCCGTATGGGTGGATAACAATAGATGAGGAAGAAAAAGACACTGGGGCTAGGAAGAAAGAGGTTGCTATTGTCGGGAGATCATCTTATTGTTTTGGGGTTTTACTTTTGGTGCTGATTCTATCTCTGAGGAAGTTGCTGGGTTTTCTCCATTTATGGTTTCCCCGAGGAAAAACACTGTGTTCATTGTTTCTTGTGTTTGATTACTATGCTTGTTATTCTCTCAGTTGAATATCCTAATAATTCTAGCTTAATGTTAAAAATTTAACAGGTTTTTCCCAAGTTGAAGGGATTGACTACACTGAAACCTTTGCTCTTGTTGCAAAAATGAACTCCATTCGCCTGTTCTCTCCATTGTAGGCTTACATAAATGGAAATTCCATCAAATCGATGTCAAGTCTTCCTCGGAAAACATCTTATCATACTTGTTTAATATGTTGATGATATTATTCTTACTGGTAGTGACCTTAAGATTTTAACCCATGTGAATCAAGTCTTAAGAAAACATTTGAAATTTTAGACTTAGGACATTTTCATTATTTTACTGGTATACAAGTCTTGCAAACCATAGAATGAATAATTATTTCTCTTTCTAAGTATGCTTGTGACCTTCTTCGTCGCTTTCACATGGAATATTGGAAACCAAACTCTTCTCCCTTCCAGTTTGGAGTCAAAATTTCTACCTTTTTCAGTTCTCCTGAAGTACATGCCTCCTTGTATCTTCAGCTTGTTGGTAGTCTCATATACTTGATTCATTCATGTATTTCCCTTTCTTTTTCTGTTGGTCGTGTTTCCTGCTATATGAAAACACCCCATGAAAGTCACTAGAAAGAAGAAAAAAAATTACTTTTATATATTCAAGGTACACATCAGTTTGTGATTCATTACAATACAGGGGGGACTCCTTTGTTGGTTGGTTTCACTGATTCAAATTGGGCTGATGATCCTAATGATCGAAAGTCTTACTCTTTCTTCAACATAAGAAAAATATCAAGTCGTAGTTAATGCTAGTCAGGAAGATTTATGGCTTCAATGGATCCTTTCATAGTTTGTATTCGAACAATAGCAACCTACTCCACTTTGGTGAAACAATCAAATTTCCATCAAACTCGCTAAATATCTAGTCCAACATCAACGCAACAAACACATTGATCCACATATGCACTTCATTAGAAATTTTGTTCATGATCACATTCTGGAATTGTTATTTTTCCCTATAGATGATCGAGATGCATACATCTTCATCAAGTTTCTTATAGAAGCAAAGTTTTCTAAACTTCAATCTATGTTAGGAGTTTATGATCATTAAGGGGGGATAGGCTCTAATTATTCCTTCCTTCTCCTAATAGTGTCACTTTTGTAAATCCTTCAATCTTATCTCGAGTTTTTCTTAAGGGGGGGTATTAGGATAGTTAGACACTTAGGAGTTAGTAAATATCAACTTGTTATAATAT
>LPNX010747438.1:0-80564 GCA_001517045.1 Pseudotsuga menziesii | reverse complement strand
TTCGTGTGCAATGATGATTCGATCAGCTCCACATGATCTTCAGATGCTTCACATTATGAGCTCCCCTGGTGAATGATGGATCCGTCGGCTTCGAATGGTCTAGAGCTATGTATCATATCTTGAAACCCCTGCGTAATCCTGTGTAGTTAATGACACGGTGTTTCACGACTTGCCTTCAGCAGTAAAACGCCATTAAACTTCATGATGGTCGTGTGAGATGCGTTCTGATCTCCTCCTTGGCGGCAAAAAACCCACAGGCTCGTTTGATGTGAGACTGAGTACGGACACGTGCTCTCCCCTTTTTTTTAATTTTTTAATAATGAGACGTCCACGCCCTTTTGACAGCTAATCGTAACTTAGCTTAATCCTTCTAGTCGCCAAGACTGGGCTCTTTTGGCAGCTAGCGTGAACTTGATCCTTAGTTCGATTCTCCCAGCTGCCACAACTGAGGTCTTTTGGTAGTGAACCTAGTCTCTACAAAACAGAGTTAACTACCACAAGCTGTTTTTTCAAAATTTTGAAATTAAGACTCAAAAAATTTGATTTTTTGACTTAGTAATGAGAAAATAAAAGATTTTTTGACTCAAACCTATCACCTAAAATAAAAGAAAACAGACTGGTTATTTTAGGAGATAACAATATCCGTTAGTAAAAGTGTGTTTCTTTAGTATGTATTAGTATGCATTTGTAAATATCTAATCCGATGGTCATGATATGTTCTACACATAGAGTGATATGACGGTTCATATTCTCTTACATAATAAGAACCTTTAATCTGTGGCTTAACGCCTGATTGGTACATGATATTTATTTAAATAGCATGGAGGGTCGTTGGCTAGGTAATTGATTATGAGAAGCTCATGTGTAACTTTCTTTATTTTCCATAATAAACTTTCTCAAGTAGCTATTTGGCACAAGCCTTGGATTTTTTTCCTTTCAAGGGTTTAAACCATTTGAAAACATCGGTATGTTGATCCGTGATCTATTTGTGTGAGTGGATTATCTAGGTGTTCGATATTTTGGGCGTACCCTATGTACTCGAACAAGGGATGAACCTTGTACCTTATCTCTTTTGGATTATGTTACATACCTAAATAATAACAACAATAAATACATAAATATGACATAATACAATATATATATATATATATATATATATATATATATCATAATAATAATAATAATAACAAACTATAATAATACAATATTAATTAGTGAATATGTGTAACGCTTTATGAAGAGTTGCATTAGACACCCTTTAAATAACTATATATACAGGAAATTCTATCTTGTAAATTATCACTTATCACTTATCACTTATCTATGAATTTATACATCATTTTATATCTAGGGATATGTGGGTTATTTCAGAAATTGCGGGTTCATTCAGAGTTAATTGAGAATATCCAACTATGGATGTTACAGTGGTATCAGACCTATACGACCCTTGCACATTATTTACACTTTGTGTAAATTTGGTTTATCACTTATCTATCAATTTATACATCATTTTATATCTACGGATATGTGGGTTATTTCAGAAATTACGGGTTCATTCAGAGTTAATTGAGAATATCCAACTATGGATGTTACAGTGGTATCAGACCTATACGACCCTTGCACATTATTTACACTTTGTGTAAATTTGGTTTTTAACCACTATTAGGGTTTCCCTAAAAAATTGGATAATGTCCATAAAACAAAAGGTAAAAGTAAAATAAAAAAAGGGTAAAAGTGAAACCACACGTGGTTTCTTAATAAGTGGGTTGGGGTTTGAATATAAAAGTGCATAATAAATACTACTAATAAGTAAGTGAGATTTGAACTTAGGTGGGGAAGGTAACACTCATACAAAAGTGAGATTTGAACTTAGGTGGGGAAGCTAACACTCATTCCTCCCAACCACCCAATCTACTCACATTTTACAAAACTTAAACGGAAAAAAAATCTAAAAGTGCATAATAATTTCTACTAAGAAGCAAGTGAGATTTCTCTTTAGGAAGGGAAGGTAACAATCATTCCACCCAACCACCCAATCTACAAGAAGTCCTTAGGGGAAGAAAATAATTATTGAAAACTATAGTATACTATAAAAGATAAAATATGTCCTTCTTTGATATATCTTGGGATAAGAAGCATAACAAAATGGAGTCTCGTGACAAAAAAAAGGAAGATTTTCAAGCACTTTAAAAACTTATGTTTCAAAGTTATTCCAAATAAAAGGAACGATTAGAGGAAAAAAAATTATCATTTCTATTTCTCTCGACGAATGCAATAATTATATTAGTGATGAATTTTCTAATGAGTTAGTCATTCTAGACTCAAATATAGGTGAAAGGTTAGACTTTTGTAAAAACAAAGAATATGCAATAAGCGATTTACAATGCAACAATTGAGATTATAGTTAAATCCTTGTGGAGTAGTAACAGTGAGCTACTTTTAGGATTACTGTGGCTAAAACCATTGGGGACTTTTATCTTAAATGCTGAAAAAAAGACTATGACATTCCCCTACAAAAAGAAAAAAATCACATTGTCGGACATTAACATAAAGATAGAATCAGAGGTCGCATCATCTGAAGAATTCAAAGAAATATTAAAGATGTTGTTGCATGGGAATGAGATATCAATATAGACGATACAGAAGGATTTCAACAAGGTTATTGCAGGTATAGAAGAAGAGATCGCTCGTCTAAGAGATCATAATCAGAAATTACTTCGGCAAATCAAGAAGGAAAAGGATAAGGCACAAAACAATCAAAAGTAGAAGACGAGAATCAAGATCTTTAGAAGAAACTATTAGAAAATATCAAAGAGATAATCACCTTAAGAACGGTAAGCATGATTTAATAGATCACATTCCAAATCTTAAATATGACAAGAAAATGCAAGATGAATTGTTAAGGAACCTTAAGAATGATAAGTATTCATTAGAAAAATAATCAAATACAAATCTAGTCCTTTACACAGTTCAAAATGAGGCCAATATAGTAGAAATACAATGTCCAACACATATCAATGATCAAAAGATGATGCTAGTGAAAGAGAATAGCATTGTTAGAATCCCCTATCGACACCCCAATCATATAAACAGGTATCCTCGAAAGTAGGAATTGTTGAAAGATAATGGTATTAATGTAATCAAATCTGTTGACAACAGATTAGTAGGGAATCCCAACAATCAACAACAAATCAATTTGGGATGGATTGATCCGTCAACATTGGGAAGTTATGCTCTACACCTAGAAGTACGTATTGACATGTTTCATCAGCTACAATGTCGAGTAGCAGTTTACCCCACATAGGAGAGCTAAGAGCAAAGGGAATATCTAAGCCAACACCCCGTATACTAGTGACCAATCCCCAATCACCGATAAATATTCTGCCTTAACCCATCCTACATTCATCTTTCTATACCCAATCATCACTCCCCATCTGCCTATAACCTCCCATCCACGCATTCTCCCATTCTCTCCCACCCGAAAAGAAAGCCTATGTCTTTGATTGTAGATTCATTCATTCACTATGTACTCTTACGCCATCTGTGAAGTGGAATTCTATAATTCAAGTCATCACAACCCGTCAAAGGGTTCCTAGGCCATCTGTGAAGTGGCATTCTAAAATTAGAGTATTTAAGTTAAAATGTCATTAAAAGGGCTAGAATCAAAATTGTTCGTCAATAATTTGCCATCAGCAATTTCAATATACTACGGTATCTGTCTACCTTGTGCATTGATGGATGATTCTGTAGCATCGTTCAAGTTTGATTCGGAGAATTGGATGGTTTAAGTTGCATTTAATGAGCCCTCAACAAACATCAATTGTAAAATTGGGAATCCGGATGTTCAACCACAACATTAAGTTGTTGTTTCATATTATTTCACAAATTCATATCATATTAAACATCAACTTGCAAATTGTAATGAAATTCGAATCACCGCCAAGCTGGTATAAGGTCAAAACCAAAGGTATCATTGGAAAGAAACAATGAGAAAACATCTCATATCATCAGCGGCATCGAAGAAGGCAACCATTTTATTGCTAAGGCCGGACTTGGTTCTCTTTTTGGTTCCTATCTAATGACATTGACGGTACCATATGCACATTTCTTGCACATCAATAATGGAACAACCCTGATTTTCCTGATCTCCTTCGGTTATGCAAAGCCTCAACTAGTTATAATAGTAACTCCACAAGGACACGGTGTCAATAAAAAAAACGGTAGAAGACTGTGCTGGAGCCTGGAGTCTCGACCGCTGGCCTTCACTCTCATAATTCATTGTTCAAACCTCAAATTTGAATATTGGAATTGGAAATTGGAGGATTTAGTTATGCAGAGGGATTGGAATCTAGATTTCGGGTATGTAACAAATTACCAATGCCCAACTCTTAATTTTATATTGGATAAATTGTATTAGATCATTGACTAAGTAATGTGCATGGTAACACCAATGTAAATTTGTAATGTGTATTGAATAGACATGTTTTATTTGTGTTAACGAAACTTTCTACCATTTTTGCATCATACTTATTGCCTACAATATTGGAATGATGGCTATAATTTGAAGAAAACTCCATGAAACATTATTTGTCACACCTACACATTTTTTGTTTGGATTTCCTTTTTTTCTTTCATCTATTGCATACTATAATCATTTGCATGGGTTCCCCTTTCCCTTTCATTTGTAGCTGCAATCATGGCAATGTGAGCCTATACTTCATCTATTGCATTTTTTGTTTGGATTTCCTTTTTTTCTTTCATCTATTGCATACTATAATTATTTGAGTGGGGTTTCCCTTTCATTTGCAGTTGCAATCATGGCAATGTGAGCCTATACTTCTTCTATTGCATACTGTAAAAATTTGCGTGGAGTTTCCCTTTCATTTGCAACTACAATCATGACAATATGAGCCTTTATTATAGTCTACAATATGTATATTTTTTATCACTTTATTAAGATATATTGATTGACCTAGGATTAACAGACATTTAAACATCCCAGAGCACTGGGTAGTGGGCATGATTTAAAAATTGGCCTCAGAGCACTAGACAATGGACATTACATTTTTTGGCTTGGCATCACTGGACATGAAGAAAAAACCCCTCGAATCACCAGATAAGGAAATAACCCTTAGATACTCAACCACACACTAGCTTCGAGCTAGATCCAAGACATCTGTGTCTGAACCTCCAAGCTAGTAATGATTTGTCTCTTCTGATCCAATGCTACAGGTTCATACTTGTGTGATTTATTTCATCTTCCAAGCATGACAAGTCACGATTGATCCCGATGCGAGTGTCCCTCTCTCGGTCTCTAATCTGGAATGTGGTTTTCTGGTTTACAGAGGAGATTACCTCTTGTGCAGCCACTGCACTAATGAAATCACAGATTCACAACTTTACAATTCATTCACTCTCATAAATAGCCATACATAAACAATTAATAACAACATGAACATAGTATTTCTGACTATTTATTTCATTAATATTTGCTTCTCACAAATAAAGTTTCACATATAAAAAAATTAATAACAACATGAAGTGTGTAATCAATTTATTACTCACATTTAAAAAAAATTACAACATAAATTATGAAACCAATTTGTTACTTTCATTTGAAATATGAATATTTTAGAAACCCTTCATAGTAGAAGGGTAGCATGAATATATAACCTCCTATATAAAATTAAGGCCAACCCTTCAAATTTGATCCCTTCCACCCATTGTATCGACCTTTTTCGTACTGTGTGTATCGAGTGGATGTGACATGTTGTGATGGTAATTGGGTTTGCAATGAATTTGACTCCGGTATGTGGAAACATGGGAGCCTCATACCTTAGATATAGTGTGGGAAATCCTTCTTGCATCTTACAAGTGATTTTCCCCATGCTTAGCTACTTTAGGCTAGCGGTGGGTTCGATCCATGTTACAGTATCCGGTCACATAGGACTGACATCGGAATGACTAGCTTTCACAATTCCATAGATCAATCAGAAGTGGAGACAATTGACTAAGTGAAGGAATCACTCATAGTGGGCATTGGAGCAAAGGTACCAGAGGAAGCAGCATACAAATCAGTTTGTATATTTTAATTATACATTTACAATACTTGTAATTTCAGACAAGAGAGCTTCCATTCTAATAATAGCTCATATTATTTTCTTTTGTTTGTTATATATCACATATGTATATCTACGATGCTTTTTTAATCGTGATGCGTGTTCTTTGAGAATGCTCAATCATCATTGCGCCGAGAGGTGCTCTACATCCCAGTATGGGGGAGATCTTGTAATGTGATGTAACGTTAGTAATGTTTGTAACATATCAGAAAAAAATAATAGTGATAGTAGCTGTAAGAAGTGACCAAATATATTATGGTTCCACCATTTCCTTCGCTGTCAAATGTCAATAAATTGGAGGAGAACCTCAAGCGTTTTCCACCAATACTGCCCCCCGCAAAGCCAACATAATAGTACTGGTTGTATTTAGCAGATATAGCTCTAGGGTTCTCTGCAAAGGCAGGGAGTGTAAGTGAAACGGATGTCCTTGCGAAAAACCATGTCACCAAGGATTATCATACTGCTATTCCCTAGATCGTCAAGGAAATAAGAAAATCTATCACTAAGAAGAGGACTAAGCTGGGAAGTCATGGACAGGCCTTCTTTTGCCAAATCCTGCAATACCAGTGAAGCGAGACAAAACTACCGAACGCCTGATTACGAAGTCCTTTTTTCCTCGTCCTCTTCCACCTTCCAACCGCGAAGTTAAGGTCTTGATGACTAGATGCATTGTCACATTTTCGAAGACGTAATGAAGAACAGAGGCTGGAAAAACCCTCGAGCAGTTGTGGATGCTACTTTCAAACAGGTCTTTTCACTTTGGATCTACACATTTTACAGGCACAACAATTGATGACTTGCTGGGAGGAAAAATGGTTATGTATCCATGGCATGAGTTGTTACATGTATAATTTGTGGTGCAGGGTGACCACACAACACTGCTGCCCATGTCCATGAACTGAAAACGATCCTGTGTAGGAGTTCCCACCAATAATTTGATGTAATACTCTATGAAGTCATTGGGATAGTGCAAAGGCTCCTCCATGCTGATCTTGCTCTTCCTCTTCATGTGAAGGGTCATGGATAATCCAGTAATCTTTTCATCATTCTGTAATGACAATATTGCAGAGAGTTGAAGTGACATGAGATTTTTCTTTTTTAATGATCATTTTGAGAATTCTTAAAAAATAGACAATGAAGAATGGGAGTGAAATGGGCATGGGGAATATTCAATATCAATACAAAAGATGGAATCACTATTATCATTATATTTTAATGTTGATTAAATGATGAATTCAGTGACATAACCCAAAAAACTAATAAAATTCACATTGTATTGTAGCGTAGTCAGCCATGGATCAAATAATTGGGATCGTGTGGGGCACTAGAAGATATGAAATCTGTACACCAAGCAAGCAACAATCCCATAATTTGCAATCTGTGGGTGGTGCTTGTGTGGACTACAAAGAGGAAAGTAAACATTTTGCAAAGTTGTTAATGCGGTGACAAATGGTTTTGAAGCTTTCTTACTTTTTTTTCTTCAAAAAAATATTATACTTTATATAAATAATGAGTATACTTTATATATGTAAATGTGATTTTGGTACAAATGAAGTTTTCCAACTTACTATTATCAATTGGATGCGTTTCTGTAGTAGTAAAAATGTTTTTAAAAAATAAGGTTTTTAAAATATAATTAAAAATATAGTCTATTTATGGAATAGTTTAATATTATAATGTTATAAGAACTTTAATGTTTTAATAATTTAAATAGTAAAAAGTTTTTAAACCACATTTTGTTTTAAATAAAATAAATAAATTATAATTGTAAATATAGTCAAATTGAAAAGTGTCATATTTAAAAATATATTGAATTCATTAGCATTTCATTAACATGCACACTGAGTTTTTTCTTTTCATAGGTTTCAGTAGATGGTGCATTAATATTAATGCATAAATTAGTAGCTACATTGATTCGTTCTAATGGTATATTAACACTGGGAGAGGTTTGCACACCTCGAGAGTTTGATCCCTCTCGGTTCTTGATAGAACCTAGGATTTGGATCTACGTTGGTTAGGTTTAAGCGAAGAACTATTTGAAATGACCCTTTTCATATTATTGCATCAATGGACTAACTTAGCATGATTAAGAAAATGTTCACTTTCGTCATAAATGACGTTAATGAGGTCAATTTGTTTTTAACTTGTTTTTCCAGAATTTGAAATATCATTATATCGTTTGAAAGGTTATAAAATATTAAAATAAATATGAATATACAAAAATATTTTATTATGATTACTAATGAAAAATATAGTTAAAAGTTATAGAATATAAACAAAAATATTGAAATTAAGTATTTAACAAAATCAAGTTATGTTTTAAATTAAAGTGAAGTGTCACATAGAACATTAACTAAAGGGGCTATTAATTTTAAGTTTTAAATGAGGATAAAGCAACTTTCAAGAATTCATTAATCCTTGGCATTTTAGAAATAGAATACTTCAGTTGGTTCTATCCTTTGGTTTTTAAAGTTTAGATAAAAATGATAAAATACTATAATATAGAGACTAAAAATAAGATTATGGTAAAATTTCACAAGTGTAATGAGGATAAAGCAACTTTCAATAGTTGGTTCTATCATTTGGTTATTAAAGTTTAGAGAAAATGATAAAATACTATAATCTAAATATTAAAATGGTATAAGATTATGGTAAAATTTCACAAGATACACATTAAAAACAATTTTTTATTTTATTTTTAAAGTTAATCCAACTCTCCAAATTCTCAAGAAAACATATTACATGGTTCTCATAATCATTTTACATGGTTGTCCAAGTCATTGATGTGGTTTTCTGCATAGTTGTTGGTATTATCGCCGCTATTATTATTGCTACCATGGTCCCCTTTTATTTTTAAAGTTAATACAACTCTCCAAATTCTCAAGAAAACATATTACATGGTTCTCATAATCATTTTACATGGTTGTCCAAGTCATTGATGTGGTTTTCTTCATAGTTGTTGGTATTATCGCCGCTATTATTATTGCTACCATGGTCCCCTCAAGGGATTTAATGCACAAATGGAGGGCTTATAGTTTAAGTGTGTAAAGGTTATGTATGGTGCATGAAGGTAGGGATTAGGTTTTTGGTGTGTAGAGGAAGCTAAAGAAGAACAATTATGCACTAAGATAACTAACTTAGGAAAATCAAGATAAAGAAATGACAAGGTTATGTAGGAAAGTAAGTTGAGGAAAGCAAGAGAAACAAATCCAGGTTAAAGTTAAAGATTGCCTAGCTAAACCTTGATTAGAGAGAGATGGAAAAGGTTATGTAAAAATGTATGTAGAGAGTTAATAGAAGACCAAAACATCCAAATTAGGAGAAAAAAAATAAAAAAAATATAGTATATGTAATTTCTTGGCTAATAGCTTAACTTTATAGAAAACACGCTTTAATTTGTGGAAAAAACATTTTTTTTAGGTTAAGTCAAATCTTAAAAAAAAAAAAACTTTAATTTGTAGACAAAACAATTTCTTACATTAAGTCAAATCGAAAATTTACAATTAACTTTATATATATATTAAACATGAATGAAAATATCTTTCATATTTTTTAAAACCATACTTCAAAGTGAATACATTTCAATTTTTTTTAATTTGTGGACAAAACAATTTTACATTAAATTTTATATATATATTAAACATAAATAAAAATATCTTTCGGATTTTTTAAAACCATACTTCAAAGTAAAATATATTCAATTTTTTTAAAACATAAATAGAAATATCTTTCATACTTTATTAAAGCCAGCTTTACCATAAGTCAAATCATTCACCCGATAATTTACTTAAACCCTCCACATTTCCTTATTTTTTAAAGCATGAGGTAAAATTCTCTCTCATAAAATATGCTTTACTATAAAGTGCAGCGCATAGTAATAGTTTAAGCCATATGTACAAACAAACGAGTTTAAAATAAAATGATATGCATCACAGTATTTGTGAATAATTGAGCTTTGAAACCAAGATCACATAGAGTGGCGTGCACTATTATATCGTGATCAATTCTATAAACATACATAAAGACAAACTCATTTGTGAATATAGTCAATTTGACTAGTTGATACACGTTACTTTTCTCAAATGCTATAGGCTATATTTTACTTTTAATATTATTAATTAAGTAAAACATTATTAAAATATTTTTAATATTATTAATTTTATGAGTTTTTAGTTTGATTAATTATTAATGGGTGAGTGCAAGCTAATGAGGGTCACTTTTGGCATGTTAGATGTAACATAAAACTTGATTTTAAATCACGCATCCCTCAACTTAATTATATTTTTCGAGATACTTACACAAAATATCTTGCTTTGTGTAAATAAAATTAAATGTAGGAAAATGAAGCACGTTTCCAAATATATAAATTTTATGTATTGGAAATTTTTATAACTATGTCAAGTTTCATTTTTTCTAACAACCACTTTTTATTTTTTAAGAAAATTATAAGGTATATGTTTTTGTGGGTGCAGCCTTTGAGGGCATAAATGATGGTTTCGGAATAAATTTTTTTGAAGGCATGTAAAGAACATATAGCACTAGTGCAGTGCTATTTTTAAAAAACAAAATTAGTATTTTTTATTTATTTATAATTTCCTCGAAAATTGTACGTCTTTTGTGGATGCCACCATTGAAGGTATTAATGAAATAATCATCAAATAGGTTTTTATAAGAGGTTGGTGTCTTCTAGTGCACCATATAATTTATTTTTAAAACGATCAAGAATTGAAAAAGTTATGGAGAAAACACTAACAACATGTTCTTTGAGTTAAGGAGTTAGGACACAATAGAAATTGAAAAAAAATAGGAAAATATAATATTTTTGCACCGAGAGGCACTCTATAGCCCAGTATAAGGGAGATCTTATAATGTTTGTGGATGTAAGATTTGTCCATATTATGTTGGCCAAAAATAATATTGCCGAGTATGAGGGAGATGTTGTAACGTTTGTGGACATATTGTAACATTTGTCTAATCATAATTTGTAACTTTTGCAACAACAACAAAAAAAAAAAAAGTGAAAAAGTATAGGTTAAAATAAAAGTAAAAAATTGTGAAAATTATTAAGATTGTAGGTGATAACTTTAGGGTTCTAGTAATCTTTCCCGGGACTGATCGGAATAGAATAATTAGTTTTGAATAGCCGAAACGATCAGTCGACAACGTAGCCTTCATCGACATTTTAGATATCCGAATTATGCTCCCTCGAAACAACATTTTTGTGAATAGAATTCTGCTCGGCTGTTCAGGATTGAAATCTCATGGATATAAGTCTAAAGTTAGGAATTTATATACTAGGATTATGGAGAGAAAAAGTCAAGAGTTATTTGACAATACCCTTCTATGGATTTATTCAGAGTAAGTTCTTTGTGTGGGCTGAGGCCCTTCAAGGAGAAATTGCTAATGCTGTGGAACGGAACCATCGTCTACATCGGCGCAATAAACCTAAACAACAAGAGGTATCTATAGACGAGTATTTTCTTATTGATTTACACACTGTTAGAGAATTTCCACACTGAATATCCTGAATCTCCTGGGTGGTATTGTTCTTGATATTTTACAATGGGGCCTACATTGATAAGAATTATTAGTGATTGGTTGGCATTCATTTAGCTTAAAAAATGGAATTTTTATGTTTTTTCATTAATTTTAAATAGAAAAATGCAGTATACAAACTTTTGATCCCTTTGGTTATACTCATCACAAGTTCTAATGTCGATTTTAGATGACGAAGCTTTTTAGAAAATTATCAGGTTGTAGAAGATGCTCCAACAAGGTATCTCCCGTGTTAGATTGTATTACTGTCATTTTGAATTCTTCAGTTTTCTATGTAGATTGTATTACTGTCATTTTTCCCAAACTACCAATCCCTTTCATTATTATCCTCATTTCAAATTCTGTTCTTGATTTTAGATGACGGAGATTTTCACAAGATTAACTAGTTGCAGAAAATGCCCCATCCCACCCGCAGTTGAATTATAGGCTGTGAGGACAGAACGTAATTGCAGATTCATAGTTTTAGCATTATATTTTTTGATATTATTGAACAATGTATACTAATTGCGCATAGAAGCCCTCTACAACTCAGTATGAGGGAGATCTTGTAACGTTTGTCCATCTTGTAATGTTTCTTACTAACAAAATAATAAAAAATAAAAAATTTAACTATCCGCCAAAATAAATGCATGCTACAAAAACAACCTAATATTGGGAGATGTTGTAATGTTCCTACCTAACAAAACAATAAAAAATAAAAAATTTAATTATCTCGGAAAAAATGTCATTAGGAAAAACAACACAATATGGTGGAGATGTTGTAATGTTCCTACTTAACAAAACAATAAAAAATAAAAATTGTAATTATCTCGAAAAAAAGGTCGGTAAGAAAAACAACACATTATGGGGGAGATGTTGTAATGTTCCTACCTACACAAATAATAAAAAATAAAAAATTGAATTATCTGAAAAAAAATGTTGGCATTGCACATGGTTTTAAAACCATGTGCAAGATATCTAAAAAACCCATGGTTTTATTGTACATGGTTTAAGAGGGCCTTGCAAATGATTTTAAAATCATGTGCAAGGCCTCCTAGAAACCCTATGGTTTTATTGTACATGGTTTAGGAGAGCCTTGCAAATGGTTGTAAGACCATGTGCAATGCCTCCTAAACAACTCATGGTTTTAGGAGGGCATTACACATGGTTTTAAAATGATGTATGGGGTAGATGGTGTAATGTTTGTTCCTAACAAAATAAAAAATAATAAAAATTATTATATGTCGGCCATAAATAATATTAAATATCAATAATAAAAATATTATATGTCAACCTTAAATAAAAACATGTGTATTTTACTTTGAATCAAATCAATGGCTATATATATGACACACCAAAGATAGCTCCTTGAGTGCAATACTTAAGAATAGGTTTGCACCTCGAGAGATTTGATCCCTCTCGACGCTTGATAGAGCCTGGGATTTGGATCTATGCTGGTTTAATAAAAATTACATATTTAGAATATGCAGAAAAAATGCTATTTATGTTTAATATTTTGTCAAAAATGATTGTGTATAGCAAACTGTAACGAGTGCGTAAACAACGACTTCAGAAAATGGAAGAAATTCCCAATTAGCTATGGTTTATCATATATAATAGCACAGGTTTGGTATTACCGAAGAAAAATCCAGACCATACACATAGGACTATTGGCGACATGCAAGCAAGTGAATTGGCATGTTAAATTCAAATTACATATCCCGCCCTTGTAGAATTGGAAAACGTGCACATGTTATAGAACTACAAAATGTGTGCCCATTATAGAACTACAAAACATGCACACGTTATGTAGTTCTATAATGCGCACATGTTTTGTAGAGCTAAAAATATAGCACTATATTTAATATATCAAATGTATGGATAATAGTTTAGAGGGGGTGGAAAAGGGTCAAGGGCCTAGGAGGATGTTGGAAGTTCTGGTGGGGGTGGTTAATAGTTGAGAGGGGGTGCGAAAGGGTCAAGGGTCTCGAAAGATGTTGGAAGTTCAAGTGGGGAGATTTAATATTTGAGAGGGGGTGGGAAATGGTCAAAGTCCTATGAGGATGATGTAAATTCAAGTGGAGAAAGATGAATGGAATGGGAACATTATGAGTTACAAGGATTAAGGGGAGTGGGGATTGAGATAATTATTAGGAGGAGAAGAGGTGTTGAAGACATATAGGGTTAGAAGTAGTACACGAACCTTCAGTGACGGAGGGGGATAAGGTGGAGGGAAGGAAGTGGGTTATGGTTTGATGAGAGAGAGGATCAGTGAATGGAAAGGTGGATATTGAGTATTATAGGAGGAATAGAATGTGTTGGAGGAGAGAGGCGAAGGAGGGGGGATTGAAGAGATGGGAATGAGATGCGATAAAATAGAGAAAATGGGTGATAATGAGGTAGGGGGTTAAGGAGAAGGGATAAGTTGAAAACATAGAGAGAGAGAGAGAGAGAGAGAGAGAGAGAGAAGTAAAGAGATATTGAGGGAGCGATAGGTGTATGTGTGAGGGGTTACGGGGATAGAAACAAGGATAGAAAGGGGCAGGTTCACACATGCATAGAGAGAGAGAGAGAGAGAGAGAGAGAGAGATTGTGGAAAATACAAAGGGTGGAGGGTTGAGATATGGAGAGAGAGGGAGGTTGTGAAAGAGAGAAACATGGATAGTGAGGGTGAAAAGAGATAGGGAGGGAGGGATATAAGTTGAGAAATAGAGAGAAAAGTGGGGGGAGAGAGAGGGGGGATAATGGCACAGAGGGCTGGTAATTAAGGGAGAAGGGAGGGAGATATTGATAGAGGGAGGTAAATAGAAGGTGGAGAGAGAGGGAGGTTTGGAAAGAGAGAAACATGGAGAGGGAGGGTGAAAAGAGATAGGGAGGGAGGGATAGAGAAGGTGGAGAGAGAGGGAGGTTTGGAAAGAGAGAAACATGGAGAGGGAGGGTGAAAAGAGATAGGGAGGGAGGGATAGAGAAGGTGGAGAGAGAATATGAGAGAGGGGGGGGTGATGGAGTGACACATACACATATAGAGAAAGAGAGAGGGGGGGGGTGAGTGATAGAGAGATATTGGTGGAGGGAGGGATAGTGAGGGAGCTATAGTAAAGGTGGATAGAGGTTACGAGAGAGGGAGAATGAGGGAGGTACTCACACACGTGTGGGAGAGAGGTGGGGGAGGGGGGAGCAATAGAGACAGAGTGATGAGGGAAATATGGTGAGGGAGGTATAAATAAGGTGGAGAGAGGTTCTAAGATATGGGGAGTGAGGGAGGGACACACACACACACACACACACACACACACACACACACACACACACACAGGGAGGTTATGAGAGAGAGAAGGGGTAAAGACACACACACATACACATAAAGATAGTGAGAGATGGAAATACAAAGGCAGGGAGGGCCTGAGTAAGGCATAGAGGTATAGTGAGCAACGCACATGTGTATCGATAGATGCCAAAAATATTATTTAGGGATCGAGTCTTGGATTTCCTACCTTGACCTTGTTGAGGCCTGAATACCCATATCTAATGCTGAAAACCTCTTAAATGCATGTGCATATTTTCTTGGAGACCAAGCATACCTAGAGTAGGTCATCTGTGGTGCTTCAAGGAATTTTTCATTAACATGGGTGCCTCAAATATTCCATTATGGCTTAAAGAACGACCATATTCCCTCAATCATGTCTGAGAAGTCCCATATCTGCTTCTCAAAACCACCCAATTCCACCAACATCCATATTCATAGTCCAAATATATCTATGAGATTCCATGTGTGATTTTTTAAGGCATCCTTCCTATCCCTAGATGCATAGAAGCTTTAGTTAGGGCCTAAGGGCATAGTTTCCTCCCCTGACCCTGTCCATGGCCTTGATATGCATACCTAGTGCTCAACAAATGATGATGACATGCATATCCCGATTAAGATTCAAATGATTCACATTCAATTTCATGTGTGGTGGTTGGAGGCATCAATTTTGGACCAAATGGTTAACAACTTCCTTTAAGGCCTAAGGACCAAATGTTCCCCACTACCCATGTGAAGGGGCCTAATATATGTACTTAGTGCTAAAAATGTTCTAATGGAACTAGTATCCGCATTTCAAGGTAAATGAAACCATGGGAGGATCTATTGAGGTTGTTCAACACATCATTCTTGGCTGTAGATAGATATAAGCATCTTCTAGGGGCTAAGGCTTAGGTTTCCTCCCTTATTATGTCTAGGATCTCAGGACACATACATAGTACTTAGAAACCCCTAATGGTTCCCATATCCCCTTTAAAAACAAAACTATCAACATGAGAGGTCATCTAAGGTGATTCAAGGTGTCGTTCATGGACCTTGAGCCCTAAAAGCTGGTTTACAACCTAAAAATAAAGCTTTATGTACAAACCATGGCTAAAACCTTATTCTCCATATCTAATGCTAAAAAAATCATAATCATGGCCATATCCCAACTTAAAGGTTGAGGATACCCTTAAGAGATCATATGTGTTTGTTCGAGGTGTTGTTCTTGGACCTATATGTATGTAGGATTCTTTTAGGGCTTAAGGACTAGGTTTCCTCCCTCAACCATGTCTATAGATATGTTTTTAGTGCTAAGATAATTCTAATGTACTGCATATTCTCTCTTAGATGCAAAATATCACATATGGAGGTCCTATGTGCACGTTTGATGCCTTGTTCATGGACCTCAAGCCTTTAAAGCTACCTTTAGGACTAATTCTTGAGTTTCCTCCCTCAACCATGCTCAAGAGACTATGAACCAAACTTAGCTCTTAAAACCTCCTAATGGTGTCCATATTACAACATAAAGAAAAAATATGTTCTTGGGAGGCTAGGTATGGTTGTTTGAGATATTGTTCTTGATGATGCTAAAATATTAATATGGGTCCTAAGTAGTGTTGATGCAAACTATTATTTTTATTCATTTTCCTAGCCATGCACTGAAACTATTTTTTGTGGTTCTCCATAACAAGTGCGTAATTTGCTTCTCTAAAACACGTGCGTGTTTTGCTTCTGCAAAAAGCGTGCAGGTTTTGTTCTTCCATAATGCATACGCATTTTGTAACTATAAAACGTGTGCGTGTTTTATAACTATAAAACGTATGCGTATTTTGCGCAACGTAACCTGCGTGTCATACGACATGTCAAGCTCGAGATTAACCAAACCACGCATTACATAATATAAACACTTTTTGTTTTTATGTATCATGAGGGTGTTTCCAAAAAGTAGGATTGCATCTAAAAGGTCCATGAACTTCTTGCACACACCCTAATGTGTATTAATGTGATTCTCATTTAATGTCAAAATGTAATATTTTGACAAATTATTAAAAGAAATTATATGTAGATTGATTAATTCTATGAGCTTTTAATTTGATTAATTATTATTGTGATTTTCATTTAATGTTAAAATGTATTATTTTGATAAATTATTAAAAAAAATTATATATAAATTTAAAAGGTAATTTGATCGGTAGACATTAAAAAAGCTTATTCTACAATTTAATAGGGGAAGATGTGTAACTCCTTCCATGTTTTACAAAAAGATAAAAGATAAATATTTATAAAAACATAAATAAAACTACACAAATTAAATAAATACAAATTAGATAAATAACATTGTATGACAATTTCCTCAACATTTCCACTTTCAAAATGAGATTGCAACTGAAAACTAAAATCTATGCTAGTGTAATACTATCATTACACTATACCAACTATAGTAGATTAGAATTTTTCAAGATGACCTAATTTTGATATAAAGAATTTTTTTGAAATAAGGCTACAGAATTTGGATATGAAGACAAATTGAGTAGTTCATAGACGTTGCCTTCATGGAATATTTCTCCTGTTCAAGTGCCCCCGATAAGCCCCACTACAAAAGAGATTCATGTAATGCTTTTCCCCGGTACTAACCATATTCATTGAACAAAACCTAAAATCGGAAGTGCCGTCCAACCAAATCAAATAATAAAGTGGTTTCGATCACGTTGGTAGCAGAAGACGGAGATTATCCTGTTTCCGTGGGTCATTCCCCTCGTTGGTCAATTATGCACATTTTCTGTAGTATCCTGGCATGAAAAGTTGCGTAGATATAGATGTCAATTCAGAATCACTCTTTCTGACTCGGTATGGGAGACTTCTGGTGCTAGAAGACAATGGAAAATATGTATGGCTTTTCTCATATTTTTCGTCGTTTTTGCTTAGACCGGTAGGAAGACGTTATAGTCTGGTTATTCATCGATTCAAATCTAAGTATATATCCCACACGACACTTACATATCTAGCTGTACGCGTATCTGTCTAGCAATGCAACGTTCGTAGTATGGGGTATCAGTGTTTGTTGTCAATTTCTTCTAGGAATCTAGAGTATATATTGCTTTAATAAAGGAGTTTAGAGTATAGAGGAATCTAGGGTTTAGAGTACAGCCAACTTCACATCCTGCTGGTGTCCTTTCCAGGGCAGGGTCATATCAATCCAATGCTGCAGTTTGCCAAGCGACTTCTCCAAAAATCTCAAGGTGATCTTTGTGACAACGGAGGCAAACCGTAAGAGAATGTTAGAAGCGCAAGAAACAACATCCGGACTGTGAAACAAGCGTGGCGATGTTCGGTTTGAGACAATCTGACTGACCTCTGATTCCGAGCGCTGCAACGTTGTCACTGTGTCGGACATGTTATACAAGATAGGAGGATTGATGTTGGGAAATCTGATAGAGAGGCTTAATGCTCAAGGAGAACATATTCTTTGCATTGTTCGGACTCTAATATTCCTTCGGTTGCAAAGAACTTTAATATTCCTTCGGTTTTTCCTGGCGCAATCTTGTGCTGTTTATTCGATATATCACCACTATGTACTCGGAGAACTAGGTATATTTACATTACAAAAATGGTGTTACGGCGGTAATAGATTGTTGGGTGGATGGTTGGATTGTACGATCAGTAGCTTTGTGGTACTAGCATTAAATACTGTGCTGGGCTACAAAATGTTGTAATATTTTTAGCATACAAAAATTGCATATATTTTAGCGCATAGTGGAGTAATATTGTTTGGCTACAAAAATTGCATATATTTTAGTACATAGTGTAGTAATATTGTTCGGAAGCCTACAATAATTTTATATTTTTTTATCATCTCTCAGAACTAATACTAACTTAATCTTCGGCCTGTACCATTCAACCACCTCGTTGGACAACACGCCGAAGGCATCTGCTGGGATAGAAATACAGTGACTTCCACCGCTCAGTCTCTCTTATCTGCCATCGCTTGTGCAACCTTCAAATTCCTATGGGATCTCTGGAAACGGCCCCCGCTATGGCAATTAACTTGAGTTGCTGCTTAGCACAACCTTTTTGTTTTCCTTTTTAACTTTTGCCCAAAGTTTTGCCACTCAATATACCTGCCACACAACCTTTTTGTTTTCCTTTTTAACTTTTGCCTAAAGTTTTGCTACTCAATATACCTGCCACTGAATTAGTGCAACTGACTTTTCCCCTGACTCACAATTACCTAGTCAGAGCTTTCATTGGGCTGCTTTTTAGTGCTAACTCTTGTGCCACTAACTTTATATTTCTAGTGCTAACTCTTGTGCCACTAATTTTATATTTCTTAGTCTAAAAGACTTAGGATATCATTTTTCACCTTCAGTAATTTGAGATTAAAAAAATTTGATTCTTTGTGTCTTTCATTAAACAGTAATCATATTTCTTGTGACTCTATAACAAAAAAATCAATACAAATTTGGAAATTACAAGGATGTTTCACCTTTTAGAGAGCTTAGGGTCTCAACACTTTCACAAAACACAGAAGCTTGAGCTTCAAACTCTTCAGAGAGTTTTTCTTCTTCTTCTCCACACACTTGCTCTATTATTCTCTTCTCCTCTATGGTCTCTCTAACTTACAATCTTCTTCATATAGAAACTTCTACCGACTAAAATGGTTTCTCTCTGAAGCTATCGACTTAACCTTAAAGACTGTAATAACTATCTATCTAGAAACTTAGCTTCAACAATTAAATTAGATTGGCTGATATACAAGAGACATGAAGTCTTCATCTGTCACGTTGTTTGACATAAACTGACGTGCTACAGACTTTGACCGTGTGGGTTGATGTGCTATTCGGATCAGTGAGTAATTAATATTTCCAACACTCCTCGTTAATTATGAGCAGATCGAAATTTAAAAAAACAATACTACAAACTATTTCAGAGCTTAAACTTGCTTTGATCATGACAAAGTTCATTGAGCAGAACTTGTCATTGATCAACGAATGTCTTTCTTCCTAAGCCTTGGCTATAGCCACGACCTCTTCCACCTACCAAGTTAGTATTTTAGGGGGTTTTGGGAATTTCTTATTGAGTTCTTTTCATATTCATGCAAACTTATAAATCATGCAAGCTTATTAATCATCCTTGATCTTTTGGTAAAGAACACGTTCGATCTATTGAAAGATGTCCAGCTCTTCACTATGTCTTATAGCTCTTGTACTTGAGAATCAAAATTGCTAAAGAAATTGAACCAATTCAACTACTAACTATGTCTATCAATTACCTCCCTTGGCAAGAGCGCCAAAATGTTGGGCACTTTATATACTCATTAATTTCTTAACAAGCAGAGTGTTCAATATTAATTGCCAACCATTCAATATTAATTTTAGACCCAGGGAAGTCTGTTTATTTCAAAGGAAATTCGAAAAATATATGCGTAAACATTTTCAATAGCTGATGAATAAAATGAAAATCGCTCAATTCTAAAATTGCTTAGCCAACTCAGCTCTCTCTAAAGAATCAAATGAAATCACCAATCTAGGAATCGAAAAGAACTTATGTTTCCTATTGTATCAATCTAAAGGTTTATAATCTAAGCATAGATCAACCTAGAATTGCTCTTGTAGAAAAGTGAAATCTATATTACCAAATCAGAATTATCATGTCAATCATTAATCAAAGCAGTGAATTCAACAAAGAAAATGACCTCTCTAATCTGGGCAAACTCTAATAAAGATAAATAACACAACACAGGAGTTGAGCAAGTATGTAACAGTTATTAACACACTTCTTTATAAAAGAAATAATTAACTATACAACCGGTTGTCACACCACACCACTACAACAAGCCAAAAGGAAACATGATAATGGAGGGCGACCGCAAGAAGATGCTACCCAATTATGATGCAATGGGAGCGCGCGAGCGGGCTTAATCAACAACATGCATGCACCGCTTAGATGTGCACACACTCTCGCTTCGGAGTGACGAACCTCCACGACAGATTGCCATCATGGCCATTAAGAGCATGCACCCGCACACGCATTTGGACGCGTGCGTGTGTTGGATGCGATAGCAAATAGGGACGTGCGTGCGTCCCTGTGTATTAAAAAAAATAGTGGACGTATTGTTTTTTTGAGCACACAAGGAGGAGCCAACAACCCCCAAGGAGACGAATGCGACCCCCAAGGAGCCCAACCAACTTGTGCAAATTACCTAAAACGACACTGGAGTAAGGTAAATAGAGTAGGAATGCAATTTTTTTGTTTATTTTATTGCTTTTATTGTTTTTAAAATAAAATACAAAATAAAATAAAATTGAAAATCAATTGAAATGGACAAAATTTGATACTACAGGTACAAATTACCTAACCATAATGACCAATACCAATGAACCATCCGAAGAAATGGATTAAACAAACAAAATAGAGGACCCAAACCCCGAATTAAATGAAGAAAACCCCAAAGATGAATTACACGGGGATTTAAACCAATTAAGAATTTTGAGTGATGAATTGAAAAACACCAAGGAACCCTCTTGGGTTTCCCTGCCACATCATTACAAAACATTATAGAATTTATCAACATTTCCCACAATGAGATAACCATTTTGAGCGAATATAGGGCTCGAATGAGAGAGCATTATAGCACTGATATATCCAAAGAGGATATAAAAAACCTGAATATCACAAAAACCCAACTATGGAGCAAATTTACAGATCCTAGAACAGGACAACCTCCAAGTGTGAGGAAGAGGCGAGTTTGCATGGACTGGTGTAATTACCAGCCATGGAGAGAAAACTGGAGGAAGAGATGGTTCATGGTATTCGAAAAGCCTCCATGCAACAATGTCGAGGTCCCATAGTATTTTCTCAGGAAATTGTGAGATGAGTTTGTGTTAGGGTTCCATGTCAACTACTTCAACATCACTTAGTTCCAGAGCATTGGTTTTGTCTCAGCCCAAGATCGACCTCACGCCCACCGGAACCCACTCAGAGGACCTGCTGCACCTAGGCGAGATCCAAAATCGCCTCCTCAACCCCGTGGGTTAGGTAGTGGGGTAGATGAGATCCATGAGTCCATCATACATGCCACACGACAACTTCTTAGGCATACCACATTTGTGGCTATGTCCTCGTAGAGTGAGCAAGACCCCCCCGAGAGACACACTTCTACACGGTCTACTGGTGGTGGGCGAGGGAGATGAGATACAGGTGGTAGCCAAGTGGATCCATTTAGCTCGACGAGACCAGTGCCACATCGTTGTTCTCATTGTGGGCATCTATGCCAGGTTCCCATGTAGGAGCATGGCACAGAGAGCTACCTACACCAAGTTAGTCATTGTTTTATTTAATGTCATAATTTCTAATAAATTTAACTTAAAATCAGATGTTGATGACTTGATTTTTTTTAATGTACAACTATTCACTTCCAAGTCTCCAACACATGGGTGGGAGGATGTTGGTTCCTTCAAACTAGATGGATCCATGGCAGCTGCAGAGGACATCACAGCACCATACACATAGGGAGTTTTCTTTCAGTAATTAAATTTAATGTTAGTAGTTAATCTTGTCCTCCAAGATATGTGTCTCTCTTGTAATTTGTTTTAATATTTGCATCGTGTTTATTGTTTATTGTTATTTCTCTGCGATCCTATTTTTCTAACAAGGTCATGAGAGAAAAAAAATATTCTACCACAATATCTTAAAATTCATTCAATTCCTTCAAAAATGGATGAAATGTTCTCTTACCTTAATTGGTAACAAGCTAGGAAGTATGTTTGACATTGGTGAAAAAATGAGGGGCCTAGAAAAAACTTACGTGGAAAACATTTACATGGAGATGCACCAAGATGATGGGTTAGATAATTAAATTGGTAATTAATGAATTTGGTCTTAGTTGTATTGTCAATAATTGAATATGTGAAAATAACCATTATTTGCTTAGTATGCTACCTATAATAGAAACTTAGAAGAAAATGTACTAAGAAGGGTATTCTCAATTAGGATACCTTAAAAAATAAGGTTTTAAATGGGAGAAGAAGAGAACTCATAGCCATGTCAACTCTCTGGACCATAAAGGAAATGAAGCATAAACAAGGTTCACTGGGGATAACTAGTCAACTAATTCGAATATAAGGAAAGTTTAGCATCAATAATTGATACAATTTTCAAAAATATAGTTAGGGAAAATATGACAAACACTTACCCTACAAATCATCCATCCTTTGATATTGCACAAGACAAGCATATAATTTTTGAATATCATTTCAAGGATCAACAAGAAATTCTAGCGAGTAAGCTCATAAACGTTGTGGATATTCTCTAAAAAAGAGAAAAATGTAACATCCCTCAAAATCATAATTTAAAATAAAAATTATTATACAAGTTTGGGACTGTTATTATCACCATCATATCATTGATGTTATGTCGCTTGATTGATTTGTGAATTCTATTGTATCACTAAATGAGTTCTTGTCAATCGTCGCATATTTATTTAAATTGTCGACCCATATTTAGTTAATATTTACTAATTGAATCTAAATATTTTTGTGCAAATAAATAGGTGTCCGCAGGATTGAGTGACCATCCATCCCCACCAGAGATCAGCAGATCCCCTGAGTAGGTATCTTGTAATAAAGTATAAATTTAGTTTCAGTTTTGATGGCTTAGATTCGTATAGTTATATTTTTTATGTACTAATACACGATGCCATGAATATGTATGCATGTCCCTCCACATAGGCATGTTGGTGTCCCTATCTCTCCACTGGATGCCTTTTTCCCACCATATATGCCAAGTGTAACCCCTGGCATACATGTCCCTTTCCTTACATCCCTCCCCACCCCGTTCCATCTATCCCTTGCCTCCCACCCACCACCACACTTCCATACAGCTCCCCCGCCTACCCCACCCATCCACCCCCTCCCTTACAATTTCCCATGTTTTCACCCTCCCCCCTCCTACCACATTACACCATCCATCCACATTCACCCATCCCTCCACCCCATCCCAGACCTCATCCCCCTCCTCCGTATTCCCCCACCACCCTCGTTTCCTCTTCTAGGGCGGCCCATTCTATTCTACAGTTAGTTGGCGTTTATCGCCGTACATCACCACTTCGCCCACTCCAGTCCACGCCCTCTCCCACCGTGCCCCCTATTGTTGTAGCCAACATCAATGTGGCTACATCCTCCGCTATGCCATCCACCCTAGAATCAAAGCAGGTTGTACAACCCACTGCTCCACCCGCCACCCCTGAGGAGCAGTAAATTGCTCCACTTTCTAGCCCCAGGACCAGCCTGTTGTGTTCACGGTGAGATTGATTAGTTTAGAAAAATCTCGTTCAATATTAACGAAAATTAACATAGCAGTAAATTGTATGAGTGATCTTACCATTTAAGTGTTGCAGGGTGGCATTGTCGAGAGACTTAGATCACGGAGGAGAGTAGCCTGCTCACCATTTACGGTCTCATCTTAGGTGAGGTATTTAAAATTTGAAAACATAATTTTGATATTTAAATAGTGTTTTATACTTGTATAATTTCCTGTACGAGTTGACATTTGATTGTTATCATTTCAGAGCCCAAGGGGAGGTGGTCAAAGCAGCCAGAAGAACCCAGCTTCCTCTAGCTCGAAGAAGAGGAAGATCGATTTTGGAGTTGGACCTGGGAGCTTCGAGGGTGGGCAGGAGGATTGAGAGAGTATCCTATGTACACTAGCCATGATGTGGCATTTTGGCATGAGTTTCCATATTTTGTATAGGGCATGAGTTGTCATATTTTGTATACGACATGAGTTGCCATATTTTGTATATGATTGGAAATTTTTTGTATATTAATATATCATTTTGTACTTCTTTACAGTAGTAGTTTACAATTGATGTGCTTGCAATAATTATTGTTGATGAAGCAATAAAGTCCGTATGTTCACAATAAAATGCATAAAAAATTTAACATTGTAGGATAGTTAACAAAAAAAATACACAAATGCATAAAAATACAGTCTTATTCATTGTCCAAATTGCAATAGAAAGCACTTGTCTGCCTTTGGTGTTTAGATAGTAATTCTAACCTTTGGCCTTCTACTCCATTTTCAATCCTTGACTAACCCTAGGAATGTCTATCAAAATAGACTGTAATACTACCTATTAGGAAGCCATAAGACACACCTAAACCATTCGATTCTAGCCTAACCCTTGCTAAAACCATTTCCCTAGAATCCTACCTTTCCCTCTCACTAAAGCAAGGCTTATTCCTTTCATTTCCACACTACTTAGACCCCCAAGACTCTCCCTATATCTCTGACTGTAATATCCATTTTGGATAGCCCTAGAACACCACTAACTCCTCCTAAGCTTCCCTAACTTATTCACTATAATATCCTATTTAGGGAAGCTCTAATATCCTTCTTACCCACCTATTATATCCTAAGGTCACTTCCTTTCCTTCCTATCTTACCCACTCACTAATGCCTCACCTTAAATTTGTCCATAACCCAATTTAAAGTGGCACAAAGACACCCTAAACATTGTTTATATACAGTCATACTTAAACAATGATTCCCAGTCATACTTAAACAAATTTGACAGTGGTATATAAACATCCATAACTTGGCAAAATACTAGAAAAGTCCTTGAATTGCTTGCAAGTCATTGTGTCATCAAAAGCCAAGTCAATATACTTCTTATCATTCCTACTTGACTGGAAATTACATCTTGGACTGTCATAAGACATTTTAATTCACAAAAAATTTGATTTGGTTTAATAGTCCCATTGGCTTGGAAACTTGTCACTTATAAAATTTTTATCACTGATGTTTACTTAAAAAGATGTTAGTTTTTCAACATTAAGCTAGCATTATTAGGATCTTTAACTGAGAGAATAACAAGCACAACAATCAAACACAAGAGACAATGAACACAGTGTTTTTCCTCGGGGAAACCATAAATGGAGAAAACCATGCAACTTCCTCAAAGATAGAATCAACACCAAAATAGAAAATCCCAAAACAGTAAGTGATCTCCGACAGCAGTATCCTTCTTCTTATCTAGTCCCGGTGTCTTCTCCTTCCTCAACTATGTGCTACACTTGAGTGTGTATGAGTTGTGTGATAAATAGAGACTCCAGTTCTCTATTTATACTAATCCCAGCATGACTGAAACCCTACTAGGTCCGACCTCTACTAGGAGAGTCTAATAACCCTAGTGCCCCGAGACTCCAGGGACATTAACCCTCAGATAATCGTAGGGCTACCCACTATGACTTGACAAGACTTGTTTACATTATAGATCCTCTCGATCGGAACATAAAGGCATGACAACATGACTCAATTACATAATAGACACATCCCAGAATAAACATCAGGTTACAAGACATAAGATATATAGATGAATACATTCCGAAGTTACAAATACATCAACACTCCCTCTTAACTAGGAAGGTATTATTTCGACACAATTTTCAGCACTAGTCTTCTTCTTTGCATCAACTGGATCATCTCGTCATCTTCAAGTCTTATTAGTCTTCAAGTATTCTTTGTCTTCGATTCTTCAAGTCATATTCTTCTTCTTTATCATGAGATCTGCATCATCATGACTACTGGCTCATCACTGTTGGATCATCACTCGATATGGATCATCATCAAGTCTGGATAATCTCATCTAGATCACTTGATCTGGATCATCATCACAACTGGATTGTCACTTGATTTGGATCGTCATCAAGTATGGATCATCTCATCTAGATCACTTGATCTGGATCATCATCAAGTTTGGATCATTATCATATGCTATCTCATAATGGTGCTATCTTGATTCTTTTCATCACAGGAAGTTCTAGAGAGTCAATCCTATAGGCCTACCCTTCATGTAGGTCTTCATCAGCACTTATATCTAACACTTAAGTCAGAATGGACCACCCAGCTCTTACATCTAACCTCATCTTTTCAGAAAGGCACACCCAACCCTCACATCTGACCTCATCGTGTCAGAAAGGCCTAGCACTCACATCTGACCTCATCTTGTTAGAAAGGATCAGCACTTATATCTGACCATGTGTAAGCACACCACATCAAAAATGCTCAGCACTTATATCCGACCTCATCCTGTCAGAAAGGAACAACACTTACAGTTGACCATGCTAAAAAATAACCGCATCAACAAGGCTCAGCACTTACAAATTGACCATGCACGAAGCACCGCATCGAAAAGGGATCTGCACTTACAAACCGACCATGCACGAAGCACCGCATCTAAAAGGGCATGCACTCACATCTAATCATGGAGGAAATAATCCTACCATCACATCAAAATGGTCTCCAGTCCCAGACTGAGCTACCTGGTAACTGACCAGGTGCCTCCATTCCTAGAATGGTAGTTTCCCTTACATCTGACCTACTTGTCAGAATGGACAACACTCACATCTAACATGGGAGGAACTTAATCCTTTAACCATGACATAATGGTTTAGCCCTTACATCTGATTAAGTGGGAACACATCCCTCTATCACATCAGAATGGCTTCTCAGTCCTAGACTGAGTTTTCCTGGTAACTGACCAGGTGCCTCCATTCCCAGAATGGCAGTTGCCCTTACATCTATCCTACTCGACATAATGGCCAGCACTCATATCTGAGATGAAAGGAACCAATCCTTTCACCATGGAAGAATGGCTCAGCCCTTACATCTGACCATGGAAGGAACCAATCCTCTCACCATGTCAGAATGGCTATGGGTCTCATCACTTTCTCTTGGAGGAAACCTCAATCTGGAGAACACCAAGCTTCTCCCTGAAGTACTCAAACTTCAGCCTAGCCAATGGCTTCGTCAATACATCAGCTATCTATTCCTTTGTCGCAACATACTGGAGCCTCACTGCTCCCCTTTGCACCATATCCATGATATAGTGATACTTGATCTCGATATGCTTCGACTTTTCATGGAACACTGGATTCTCTGACAACTTCACGCAACTCTGGTTGTCACAGTGTATACAAGTAGCATCCAACTGGAGATTAGATATATCAGATAGTAGCTTCCGCAGCCATACTACCTCACAACTAGTTGAACAAGCTGCGACATACTCTACTTCAGCTATACTCAGTGCCACACAAGATTGCTTCCTGCTAAACCAAGAGATCACACCTGATCCCATACTGAAGCAACATCCTGAACTGCTCTTCCTATCGATGGCACTGGCTGCCCAATCTGAATCGACATAACCCTCCAGGTTAATCTTCTGATTCGACTCATACTTGAGCCTATAATCAATTATACCCCTCAGGTACCTTAGAATATGCTTTGCAGCAATCAAGTGAACATTTCTTGGATCTATCAAGAACTGGCTCAAAGTGTTCACAGCAAAGCAAACATTTGGTCTCGTGTTCGTCAAATACATCAAGGACCCAATCATTTGACGATACATCGTAGCATCAATTGACTCTTATGAATCATCACTCAATAGCTTCAGGTTCGATGCCATAGGTGTGGCCATAGCCTTGCAGTCCATCATCCCAAACCTCTTCAGGATCTCTACTACATACTTCCCTTTTCCAAGGAAGATTCCATCTGTACTTTGCCACACCTCCATACCTAAGAAATAATGCATCATACCCAAGTCCTTCATTTCGAACTCAGCAGCAAGATTTCTCTTCGTATCAGCAATCAACCCATCCATACTTGTTACAAACAGATCATCTACATACAGTAAAATCATCTTCAATCTTGTAGTACAGGTTGGAATCTGCTTTACTCTTGGTAAAGCCCAAACTAGATAGAAAGCTGTCAATTCTACCGTACCAAGTCTTGGGTTCCTGTTTCAAACCGTACATGGATTTCTTCAATTTTCATACATGAGACTGCATGTCATGTGTCTCGAAACTAAGTGGATGCTCCACATACACTTCCTCTTCTAATACACCATTCGAGAAAGCAGTCTTGACATCCATCTGGTGTATCTTCCGTTTCATCACTACAGCCAGAGCTAGTATTGATCTGATGGAAGTGTATCTGGCTATAGATGCAAAGGTTTCTTCATAATCTATTCCTTCTTTCTGAGAGAAACCCCGAGCCACAAATCTTGCTTTATATTTTTCAATGCTACCATCTGTAGCATGCTTGATCTTGTAGATCCATTTGGAAGTTACAACTGACTTCCCTTCTGGTCTTGGGACAACATCCCAAACATCGTTCTTCATGATCGATTGATATTCTTCGATCATAGAATCCTTCCATTCTTTCTATTATGTCGCTTCTTCATAACTGGAAGGTTCTTTGTCAATGAAATCACATAGTAAAGCTACATACCCGGAGCAGGATCTGGTCCTCATTCTTTCATTGTGATTCTCTTCTGGAGCCCCATATCTTTTTGCACCTTGGATATGTTCTCGTACCCAAGCAGGTTTCCTCTTATGAGGATTCTTCTCCAGAGGTGGATCTACAGGTCTTTGTGGTTCTTCAAATTCTCGATATTCTTCTTGAATTTCTTCGTTCATGGTTGTGTCATGAATTTTGGGTGTTTTTGCTTCTTTAGGTTCTTCAGCAGGTCTCTTTCTAGATTTGTTGTAAGCTGTGTCTTTATCAAATGTCACATCCATGCTGATGTCAATATTCTTGTATCCTAGGAAATAGATTCTGTAAGCCTTCGAGATTTCAGAGTATCCCACAAATATACCCTTCTTTCCTGAAGGATATAATTTTGTTCTCTTCTCTTTTGGAATGTGTATGTACACAGGACAGCCGAATATTCTGAGATGGCTGACTTCTGGTTTCTTACCAGAGAAGACTTCTTCAGGAGTCTTGTTCTTGAGTACTCTATGTGGAGTACGGTTCTGTACATACACCGCTATTCTGGCAGATTCCACCCAATGATGCATAGGAAGATCTTGATCATGAAGCATAGCTCTTGCAGCTTCCATGATAGTTTTGTTCTTCCGTTCCGCAATCCCATTCCATTGAGGATTATAAGGAGTGGACAACTCCCTCTTAATCCCTGATTCTTTACATAGCTCTTTGAATTCATTTGAAGTGAATTATCTGCCATTATCTGATCGAAAAGTCTTGATCTTCTTTTCAGTGTGGTTCTCGATCAAGGCTTTGAGTTCCTCAAATTTGCTGAATACTTCATCTTTGTTGTTCATGAAGTAAACCCATGTCTTCCTAGAAAAATCATCAATAAAAGAAACATAATATGCATACTCGCTTAGTGAGCTTGATGACATAGGACCGCATACATCGGAGTGGATAATTTCCAAGATTCCTTTTTCTTTGCTTTCGCTACTTGGAAATGTCTTCTTTGTGTTCTTTCCCTTCACACATCCTTTGCAGACTCCATCATGTTTTGATTGCATTTATGGAAGACCTTCAACAGCTTTTCTTGCAAGAGGTAGTGCTATGTAATGCACATGTGCAAGCCTTCTATGCCAAAATTCACTTGGCTCTACTGTGTCATGGACAAAAGCTTGTTTTGGATGGCCCTTCAATTTGTACAAACCTCCGTCTTGTTCACCAATCACTATTGTATCATCAATAGTCTTTCCTTTTGGCCACATGATGACTTGACCATCTATGAATGCAACCCTCATTCCTTTTGCATCCAATGCTGATATGGAGAGAAGGTTCTTCTTGAGTCCTGGCACAAACAACACTTCCTTCATTGTTATAGACTTTCAAGAGTCTATCTTATAGGAAGATTCCCCGGTACCTTTTATTGGATATTGGTACTCATCTCCTATATTCACCTTGTGAGGTGATTCATGTTCTGAGAGTTTCACAAAGGATTCCTTGAATCTAGTCATATGTTTGGAAGCCCCACTGTCTATAAGCCAATCATCACTTCCATGAGTAATGTTACCTGTGAAAGTGGAGATCAAAACATATTCATCCTCACTTGAAGAATCTTCACTTTCATATCTGGTTCTTTTTTATGAAGGTTCATCATCCTCTACAGCATGAGCATGATGTATTTTCTTGTGTCCCTTCTTCTTGTGAGAGCTACTTTTGTTCTTAGGACAATCTATAGCAAAGTGTCCTTTTTCATCACATGTATAGCAAATGTACTTAGACCTATCTCTAGGATTTCTAGAGTTATTTCTATGATGAGAGTACTTACTTCTGTGATGGCTGGATCTGGACTTCTTGGATTGTACTATGAGAGCTCGATCTTCACTTCCCATCTTCTCTTCTCGAGCTGTTATCCAAGCTTCTTCTTGAGACCATTCTTCCCACAGTTTGCTGAACTTGAATAACTTCTTTCTAGCATAGATCCCTTGAATGAAAGAGTCCCATGTCCTGGGGAGACCATTCAAGGTGGTCATCACAATTTCTGCATTCTCCACTTCTTCATCTACTGCTTCCAATTGTTCCTTGATCTGAGAAACCCTTGTGAAGTAAGAATAGATGGTATCTGCATTCTGGATCGTCACATTCTTCAGTTGATTCCTCAGAGTCATCTTCCGGTTTATGTTCTTCCCTTCAAACAATTTGGTTAGGGCATCAAACATAGATTTAGGTGTCTTGAGGGAGAACACCTGTGGGATAAGGTGATCCTTGATAGAATCAGCAATGATCCTCTTTTCCATAACCATCTTCTTCTTATGTAAGGCCTTAGCCTCATCTCCCTCTGGAACTGGAACCTCCTCATGGATGTAGGAGTCTAACTCATTTTCTTCCAGGACAAGGGAGATCCTATACTTCCAAGCTCATAAGTTATCATCTCCCTTAGTATTTTCATCAAGCTTGGTATGATGAGACATCTTAAATTGAGAACCTCAAATGGAAATACAAAAGATTTAGATCTTACCAGGTCAATATTTTGGATCTGGATTTGGAGTTGAAATCCTGTAGTACTAGATTAGGAGCAAATTAGGGTTTTGCTTTTCTGGAGTTCTGTCGACCCAAATGCCTTGAAATTTATCCCTATCTTTGATTGTGGGGAGGAGATCAATCTGGGCCTGGGCTCACTGAAAAATTCCTCTTCTATGAAAAGCCCTAATTTCCTGCAGTAGTGTCGAGTCCAAAACTGAAAAACCTCAGAATTGGATTCTGCTTCTACAGAAAGATGCTCCCTAAGGAGGAGAGTTATTCCACGTTACTTTTTCTGAAAATCTATGGAGGAAGATCCACAAACTAGGAATCCCTAGTTCCTGTAGCTGCACAGTGTCTTCTTGTCAGGTTAGCTCTGATACCATGTTAGTTTTTCAACATTAAGCTAGCATTATTAGGATCTTTAACTAAGAGAATAACAAGCACAACAATCAAACACAAGAGACAATGAACATAGTTTTTTTCCTCGGGGAAACCATAAATGGAGAAAACCCTGCAACTTCCTCAGAGATAGAATCAACATGAAAATAGAAAAGCCCAAAACAGTAAGTGATCTCCGACAGCAGTATCCTTCTTCTTATCTAGCCCCAGTGTCTTCTCCTTCCTCAAATATGTGCTACACTTGAGTGTGTATGAGTTGTGTGATAAATAGAGACTCCAGTTCTCTATTTATACTAATCCCAGCATGACTAAAACCCTACTAGGGCTGACCTCTACTAGCAGAGTCTAATAACCCTATTGCCCTAGAATTGCAGGAACTTTAACCCTTAGACAATCAGAGGGTTACCCACTATGACTTGATAGGACTTGTTTACATTATAGATCCTCCCGATCGAAGCATTGGAGCATGACAACATGACTCAATTACATAATAGATACATCCCAGAATAAACATCGGGTTACAAGACATAAGATACATAGATGAATACATTCCGAAGTTACAAATACATCAACAAAATATTGTACCTTTGTCTTGAAAAGCTAAAAAGTGAAATATAGGACTGTCATAATGCTAAATGCTTGGATGGAAATACTTTTATGTCAGTTGCAAGAGAGGTTGACTTTGTACGATATGATGATAACGTCCCATCAACACCACTAACATGCTTCAACCACATGCATAATTGAAATGAAAACATCCCATAATGACAACGTTCCATAAAAGTTGTTCTTCCTTGACAAACAAAAAATGAAACAAGTTCATGAATATGTGTCTTCTATAATGATCTATTGAGCACTTGACATTTTAATGAGGTATTGTATGTGTTGCAATTTTAACGATCTAAGGGTTAGCATGCATAACCTAGGGTTTAGAATCAATGACGAAACCCTAACCCTAATTGAAGTTTAAAGGTTAGCATGCATAATCTAGGATTTATAATCAATGAGGAAACCCTGACAGGTAATATCCTATTTAGGGCAGCCCTAATAGCCTTCTTACCCACCTATCATAGCCTAAGGTCACTTGCTTTCCTTCCTATCTTACCCACTCACTTCATATCTTGTCATCCCTATTGATCCTTCGTTTGGTAGCGACATGTTCTCTTTGGGTGTAAAATCATGGTTTGAAGGGTCATTTTGGCTAGCAAGTTCCTTTTATTTCAGAGGATTTTCCTTAGTCATCATCCTGATGGCCTACACAAGTGCATGATGACCTATCCAAAGGTCTGCACTTAGGATATCTAACAAAATAAACACCATTAAAGTTTACTTAACAAATTCAACCCAAAATTATCTCAAATTAGCATGCATAACCAATGCTAGAATCTACCCAATAAAGATAATATAAGCTAAAATTCAAATCTCCACACTATAATTGTCTTCCTCGTTAGGCTTTATAAACCCTAATAATATTTCATCATAGAAGCACATGGCATTTCAGGCACATCTAGCTAGGGTTAGCATTGCAGGAAAGCCTAGCATGTAACTATTCATCAATTACAATAGTGTTAGCTAGGGTTTATGATAACAAATAAATTCAATTTATAACCTAGGGTTTAATTTAATTGTAACAATTTGATAATTTGAGTATTGTTCCTAGCATTTGAACACATTGGTATTTGCATTTGTGAACATATGAAATAGTAAGTAGTTCATATTAATCCCAATAAAATTATTTCATGTATGTGCATAGCCTAGGTATAGGGCCTTTTGGTTTTTACTTAAATGATACTAACTAATCTAATGATATATACCTAAAGAGGTCATAAAACCCTAGTTCCATCTCATAACTTGTGAACCCTAGTTATAATATGCAATTTGTAGTTCATGAAACCCTAGTTGGTTTTCAATTTGTAAGTGTATCCTAGGGATATATGGCCTTTTGGTTTCTACTTAAATGTCACTAACTAGTCTAATTTGATCTTCAAACCTAAAGAGTTCATAAAACCCTAGTTTGTAGTTCCATGTCTCAATATGTGAACCCTAGCTTTATTATGCAGGTTGTTGGCTTATATTCTAGTACATGAATAATATAATGCTGCAACATGTGCTTTCTTAGTGATATCTAGACACATTGGGCCATGAAAACATGAGGGGGAGGGCCATTTTCAATACAAGTTATAGCATGCAATTTTAGTTCATGAAACCCTAGTTGGTTTAGGATGTGTACATGTACATGTGTTTCAACTTCCATCTCACAACCTGCAAAGAGTTCAAGAAACCCTACCAACTAATATAACATACCATACAATAACATACCATAACATACTAACACCATACCATTCTAACATACCATACCATACTAGCATACCATACCATACCCTACAATACCCTATGATACTAACATCATACCATGTACTAACATACCATACTAACATATAACATACCATACCATTCTAGTTCCATCACATAACTTGTAAAGAGGTCATAAAACCCTACTTCCATCTCATAACCTCTCAACCCTAGTTATAGCATGCAATTGTATTTCATGAAACCCTAGTATGCAATTGTAGTTCTCGAAACCCTAGTATGAAAGTCTCAACGAGATTGTAGTTCATGAAACCCTAGCATGCAATGGTAGTTCATGAAACCGTAGGTGTGTTTCTCTTTTCCATCTCATAACTCATAAGTAGCTCATAAATCCATATTTCCATCTCATAATTTCTTAGCCCTAGTTATAGAATGCAATTTGTAGTTCATGAAACTATAGCATGTTGTAGTTATTGAAACCCTAGTATGCAATTGTAGTTCATGAAACCATAGTATGAAAGTCTCAATGAGATTGTAGTTCATGAAACCCTAGCATGCAATGGTAGTTGATGAAACCATATGTGTGTTTCTCTTTTCCATCTCATAACTTTTAAAGAGCTCATAAATCCATATTTCCATCTCATAACTTCTTAACCCTATTTATAGCATGCAATTTGTAGTTCATGAAAGCCTAGTTGGTTTTGGATTTGTACATGTACATGTGTTTCTACTTCCATCTCATATCTTTTAAAGAGGTCATAAAACCCTAGTTCCATCTCATAACTTCTCAACAATAGTTATAGCATGAAATTGTAGTTCACAAAACTCTAGTTGGTTTTCAATTTGTACATGTACATATGTTTCTACTTCCATCTCATAGCTTTTAAAGTGGTCACAAAACCCTAGTTTCATCTCATAACTTCTCAACCCTAGTTATAGCATGCAATTGTAGTTCACAAAACCCTAGTTGGTTTTTAATTTGTACATGTACATGTGCTTCATCTCATAACTTCTCAACCCTAGTTATAGCATGCAATTGTAGTTCATGAAACCCTAGTATGGAAGTCTCAACAAGATTGTAGTTCATGAAACCCTAGTATGAAAGTCTCAATGAGATTGTAGTTCACGAAATCCTAGCATGCATTAAGGTATCCACACTATAATTGTTTTCCTCGTTAGGGTTTATAAACCCTAATCATCTTTCATCATAGAAGCACGTGGCATTTTAGACAAGTCTAGCACCAATTTCGATGTCAAAATGTCTATCGTAGGATGATTCCTCAAACCCTAGGTCTTTGTCTATTGCATCAACACAAGCACCAATACCTCCATGGAAAATCAACTAAACTTAAAAAATCTTCTTCTAAGCAAGGAATCAAAAGAAGCTCGAGACTTATCAAGATAATCTTTCCACGGTCTTTCCCTAACCTCCATGTATCACACAAGAATAAGACTACAATATCACCAAAGATATTAGCTCTTTTCTTTGTATCTTCTATAGGGTTGGAACCCTAATTCTACCTCCTTTGACTCAAGGATAATTTTAGGGGTGAATTTTATCCCAATGGGCTATTTTTCCATGTTTTTCTCCAAAAAATGATTCGCAATTTTGCATTTTTTGAAGCCTTGTTTCGCCCAATTTTGACGGGATACAATTTTTTCACCCTAAAAATCGCCAAATTATTATATAAACGATATAAATCCTTGAAAATTAAAATATTTTTTGAAAAATATCGCCAAACATTTTATAGTTGGCATTTTAAGAATTGTTAAGATTCACCAACATTTCTACACTTTTAAATAAGTATGTTTCCTTAAAATCATCCCTGCTTTGCCTTGACAACAAGAGCTATAGATTCTGCAAGACAACCATCAATTCCTCTAGTATCATATCTCCTTCTCCAATATTTACTTACATATATAAACCCTAGTGTCCTCATGCATATCCAAGTTTCATCATGTAATGCATTCCTCCTCTAGTTGTGTACCACATCTTCTTGTCTGAATGCTCCTCGACATATGTGTCAGAGGTGGTTACAATGCTCCAATGCTTATCCTCAATATGTGTGCCAAGGTGGTTACTATCCTCATTTGTTCTCCTCAACATGTGTGTGAAGGTGGTCACTATGGTCCAATATTTGACTTATCTTCATCCTAATATCACAAGGAAACCCAACAAAATAAACCCTAGTCCAAGTGTACGTTAAAACCATGAAGATACATCCCTTTAGGGCACTTTTTCCAAGCATATAACATACCAAGAACCTCTTATTACAACAAATTACAACATCAATAAATCTACTGAGCAAAAACCTAATTTGCGAAACCGATGCATAGTGGAGTCAGTGGGCCATGCAAACATGGTGGAGAGGGCCCAATAGAGGTAATGGCATGCCAAGAGACCAACGAAGTCGATGTCTCATCAATCTGACCTCTGTTTGTCGAGTTATGTCGAGTTGCAAGTCGCATGAAAATGTCATTCAGGGACACTTTGTCACTCTGGGTCCAGGAGCAGAAAACCAAATGGAGCAACAATATTGCATACCGTTGGCTCCAACAAGTGTGTATGGCCAATGCTGACATGGGAACAACACCAATACTAGCACGGAGGAGGGTTTTTCAGATTTGACCCACCAATGTGAGAGTTGCATTAAAGGAAACTGAGCAAAACCCTAGTTTACAAAACTGATGCACAGTGGAGTCACTAGGCCATACAAACGTGGTGGAGATATCCCTCTAGATGTAATGACATGCTAAGAGACCAATGGATTCAATGGATTTTTGATCTGACCTTCGGTTTCTGAGTTATGTCGAGTTGAAAGTCACATGAAAATATCGTTCAGGGACACTTTGTCACTCTCGGTCTGGGAGCGAAAAACTAAATGGAGCAGTAAGATTGCATGCCATTGGCTCCAACAGGTGTATATGGCATATGCCGACATGGAAACACCACCAATACTATAATGGAGGATGGTCTTTCAGAGTTGACCCACCAATACGAGAGTTGCATTGAAGGAAACTGAGCAAAAACCTAGTTTATGAAACTGATGCACAATGGATTCACTGGGCCATGAAAACATGGTGGAGAGGGCCCTCTAGAGGTAATGGCATTCTAGGAGAATAACGAAGTCAATGGATCATCAATCTGACCTCCAGTTGCCAAGTTATGTCGTGTTGAAAGTCACATGAAAATGTCATTTAGGGACACTTGGTCACTCTTGTCCGTGAGCGAAAAACCAAACGGAGCAACAAGATTTCATGCCGTTGGATCTGACAGGTGTGTATGGTCAATGTTGACATGGGAAAACCACCAAGACTAACATGGAGGAGTTTTTTTTAGATTTGACCCACCAATGCGAGAGTTGCATTGAAGGAAACTGAGCAAAACCCTATTTTATGAAACCGATGCATAGTGGAGTCACTAAGCCATGCAAATGTAGTGGAGAGGGCCCTCTAGAGGTAATGGCATGCTAGGAGCCCAACAGAGTTGACCAATCGTCGATCCAACCTTCGGTTGTCGAGTTATGTCGAGCTGCAAGTCGCATGAAAATGTCATTCAGGGACACTTGGTCACTCTCGGTCCGAGATGACATGCTGATTGTTCGCCATGGTAAGAGCATTATTAAAAGGTTGAAGAAGGGCTTGGGAAGTTAATTTTCAATGAAGGCTTTGGGTCCAACACAACAAATATTGGGCATGAACTATGTTTCTCCAAAAAAGGATAGAAGAAATTTTATAGAAATTGTATCTCTTAAACATGAACAACTCTTTAACCTTGCTCAGTGTTATGCCTTCTTCTTTCTCATTCAATTCTGATTATTGACTCAAATAGAAGAAGGATAAAAACTTACTAGAATAACAATTAAAATTTAGAGATGAAAGCATAATGCACAAGTCAAATACCATTTCACAATATTAGAGAAATTATTTTTTTATTAGTATCCTGATGCAACAAAAATTGGAGAGAAAGTTGCAAAGATAGTGGTTTACCAGGTAGGACATGTAGAGAACAATATAAAGTGCGGAGTTAGAAAAATTGTGAAGGACATGATGTTTAAACTCTTGTAGCAAAGGTAAGAGAAACATGGGTGAAAGATTAAACTAGTGAAGGGTGTCTATTGAAGATACATGCATCAAACATTTTCACTTGAAAGTTACATTCAAATAATTTAATCTCTAATTAAAAATAACAGAAGGAACTAAGAATGCGAATGACGAAAATTTGAATTATTGCATAGCTTTAGTGGCTAAAAAGAAGTAGTGTGAAAGGGGTGGAGAAAATAGTCATTTGTCTCTAGTCAAAATATTCAAATGTAGAGAACCGTGTGCTTGTGCAAGCTAACATGTAAAAATCTGGATGCCAATTCCATGAGTGTTTGAAATTGACAGCTACTATTAAAAGACAAGACAATCATGATAACTTACTCCGCTTTCTATGTGAACTATGCAAAATCATTTCCCTTTCCATCTATATCAATGTCATGTCTGAAAATATATCATGTATAAATACTTATTACCAAGATGGTGCATAAAACATATAATACTTGGTAATGAGTATGTATACATTCTATATATTCATACATGACATCGATATAGATGGAAAGGGAAAGGATTTTGTAGAGTTCACATAGAAAGCAGAGTAAGTTATCGTGATTGTATTGTATTTCAATAGTAGTTATCAATTTCAATCACTCATGGAACTGGAATCCAATTGGAGTGTAAGCGCAATTACCCAATCTCATTCAATATAGCTAGCTGGATCCTCTCTATTGCTGATTGCCTCCATTAATATCTCGTGCTCTGAATGAGGAAAGAAGTAACATACCTTCGTTGATTTCTTCATTGACATTGTATGTAGATGGATGTTCATTCCAACATTCAAGTTTGTGAAGTGATAGACCACAGAACTTGGTATTTAATCCATGAATACATGCCCATTAGTTCTTCTTGATTTCCCATCTAGTGTAAGATATTCACCCTCAACCACCATCGATCCAATAGGAAATTAATTGCCTTCATCATCAATCAATGATCCTTTTAGGATTTGCTTAACCTTGAATGCATCGTGCCAACCAATAATCCCTACCCCATTCATTTTCTTTCAGGGAAACAACTGCATGAATGTGTCCTGGTTGTACAAGATCTGAGATATGGTCGTAGTCTATCGAAATCGTTGACTGAACCTCCTCTAAGTGGGTTGTTTCACCAACTACACGTGGGTCTACTACAAGTCACACATGATCCCAATCATCAACCCAATCCATGCATTCACATTCATCCCACTCACCACTGCTACAAGGGCTACAAAAGCAAGCAAGTTTACGCGTCCATATTTCAAATAGGTGGTTGTTTGAGCTTTGAACCGAATGAAATCCACGTGTTCCTTGCACTATGCCACAACTATAGCAATGTGATCAATCTATGTCAACCACATGCCAAAAATTCCTGACTGGCCTTCCTACCACTTTAGTTTGGTCTGCCATTGTTGCAGAGCACCATTGAACTATGGATTCTGCATCTTTGATATGGGGGTTTCTAGTAAACCTCATCTCCTCCCTTTGTAGTGTGGTCTTGATGCATGCACCGGCCCTGTGATGCTCACCTTTGTTGTGCCTAGTCTCAAATTTGTTCCATATATGTGGCACATTATAAGTCTTATGTAACATACTCATCCATTGGAAGACTCGAGAATTTTTGAACTGGCCCGCACAACCATCTAACCATATCCAATGCTGATCCATCTGTCTATCTCCCTCCTTTAGCTGATCATAGAAAATTCAAAAACAGTGTTGCACATAATGCATATCATGGAATCTATCATCACTTATGTAAAAGTTTGTCTCAAACTGTATTATCCCATTGTTAACGCTGCTCTTAGGGCCATGCCTATACGTAATATGTACCATGATGCTGACTTGGTTGGAACTGTAGTATTAACTCTGAATTTCATTTTGTGGTTGAAGGGTGTAGTTTTCTACAAAATCCACAATTGAAAATATGGTCCCAATGGGAAAGTCATCCCTACATTTTATGTGATGCTCATCCTGCCATCGCACTACATGCACATGTTGAACATACTGCTCGGATTTCTTGTAGAACTCCATCAAAAAATCACATACACATACCTGTTGCCATGAAAACAAGGTTCGTATTAGAATGTGACCTTTAAAGAATGTATATGTAGAAACTTAACATGTAAGAGGAAAAACATCCAATAATCATTTGCACATGTGACTTCACCAATGCAATCTTTTTATTTTCCTTCGCACTATTTGATTGATAGGTTACGTACTTGAAGCTTTACATCTCCATGCTCATATTTCCAAATTAATGCTCATCACTTCCATGAATGTAACGGTTCAAAAGAGAAAACCCACTGCACCTAGAACAATTCCCATATAGACATGATTTTCCATAGTGTTTTTGTCCTTCATGACTTGGACACATGATGCTGATGATAAAATATATTGATGCATTCGATGGTATTATGGATTCATTGCAGCCCTAATCAAGGTTAGTATGCAAATCACAAAATATATGTTTATACCTATCATAAAAATATTCATATTCTACATGGTATCTACAACAACATGTGTTTCGATCAATGCATATATGAACGTACCATGGTTTACATTTCTCAAAGGACCTTTGGCCCAGGTCCAATTGTGTATGATCATTCTTGAATATCTCATAGAGTTCAGTCTGTGTTGTGTCAAGAAAGTGTTTGACTTGAGCTTCACGTTTAGTAGAACCTTTTCTCAGCTTTAGCACATCTCTTTGATTAGATGAAGTTCTGGTATGATCATGCCATAACGTTTTTACTAATTCGTTAATAGCATCAATTAGCTTCATATCTCAACAAGGAAACCTGCCAACAAAAGCCCAGCAATCATTTCCACCTGGATTCTACAGATTTTCTCTTATAACAGGGTACTTATGAATAGTTTTTCTATTTAATTTAAGTATCTAAGAAGTTTGTGAAAGGAGGCGACATTGCTATGTGGACTTGCTTATAACTGATTTTGATAACACATGACAAGCCACAAAAATATATTTAGTACAGGATGTCTTCCCAATTGCATTAAAAGTAGATTGGATATTTCTAACAATATGATTGTTAGCCTATGATATTCTAACCATATTTATGCCCAGAATTATCCTAACAACAACTAAACAATTTGACTTTAACAAACATAGTAATAATTGACATTTACCTGCATCTCCTTTGGATTCAAAATATTCCTTCATTAATTTGTTACATTTCCAATCGATAGTGCATTTGGGAAACTTACCTTCAAGGCCTGACATAAAACTTTCATCCACATGGATACGTCTGGGAGTCCTTTTTCTTGCAGTAGACAGTCGAGGTAGGGAAGGTGGACATGAGCTGCGGATCCCAGGGCTTCTTTGTTGTGGTGAATCATTCACATGTCAATCCATATTTTGAGTGTGCTCAACGTGGTTGTGGTCTTCTAGAAGAGATTGCAAATTAATAATTTCTCCTACGTCCAACGCTTCATACTCAGTGTCTCTCAATACACCTATGTCTTCAAGAGCTTCAACATGGCTCATTAATGGATTGTTGGTTGGAGTCTATGTTGATGTTGGAACTTGATTTGGGTCTGTTGGACGCAACTGCTTCACCTATGGTTCTCAAGTAGAGGTTGTTATGTCATTAAATATGTTAGGATCAGACGCAGTATCAGTGGAAATTCTAGACCATGTCTCACTCTCTCCATTGCCAACCTGGCATTTTCTCTTACCTAATTTTCCTTTTCAATGGGCATATTCCTTCTAGTTTTTCTTGATCTGTTACGTGAGTTTCCCATATCCGAAAGTTTCTTTATCAAAACTATGACGTCTACCCCTGCATAAGAAGCAACAAATAAGGTATTATTTCCATTATATAAGATACATGATGCGTTCCAACATCAATAATTAAATTACATATATGTTATTATGCTAATTATTGGCATTGATACATAATCATTGATTAAAGGTTTCTCTTTATGTTTGGACCAAATTTTCATTTCTATACTCTATTTGAGTCAAATAAAGATAGTTGAGTTTGCAGGTATTATAGCTATAGGATTCTGACTTCCTTTGTGTTCAAAAAGTATTGGAAGTCAAAAGAACATGAGTGAAATGAGGAGGTTGCAAATCCCTTGAAAAAAGGAGAAATCATTGAGGTAGAGGCATCCCTGTCAAGCTCAAAGGCATGTTATGATAAATCTAGCATGAAGACAAGAGCATGGACAAGTTGGTGAACTGTTCAATATGGACCCTCTCCCATGATTACTTCCAAGGTTTTTATAGAAATTGAAGAGTCTCAATAGAGAACCTCATCTATGCCATCCTTGTGGGAAATCAAAATATATTCATTTGCAAATGGTTATTGGTCTACATTGCATACTTCATCTTGTATAGAGAATATGGACAACTTGGTGAACTATTCAATATGGAGCCTCTCCCATGATTACTTCAAAGGTTTTTTTTAAATTGAAGAGTCTCAAGAGATAACTTCATCTATGCCATCATTGTGTAAAATCAAAATATACTCATGTGCAAATGTAAATTAGTTAACATTGCATACTTCATCTTGTATGGAGAATATGAGACTTGTTTAGATGTGAAGTTGGGATTTATTCTTGTGAAATTAAATGTTGTCTATGAGAGAGATATTGTTGTAGGCATATCATAAAACATAAATCAATGAAATCGTCTGAAAGCTTGTGAATTAAAACAATTATTTACAATTCACCATACCTATTCAAAATGATCTCTTCTTCCAATGAAAAATTCTAGTGTGAATCTTTCCACTAAATTCCAGGACCATTGAATATGTTTGTTAGATTCCAAGAGTGAGCTTCTATCCAATAGATCAAAGAGTGGTGATGGATTGTGAGCCAAATTGCATAGCTCAAGAGCACAAAACGTGCAAACAACAAAAGAAAACCCATGAAAATAGGTAGCAATCCCAGGAATCCAGAACTCTATTTTTTTTACCTACTAATAGGTGCGAGCACATGCCTTTAAGCACGCACACACGTGTATAAGACCGCACGCATGAAAACTTAAACCCGTGTGCGCCCCTGTTTAACATTTAGAGCATTTACTCATTAACGTTTATTTCATTTAATGACTAACGTTCTTCAACAACGACTTCATATTCAAGATTATTTCGAGTATTTTTACAATATATTCTAAAACCTATCATCATCATCACCACTGAAATATAGTCTAAACCTATCATCATCATCATCATCCTCATCCTCATCATCATCATCATCATCACCATCATTGTTCATCACCATTGTCATCATCATCATCATCATCATCCTCATCCTCATCCTCATCCTCATCATCATAGTCATCATCCTCATCACCATCATTGTCATCAACCTCATCATCATCATCACCAACATTGTTCATCATCATCACCAACATTGTTCATCATCGTAATGATCATCATCATCATCATCATCATCATCCTCATCATCCTCATCATCCTCATCACCATCATTGTTCATCACCACCATCATTGTTCATCATCATCCTCATCGTTGTCATCATCATCACAGTCATTGTTCATCATCATCATAATCATCCTCATCATCATCTTCATCATCATCACCATCATTGTTCATCATCATATTCATCTTCATAGTCATCATCATCCTCATCCTCATCATTGTCAACATCATCATCATCCTCATCATCATCACCATCATTGTTCATCGTCATAGTCATCTCCATAGTCATCATCACCCTCATCATCATCATCATCTTTGTCATCAACATCATCATCCTCATCATCGCAATCATCATCATCATCATCATAATCATTGTCATCATAGTAATAATCATCCTGATCATCATCCTCATCACCATCCTCATCATCATATCATCATCACCATCATTTTTCATCATCATAGTCATTATCATCCTCCTCCTCCTCCTCCTCCTCATCATCATCAACATCATCATACTCATCATCGTAATCATCATCATCACAATCATTGTCATTGTCATCATCATCCTCATTGTTGATGTAATTGTAACTTCAGAATGTATTCACTTGTATTTCTTATGTATTGTACCCCGATGTTTATTCCAGGAAGTGTTTGTAATGTGATTGAGTCATGCCATGCCCCAATGTTCTGATCATGAGTTTCTATAATGTAAACAAGTCATGTCAAGTCATTGTGGGTAACCCTCCTATTGATCAAGGGTTAAAGTTCCCGTAGTCACGGGGCCGTAGGGTTGTTAGAATCACCTAGTGAAGTCAGCCCTAGTGAGTTATTGTCAAGTTGGGAATTACTATAAATAGAGAGTGGGCCTCTCTATTTATCGCACACTCACTCACACTCAGTTGTAGTGCATAGCTGAGCGAGAAGAAGTTGATGGGGCTATAAAGAAAGAGGCTACTGGTGTCGGGAGATCATCTTACTATTTTGGGGTTTTACTTTTGGTGTTAATTCTATCTCTGAGGAAGTTGCGGGGTTTTCTCCATTTATGGTTTCCCCGATGAAAAACACTGTGTTCATTGTCTCTTGTGTTTGACTGATGTGGTTGTTATTCTCTCAGTTAAAGATCCTAATATAATGCTAGCTTAAATGTTAAAAAATCTAACATGGTATCAGAGCTAACTTGAGAAGAAGACACTATGCTGCTGCGGGAGCTAGGCATTCCTACTTTTTGGATCTCTCTCCACATATTTTCAACAAAAGAAGGTTGGGTTGACTCTCCTCCCTAGGGCGCATCTTTCTGTCGAAACAAAATCTGATTCTGAGGTTTTTCAGTTTTGGACCCAACATTGCTGCCAGAAATTAGGGCTTTCCACATAAGTGGAATTTTTGAGTGAGCCCAGGCCTGGATTGATCTCCTCCTCAAAATCAAAGTTTAGAGATCAAGATCAAAGAATTTGGTTGGACAGAACTCTGGGAAAGTCAAACCCTAATACACTCCTGAACTAGCACTGTAGAAATTCAGCTCCAAATCTAGATCCAACATCTTGACCTGGTAAGATCTAAATATTTTGTATTTCCATTTGAGGTTCTCAATTAAGATGTCTCATCATACCAAGATTGATGAAAAGCTTGAGGGAGCTGATAACTTCCAAGCCTGGAAGTATAGGATCTCCCTGGTCCTGGAAGAAAATGAGTTGGACTCCTACATCAATGAGGAGGTTCCAGTTCCAGAGGAAGATGAGGCTAAGGCCTTGCATAAGAATAATTTGGTTATGGCTAAGAGGATTATTACTGATTCAATCTAGGATCACCTCATACCATAGGTGTCGTCCCTCAAGACACTGAAAGCTATGTTTGATGCCCTAACCAAACTGTTTGAAGGCAAGAACATAAACGAAAATATGACTTTGAGGAACCAGTTGAAGAATGTAAAGATCCAGAATGAGGAGACCATCTAGTCATAATTTACAAGGGTCTTCCAGATAAAAGAACAACTTGAAGCAGTAGATGAAGAAGTGGAGAATGCAGAAATTGTGATGACAACCTTGAACGGTCTCCCTAGATCATGGGATTCTTTCATCCAAGGAATTTGTGCTAGAAAGAAGCTAATCAAGTTTAGTAGACTATGGGAAGAATGCTCACAAGAAGAAGCTCGAATAGCAGCTCGAGAAAAAAAGATGGGAAGTGAAGATCAAGCTATCACAGTACACTCCAAGAAAGGAAAAAGGGAAAATCATCATCACCAAGGTAAGCATTCTCATCAGAAAGATAATTTTGTGAAAAAGAATCCATCCAAACTTAGATGTTATACATGTGATGAAAGAGGACACTTTGCTAGAAATTGTCCCATGAATAAGAGTGGATCTAAGAAGAATAAGAACTCCAAAATAAGACATCATGCTCACACTACTGAGGATGATGATCCTCCCAGAAAGAGAGTAAAACAAGAAAGTGAAGACTCTTCAAGTGATGAAGAATATGTTCAGATCTCTGCTCTCATGGGAACTGTCACACATGGAAGAAAAGAGTGGCTTATTGACAGTGGAGCTTCCAAACACATGACAGGATTCAAAGAATCTTTTGAGAAACTATCGGAACATAATTCACCCCATATGGCGAAACTTGGGGATGACTACCAATATCCCATAAAAGGTAGTGGTGAATCCTCCTACAAGATAGACTCTAGAAAGTCTATGAAAATGAAGGATGTCTTGTTTGTACCAGGACTAAACAAGCATCTTCTCTCCATATCGGCATTGGATGCAAAAGGCATGACGGCTGCATTTGTAGATGGCCAAGTCATCATGTGGCCAAGAGGAAAGACTATTGATGATGCAATAGTAATTGGAGAACAAGAAGGAGGATTATACGAATTGAAGGGAAATCTAGAACAAGCTTTGGTCCATGACACAGTAGAGCCAAATGGTCTTTGGCATAGAAGGATTGCACATGTGCATCATAGAGAACTACCACTTGCAAGCAAAGCTATTGAAGGTCTTCTAGAAATTCAGGCAAAACATGATGGAGTCTGCAAAGGATGTGCGAAAGGAAAGAACACAAAGAAGACATTTCCAAGTAGCAAAAGCAAAGCAAAAGGAATCTTGGAAATCATTCACTCCGATGTATGCAGTCCAATGTCATCCAGTTATTTAAGTGGGTATGTATACTATGTTTCTTTTATTGATGATTTTTCTAGGAATACATGGATATGCTTTATGAATAACAAAGATGAAGTTTTCAGCAAGTTCAAGGAATTCAAAGCCTTGATCGAGAACCACACAGAAAAGAAGATCAAGACCTTTCGATTAGATAATGGCGGAGAATTCACATCAAATTAATTCAAAGAGTTATGCAAAGATTCATGGATTAAGAGGGAGTTATCCACTCCATATAATACACAACAGAATGGGATTGTAGAAATGAAGAATAGAACTATCATGGAAGCTACAAGAGCAATGCTTCATGATTAAGATCTTCCCATGCATTTATGGAGAGAAGCTACCAAAACAGTAGTGTATGTACAGAACCGTACTCCACATAGAGTATGCGAGAACAAGACACCTGAAGAAGTCTTTTCTGGAAAGAAACCAGAAGTCAGCCATCTCAGAATATTCGTCTCTCCAGTGTACATACATATTCCGAAAGAAAAGAGGACAAAGCTAGATCCTTCAGGAAATAAGGGTATACAGAATATACTTCCTAGGATTCAAGAAGATCGACATCAGCAGGGATGTAACATTTGACGAAGACTCAACTTACAATAAATCCAGAAAGAGACACGCTGAATATCATGAAGAAATAGAAGCACCCGAAATTCATGACACAACCATGAATGAAGAAACTCAAGAAGAAGATCGAGAATTTGAAGAACCTCAAGAACCTGTAGATCCACCTTAGGAGAAATATCATCACAAGAGGAAACCTTCTTGGGTACAAGAAGCTATCTAGGGTGCAGAAAGATATGGGGCTCTAGAAGAAAATCACAGAGAAAGAAAGAGGACTAGGTCCTGCTCTGGGTATGTAGCTTTATTGTGTGACTTTATCAATAAAGAACCTTCCAGCTATGAAGAAATGGCATAAAGGAAAGAATGGAAGGATTCTATGATTGAAGAGTATCAATCAATCATGAAGAATGATGTTTGGGATGTTGTTCCAAGACCAGAAGGGAAGTCTGTTGTAACTTCCAAATGGATCTACAAGATCAAGCATGCTGCAGATGGTAGCATAGAGAAATATAAAGCAATATGCATGGCTCATGGCTTCTCACAGAAAGAAGGAATAGATTATGAAGAAACCTTTGCACCTGTAGCCAGATCCACTTCCATTAGATCAGTACTTGCTCTGGCTACAGTGATGAAATGGAAGATACACCAAATGAATGTCAAGACTGCTTTCTTGAATGATGTAGTGGATGAGGAAGTGTATGTAGAGAAGCCACTTGGTTTTGAGACACATGACAGGGAGTCTCATGTGTGTAGATTGAAGAAAGCCCTATATGGTTCGAAACAGGCACCCAAGACATGGTACGGCAGAATTAATGGATTTCTATCCAGTTTGGGCTTTACCAAAAGTAAAGCAGCTTCCAACCTTTACTACAAGGTTGAAGATGGCAACCCAGTGATACTCCTACTGTATGTAGATGATTTGTTTGTAATAGGTATGGATGGGTTGATTGCTAATACGAAGAGGAATCTTGCTACCGAGTTTGAAATGAAGGACTTGAGTATGATGCACTATTTTCTAGGCATGAAGGTGTGGCAAAATGTGGATGGAATCTCCCTTGGATAAGGGAAGTATGTAGTAGAGATCCTGAAGAGGTTCGGGATGATGGACTGCAATTCCATGACCACACCTATGCCATCAAACCTGAAGCTATTGAGTGATTCTTCATCAGAAGCGGTTTATGCTACAATGTATCATTATATGAGTGGGTCCTTGATGTACCTGACAAACACGAAACTAGATATTTGCTTTGTTGTGAACAACTTGAGCGAGTTCCTGACAGATCCAAAACATGTTCACTTGATTGCTGCAAAGCATATTCTGAGGTACCTGAGGGGTATATTTGATTATGGGCTCAAGTATGAGGCGAATAAGAAGATTAACCTAGAGGGTTATGTTGATTCAGATTGGCCAGGAAGTGTCATCGATAGGAAGAGAACTTCATGGTTTTTCTTCAGTATGGGATCAGGTGTGATCTCTTGGTTTAGCAGGAAGAAATCCTATGTTGCACTGAGTAAATTTGAAGCAGAACATGTCACAAATTGTTCATCTATTTGTGAGGCAGTGTGGCTGAGGAAGCTACTGTCTGATTTATTTGATCTCTAGTTGGATGCTACTTGTATACATTGCGACAACCAGAGTTGTGTAAAGTTGTCGAAGAACCCGGTGTTCCATGAAAATTTAAAGCATATCGAGATCAAGTATTACTATATCAGGGATATGGTACAGAGAGGAGTAGTGAAGCTCTAGTATGTTGCGACGGATGAACAAATATCTGATGTGTTTACGAAGCCATTAGCTAGAGTGAAGTTTGAGTACTTCAAAGAGAATCTTGGTGTTCTCCAGATTGAGGTTCCCTCCAAAGGGAAGTGATGAGTCCATGAGCCATTCTGACATGGTGAGAGGATTGGTTCCTTCCATGGTCAGATGTAAGGGCTGAGCCATTTTGTCATGATGAGAGGATTGGTTCCTTGAACGTCAGATATGAGTGCTGAGCCATTCTGATGGGACTATAGGATTGGTTCCTACATGATCAGATATAAGCCTTGAATTCCATTCTTGGAATGGAGGCACTTGGTCAGTTACCAGGAACACTCAGTCTGGGACTAAGGGCCATTTTGATGTGACTGTAGGATTGGTTCCTACATGATCAAATACAAGTGCAGAGCCCTTTTGACATGAACATAGAATTGGTTCCTCGCATGGTCGAATGTAAGTGCAGAGCCCTTTCGACATGTACATAGGATTGGTTCCTCGCATGGTCGAATGTAAGTGCTGGGCCTTTCTGACATCGATTGTCATATGTGAATGTTGGGCCTTTCTGATAGGGTTGTGGGATGTGTTCCCACATGGTCAGATGTGAATGCTGGGCATGCCTTTCTGATATGACTATAGGATTGGTTCCTACATGATCATATGTAAGTGTTGGGCGGGCCATTTTGACTTAGGGTCAGATATACGTGCTGGAAAAGACCTACATGCAGGCTACGCTTACAACCAACATGAAAAAGGGCTGGTTCTGTAGAACTTCCTATGGAGAGAAGAATCAAGAGATAGAACCCGTGATGATGATCCAATAGAGATGTTCCATAACCAGAGATGATCCAGATCCATTGATGATGATCCAGATTGAGTGATGATCCAGATCTAGATGAAGATGACTTGAAGATGACGAGGAATCGATGATGATCTAGATGATACAAAGAATAAGACTTGTGTTGATAAATTGTGTCGAGAGAATACCTTCCTAGTTAAGAGGGAGTGTTGATGTAATTGTAACTTTCGAATGTATTCACTTGTATTTCTTATTTATTGTACCCCAATGTTTATTCCGAGAAGTTTTTGTAATGTAATTGAGTCATTTCATGCCCCAATGTTTCGATCAGGAGTTTCTATAATGTAAACAAGTCATGTCAAGTCATTATGGGTAACCCCCCTATTGATCAAGGGTTAAAGTCCTTGCAGTTGTGGGGCCCTAGGGTTGTTAGACTCACCTATTGAAGTCAGCCCTAGTGAGTTATTGTCAAGTCAAGAACTATTATAAATAGAGAGTGAGCCTCTTTATTTATCACACACTCACTCACACTAAGTTGTAGCACATAGCTGAGGGAGAAGAAGTTGCTGGGGCTAGAAAGAAAGATGCTACTGGTGTCCAGAGATCATCTTACTATTTTGGGGTTTTACTTTTGGTGCTAATTCTATCTCTGAGGAAGTTGCAGGGTTTTCTCCATTTATGGTTTCCCTGAGGAAAAAGACTGTGTTCATTGTCTCTCTTTTTTTATTGTTGTGCATGTTATTCTTTTAGTTAAAGATCCTAATATAATGCTAGCTTAAATGGTAAAAATATAACACTCATCATCATCATCATCATCATCATTACCATCATCCTCATCCTCATCATCGTCATCCTCATCATCCTCGTCCTCATCATTGTCATCATCATCATCGTCATCATCATCACCGTCATTTTTCATAATCATCATCATCATCATCATAGTCATCATCATCATCAACATAATAGTCATCATCCTCCTCCTCCTCCTCAGCATTGTTCTTCATCATCATTCCATTGCAAATGCCTGAAAATAAAACCATCATAGATCCATCTAAAGGGGATCTACCAAGCACCGAGAGGGATCAAATATCTTAAGATCCAAACCCTTTTTTAGAGTGGAAATGTTGAGGAAATGTGTAATCCAATGTTTATGGTTTTATTTTATCTAATTTATGTTGTATTATAAATATGCAATTTTAAATAATTTAAATTTAATTTAATCCTACATGTTATTTTTAATAATATTTTATTATTTTTTATAAAGGAAATGTTCAACTCTAGGATGAGCATGGAAGGAGTTACACATCTCTCCCCTAGTGGGTTCTAGAATGCACACCTTCGATGCAATCAAAGCAAAGTTTCAACTAAAACCATCATCATCATTATTCCTCATCGTCGTCATCATCATCATCATCCTCGTCCTCATCCTCATCATCATAATCATCACCATCAATGTTTATCGTCATCATCATCATAATCATTGTCATCATTGTTATCCTCTTCATCATCATATTCATCATCCCCATCATCATCATTGTCATAATCCTCATCATCATCATCATCACCAACATTGTTCATCATCGTCATCATCATCATCCTCATCACAGTCATCATCCTCATCCTCATCCTCATGCTCATCATCATCATCATCACCATCATTGCTCACCATCATCATCATTGTCATCATCATCATCGTCGTCGTCGTCATCATCATCATCCTCATCATATTCATAGTCATCATCCTCATCATCATCATTGTCATCATCCTCCTCCTCCTCATCATCATTCCATTGCAAATGCTTGAAAATAAATTCAAAGCAAATTTTCAACTAAACCTATCATCATCATCATCGTCGTTCCTCATCGTCCTCTTCATCATCATCATCATCCTCGTCCTCATCCTCATCATCCTCGTCATCACCATCATTGTTCATCATCGTTGTCATCGTCATCATCATCATCATCATCATCCTCATAGTCATCATCCTCATCATCGTCATTGAAATCATCCTTATCATCATCATCACAATGATCATCATCATCATCATCATTGTTCCTCATCATCATCAGCATCGTCATCATCCTTATCATCATCTTCATGGTCATCACCATCATTGTGCATCCTCATAGTCATCTTCATGGTCATCATAATCCTCATCCTCATCATCATCTTTGTCATCAACATCATTATCCACATCATTGCAATCATCATCATCATCATCATAATCATTGTCATGATAGAAATAGTCATCGTGATCATCATCATCATCATCACCATCATTGTTCATCATCAGTCATTATCATCCTCCTCATCACCATCATCGTCGTCCTCAACATCATCATCATCATCATCATCATCGTCATCATCGCAATCATCATCATCATCATCATAATCATCATCATCCTCCTCCTCTTCCTCCTCCTCCTCATCATCATCCTCGTCCTCATCATCGCCATCATCATCACCCTCATTGTTCATCATCATTATCATCATTGTTCATCGTCATCATTCCATTGCAAATGATTGAAAATAAAATCAAAGCAAAGTTTCAACTAAACCTATCATCATCATCATTGTTCCTCATCATCTTCATCATCATCATCATCATCATCCTCATCCTCATCCTCATCATCATCGTCGTCGTCATCATCATCATCATCATCCTCAGCCTCATCACCATCGTCATCAGTATCATCATCATCACCATCATTGTTCATCATCATTGTCATCATCATCATCCTCATCATCATCATCATGATCCTCATCCTCTTCATCATCATATTCATCATCCTCATCATCATCATTGTCATCATCCTCATCATCATCATCATCGCCAACATTGTTCATCATCCTCATCATCCTCATCCTCATCCTCATCATCATCATCATCATCATCATCCTCATCATCATCGTCATCATCACCATCATTGTTCACCATCATCATCATTGTCATCATCATCCTCCTGCTCCTCCTCATCATCATCATAGTCATCATCCTCATCATCATCATTGCCATCCTCCTCCTCCTCCTCATCATCATTGTCATCCTCCTCCTCCTCTTCATCATCATCATTCCATTGCAAGTGCTTGAAAATAAAATCAAAGCAAAGTTTCAACTAAACCTATCATCATCATCATCATCATTGTTCCTCATCGTGGTCGTCATCATCATCATCCTCGTCCTCATCCTCGTCCTCCTCCTCCTCATCATCATCACCATCATTGTTCGTCATCATTGTCAATGTCATCATCCTCATCCTCATCATCATCATCATAGTCATTATCCTCATCATCGTCACTGAAATCATCCTCATCATCATCATCACAATCATCATCATCATCATCATCATTGTTCCTCATCATCGTCAGCATCGTCATCATCCTCGTCATCATCTTCATGGTCATCACCATCATTGTGCATCCTCTAGTCATCATAATCCTCATCCTCATCATCATCTTCGGCATCACCATCATCATCGCAATCATCATCATCATCATTATCATAATCATTGTCATGATAACAATAGTCATCGTGATCATCATACTCATCATCGTCATCATCATCGCCATCATTATTCATCATCATAGTCATTATCATCCTCCTCATCACCATCATCGTCGTCCTCAACATCATCATCATCCTCATCATCATCGTCATCATCGTAATCATCATCATCATCATCATAATCATCGTCATCCTCCTCCTCCTCCTCCTCCTCCTTCCCATCATCATCCTCGTCCTCATCATCGTCATCATCATCACCGTCATTGTTCATCATCATCATCATCATCCTCATCATTATCATCACTGTTCATCGTCATCATTCCATTGCAAATGTGTGAAAAAAAAATCAAAGCAAATTTTCAACTAAACCTATCATCATCATCATCATTCCTCATCATCGTCGTCATCATCATCATCCTCATCCTCATCCTCATCCTTATCGTCGTCATCATCATAATCATCACCATCATTGTTCATCATCGTCGTCATCATCATCATTGTCATCCTCAGCCTCATCACCATCGTCATCAGTATAATCATCATCACCATCATTGTTCATCATCATTGTCATCGTCATCATCCTCCTCATCATCATCATGATCCTCATCCTCTTCATCATCATATTCATCATCCTCATCATCATCCTTGTCATGATCCTCATCATCATCATCATCACCAACATTTTTCATCATCCTCATCATCCTCATCCTCATCCTCATCCTCCTCCTCCTCCTCCTCATCATCATCCTCATCCTCATCATCATTGTCATCATCACCATCATTGTTCACCACCATCATCATCGTCATCATCATCATCATCATCATCATCATCATCCTCATCCTCATCATCATAGTCATCATCCTCATCATCATCACTGTCATCCTCCTCCTCCTCATCATCATCATTGTCATCCTCCTCCTCATCATCATCATTCCATTGCAAATGCTTGAAAATAAAATCAAAGCAAAGTTTCAACTAAACCTATCATAATCATCATCATCATTGTTCCTCATCATGGTCGTCATCATCATCATCCTCGTCCTCGTCCTCATCCTCCTCCTCCTCCTCCTCCTCATCATCATCATCACCATCATTGTTCGTCATCATTGTCATCGCCATCATCCTCATCCTCATCATCGTCATCATAGTCATCATCCTCATGATCGTCATTGAAATCATCCTTATCATCATCATCACAATCATCATCATCATCATCATCATCATCCATTAGAGGAAATTTCAACTCAAAATGGGCCTCCTAAGGAAAATTAATAAAATATTATTTTATTAATTTTGGAGGAAGAAAAGAAAAAACTACTTTTTTGTTCGTATTTTCGACATATCTCCCTGTGTTTTTACTCAAATTTCGATCGAGAGAGCTTGTTGGATGTGGAATTAAATTTTGCATCCAACAAGTACCCACTCGGCATACTTTTGACGAGCCCTGCTACCCCAAAAATAAGAGATGCCTGAAAAAAAAATGTGATGACGACATCATCATAATATTTTTCAGGTATTTCTTGTTTTTGGGGTAGAGGAGCACATCAAAAGTATGTCAAGTGGGTACTCGTTGGATGCGGAATTAAATTCCGCATCCAAGGAGCTCTCCTAATTGAAATTTGAGCAAAAACAGAAGGATAGATGCCGAAAATACGAACCAAATAAGTAGTTTTTTTATGATACCTATCCCCAAATTTATATTAAAAAAATGTTTAAGAGGTGCTCCCTTTTTTAATTTTAAAGCATTTTGATTGGATAATACATGATGACATGGAATTTGTATTATTTTTTGAAGGCCCATTTTAAATTGAAATTTCCTCTAATCATCATCATTGTTCCTCATCATTGTCGGCGTCGTCATCATCCTCATCATCATCTTCATCATCATCACCATCATTGTTCATCCTCATAGTCATCTTCATAGTCATCATCATCCTCATCATCATCCTCATCATCATCATCATCTTTGTCATCAACATGATCATCCTCATCATCGCAATCGTCATCACCATCATCATCATAATCACTGTCATCATAGTAATAGTCATCATGATCATCATCCTCATCATCCTCATCATCACCATTATTGTTCATCATCGTAGTCATTATCCTCCTCCTCATCATCATCGTCATCATCAACATCATTATCCTCATCATCATAATCATCATCATCATAATAATAATCATCATAATCATCGTCGTCATACTCATTGTCATCGTGATCCTCATCCTCATCATCATCACCATCATTGTTCATGATCATGATCATGATCATCATCATAGTCATCATCCCCATCATCATCATTGTCATCATCCTCCTCCTCATCATCATAGTCATCATCCTCATCATCATCATTGTCATCATCCTCCTCATCATCACCATAGTCATCCTCCTCCTCTTCATCATCATAGTCATCATCCTCATCATCATCATTGTCATCATCCTGCTCCTCCTCATCATAGTCATCATCCTCATTTGATCATCATTGTCATCATCCTCCTCCTCCTCCTCATCATTCCATTGCAAACGCTTGAAAATAACATCAAAACAAAGTGTTTACTTAACAAATGCACATAGGTGTCCCTAACGCGCACACATAAAGTAGTGCGAACGCGCTTTTAATGCATGCGCACCCAGAGAACGCGATCGCGGTTCTAGTGCGTGCGCATTATGTTTTAAACTACGCACGGGCGTGATTTAAATTTAGAATTTTGGTGGCACCTTTTTTCCAACCAACGTGGTGGATGACTTGGCTTCTTTGGTTTTAGGTTCGGGTTGCCCAACCAAGTGGTTTGGACTATCTTATGACATAAAAACTTGTTTTGTACCACTTCTCCTATTTTGTGCATGATTTTCCATATGCCATGCTTATTCAATGTTAATGAAAATTCACACACTTGTGTAACTCTATCTGTAGATTCTGAATATGTAAGTTTTATTTAAATCTATTATCTTTTTCTATTTTTTATTTAATTTTAAATGGACTAACGTCAATCTGACACAAAAGGTAAGCTATTTGCTTCGGCTATAAGTTTTGATTTCCTCACCTATTTAAAAAATGGAAAAGAACCCACACAAGAAGACACAAATACCTACATCCTAAAAAAAATATCGTTCATTGACTATGTTAAGACCAAGATGTGGTGGACCAACGCTCGACCTTGGCATTTTAGGGCGTCACTGACTTCCTTAATTTGAAAAATAAAAACGTATAACATAAATAAATATGGAAAAATAAAGTTGCACTAGACACACCTGTTATCTACAACTCTATATAATTTTTTTCACAAAATTCCACCATTTGCTTACCAAACAAGTGGACCAATGCAAACATATTCATTATTTTTTGGGAAAAATATAACATACCAGCCTTATAAGAAACTTCTTTTTGGGATTTATGCTTAGTTTCCATAAATAAAATTTATATATTCCGGAAGGTAATTCGATTGTCCACGTTCATATTATTACACCATATTCCAAAAAGTTGTGTAGGTAACTCTAATATTGCTTTTTGACGTTCATATTTCTGTTTTCCTAGAAGTCCATTGCAACGAACGAGTCATAAGTGACCAACATTAGCTTGCACCAGCCCTGTAATTACTTAATGAATGTTGTTGCAGCTAATTATAAATACATCAAATTGAAATTCCACATTGAACAAAAGTAACTAAACTAAAACCATCTAATACTACCAACAACTCTATAAGAAGGCGGGCCCTGGCCTTCAAACAGAGATGTTGTCGAAAGCTCACAAAATCTACAACAGAGAAGCGCTCAGAATTGTTACTCTATTAATTTTATCAAGATACAATTACAATCCCTCTGCTATAATCTCTTACAAATTTCCAACCCTTTGCTCTCCTTGCATGTGTGTATTTATACAAGAATGGAACCATTCAGTTACATCAATATCGAGAAACCATGAAGATCTATGCTCTTCGGGCTGCCAAATTAAACCATAACAGTTACAAGTATTAATACATCACATAAGATCAACTCATAAACAAATGAAATTTTAATTCGAGTTATTACAAACTGACGTGTTCCATCTAATGAGGAAGATACTTGGGGAATTTCAGCTATATGCGTGGAGGAGCGTTCATCATTCCTACGTCAACATCTTAGACCGGATCATCGAGTGGGCAACTGACGCCAAGCAACACTTATTTTTTAATGCATCGAGACTCTATATTGGAGACACCTCAAGATTCTGAATCCGCCATAAATGAATGAACTTTTAATTTGAGATGTTACAAACCGACGTGTTCCAACTAATGAGGAGGATATTTGGGGAGTTTCAACTATATGCGCGGAGGAGAGTTTGAGATTCCTACATCAACATCTTGGACCGGATCATCAAGCGAGCGACTGACGCCAAGCAATACTTATTTCTGAATGCAGCGAGCCGCTATATTGGAGACACCTCGAGGTTTTGAATCCTTCTTTCAAACCAATTACAGATTAGCATAGATTAAATATGAAGTCCATAATTATCAATAAAATCAAACATGAAACGAAATATGAAATAATGATTGATACCTTAGGTCTCCACGCTTGTTTTCGTGGAAGGAATAAGGATTCAACTATAAACATGAGGCAAGAATAGGGAAAAAGGACAAACCAGAGTAGGGTAGAAAGGGTAATTTCGTAGCCCAACAATGACAATATTTAAGTCCCCCTAAAATTTGTTGTACATTAGGTAAAGAGATTTCACAATATTCGCACTAATGTGGATTTCCTTCAATTCATTGTAAATTATCAATACATCTTTAGAAAGGATAATTAGGATATGGATTCGTTTAGAATCTGGGGCGTGGAACAAAACAACCTTAGTCTAGAACATTGCTGGTTCATCGAAACTCAGGGGGAGTATAGAGGCCTGACGAGCCAAGAACATAATCTCCTCGTATGCTACTTTCGGCTTGTTTTGGGTGTGAAACAAATGCTTTGGATGTATGATAAAATTTTGCAAATAATGGTGGTGTTGCACAAACTCCATTTGTATATTGACACGTGACATAAAAAAAAATTATGACGCGATGTTATATTGATGTTATTATGTTTATAGGCATTTAAATATTATCTTATATTTTGGATTTGTGATAGGTATTTAGATATTATTTCAGATTTTGGACTTGTTTGAAGGGATCAACAAGATTAACTCAAGTGTAGCAACTATTCAGCATGGATTCATTTCATGGTCATTGTATCTTGTTATGCTTAAATGTATATTGATTAAGATTTAAACAAGCTTCACATAAAATATAGCTAAAGAAACTGGTAACAATTTGTTTTAGTTTTTTAATAGTATTTGTTTTGTTCTGATATTAACTCTAACAGTCTGGTATGAATAATAGATGTAAAATTATATATTTTAGCCTTTGTTTAACAACTAGCTATCTTCCTAAAACAAAACTAAGTGGTTAGTTGTGCCTATTAACATTTACCAACCACTTTCCTTCACTTTTAATATTTGAAATAAACTTAAATAAAAAAAACTAAAACAATGGTTAATGAATCTTTATTTAAATCCCACTTTTTAGTTTTTGATAATAAAAATATTATATATATATATATATATATATATATATATATATATGAATTACTTTTATAGGTATTTGTATATTAGAATTTGGGGTGAATTAGCATTCATACTTTTTTCTTAGATTATATAAGGATGACACAAGTGGTGTGTTGTCACATTGATTTGAGTTAATGGTAATCCTTCCAAATTCAAAATAAAGAATTATAAGAAAAAATATAATTAATAAATTGTAGTAACCCATAGATAAACTAAGTGGATGTGCTAGTAATTATACAAAACCTAATATAATCTAATTTCCTAAGGTGTGATTTTTTTAATTACTTTTGTTTTTAATAACTTATTAGTTAACATGATTTTTATTTATTAAAAATATCTATCCTACACTAAATTATAAGGCACATACAATGATTTAGTAATATAATTTAATAAAATTATAAAAATAAATAATTAAAAAAATATGTTCAACTTAATATAAATATCAATCTCAATACAATTTTGTAGCATTAAAAAAGTAAACATTTAAAAAACTGAAACATTACTATTTTATAATATATAAAACAATTATAAATAAATAATGACAAACCCACTCCTAACTAATTTTTATGACCTATCAACCTAAACAAATAATGAATACCACTTGGACATGGCTAGTAATTGAAATAAGATATACACATGACACATCTCGTAACAAAGAGAATGATAGACGACATATAAGGAGATAACCGCAATGAGTACTTTATTAGTAAGTAGAATTTAAGGGTAATATTATTTATTAATTGATATAATTGTATAGACTAAATTTTGAGGGTATTTAGTTTTAAGTACTAATACTACTTAATTTGTGGTTGGTGAATATTTATAAGTTACAAGTTAACTGTTATCAATAAGCTATTAGTTACTTGTTTAGTTAAATGAGTTATTTTTCACAAGTATTTCTAGCAAATCACATTATCCACGCATAAGCTAGGATTTATCCATGCATTGGCATTAGTTATTCATGCATTAATTACTTTTATATTCCTATTTTTAATAATTGTTTATTTTGAACTTGTAACTATTGTCATAAAATCAATCTAAACACTATACTTGTCTCATCTTCATTCATAAAGGCAAAATAATAGATACTTCTCCACCCCAAATTCTCAAATAAAATCACCTATCAATATAATTAACCACTTTTAAAAACACACTTACAACCATTGTATCCACACTTCCAAGCTCTGCTGCAGCTCTATTGTTCCCCCACACATCCTTCTCTCTTCCTTCACGAGTTCTCAAACTCTTGAATTCCCACTGTTGTCAAACATGTTGTGGCAACAAGCAGCAAATCTATGATGGGACGATAAGGAGAGTGGGCCAGGAGGGCCACCTGGCAGAGGGAAGCTTGAGCAAAAGTGTTGAACTCCGACTAAGTCGTCCATCCATATCCTTCTCTCTTCCTTCACGAGTTCTCAAACTCTTGAGTTGGCTCCCGCACCACCACCACCTAGTCCATCCCTCTTGGCCAACTCAGCCTTATCACTTATACTTTGCTACCGCAAACCGCCCATCCCACTCGATTGGCAGTGACTTAGCTGCAACTCAACTTTTTCCCTTGTTAATTCAAATTTCTAAGAAATTTTTTTCAACATTTATAATGTGTTATTAATTCAAACATTTACAAAATGATTCATATGTACTTCTGAAATTTGTGTTTTTGAAAAATCTAAAGGGTGTCAATGTGACTTTTGCGTAATGAAAAGATGCATGGTTTGAAAAGTATTTAAGAAATCATTTCAATAAATATTTGGTACGCGTATAATTAAACAATAAATAATTCAATTACTTGATAATATTTATAGCTTTATGTTCCAAACTTCAAATACATTCATTCGGGACCTTCCACTGTCATTCGTGTTATTTGTTTAATTCATGATAAAATCAAATCGTGATCCCGATGTAAAAATGTTGTGTAGGTTCTTCTCTCACGTCTTTTCAATGTTTTTCAGTTTTTCATTAAATATGCAAGGTGTTGGTCATGGATGTCCAAAAATTAAAAGGGAAACAATATACTTTAAAAAAACAATAAAAATACAACAAAATAAATTCTCTAAACAAAGCTGATCAACAAATTGACTGTGTTTATACTTATGAGACATCATCTTACTATTTGCTTCAATTTATCAACATCCATATGTTACAACGCCTATAACTAGCGGATCGACACTAAAAATGATTCTCGCTTATTTAACAAATTGTCATGAATCAAAACAATGGAATGACTGATGAGTTTTCTAAAACTCATTTTATTGAAATATCTTGGGAGAGGGGATGGAGTGAGAGGTGCAACGGTTAACTTGAGTTACTGTGTAGTGAAGTACTTTTTAATTTTTTTTAACTATAAACTTTTGGGGTTGTGACATACTATTGTGGGAAACTCCACCTTTTTACTTGAGTTAACTTCGAACAAAATAATTGCGTCTATAATTTATTGCGATAGAGTTCTATTGTGACATGGATTTACTGCTACATACATTTACTGCGACAAACTTGTGTGCTATAGACTTCACTTTTGATTGACACACTTTTTGCAAACTTTTAACCCGACACACTTTTACCTCGACAAACACCCACTTGACTTTGACACGCTTTTACCGCGATGGGATTTTATCCACAACCAACTTTGGATGCGACCAACTGCCACATTGACTGGACCACTTTTAGTCGAACTTAATAAAAGGAGATTTCTTACTATATTGATATGTAATATGAAAAACACTTTTCTCCAACCCGTAACTTGGGATAAACCTCGACACAACTAAATTGTGACAAGCTCACAATATCATATCATATAACCAAAATATTAAGTAAGGCTTGTGTCAAGCACTCTGCCGTAAAAATCAAAATTTTACATGATGAAATATTTGTGGATTCTTTGTCTCTTTCATAAATAGTAAATGTAAACAACATTTACATAAGTAATTCTGGAGAATATGTGTGGAATAGAAAAAACATGCATTTAACCATAAACTATGGAGTTATATCTATATTGTTGTGACATAACTAAGAACTATAGTCGCAATTACAAACTTGGAAATTTACAAAGATGTTTCACCTTTTACAAACTCGACTCTCAATGCTTTCCAAACAAACGAGATTGAGCTCACGAACTCTTCTCAAAGTTTTTATTCTTCTCCCTTTCTTCTTACTATGTTCTTCTCTTTGTTCTACGCACACGCTCTTCCCTCTTTGTTTTATTTTTTATTTTTCTCCTTCTTCATATAGAAATACTAAAATTTGCTCCTATTGGAAGCTACCAACTTACATTAAAGACTAATAAGTTTCTACCTAGAAACTTAACTTCATAAATTCAATTTGACTACTTAAATATGGAGACACGCGAACTCTTCATTTTGACATACTGTCTGACAATAGTGTGCTTCTGCAGACTTTGACTGAGTCGGATGAGATGAAATGTAGATCAACGAGTAATTAAGATTTCCATTTAACTCCCTATTAATTATGAACAAATGAGGATCTTTAAAAAAAATACAAAATGTTTCAAAGATGAAACCTACTTTGTGCATGACATAAATCATTGAGCAGAGCTTGTGATTCCTAAATAAATTTGCAGATACTAGAACACATCCCTTGCTAATGGTTTTGTAAAGATGTCTGAAAGGCGATCTTCAGACTTGCAAAATTATACACAAATCTCTTTGGTGTTCACCAATTCTCTTATGAAATGATACCTTGTGTCGATGTGCTTGGTTCTCTTGTGAAATACACGGTTCTTTGACAAAGCAATGGTTGAATTGTTGTTGCAGAAAATGGTTGTTGGTTCTTGTTGGTTATGTGACAAGTCCTTTAAAATTCTCCGCATCCAAACAACTTGACATGTAGCTCCTATAGCTACAACATACTCTTCTTCTGTTGAAGACAGAGTTACAATGGTTTGTTTCTTCGAATTTTGCGACACAACACCTGTACCAAAATGAAATGTGTACCCATATGTTGTTGAAATATTGTAACTTCGAAGAATATTCTATATGTATCTTTTTTGTGGTCCTCGATGGTCCTACCGAGAGAACCACTTGTATTACTTTGTACCCCGATGCTTCTAATCGAAAGAACTAATAAGAGTCATGAGGTAGTCCCCTCTAATTCTAAAGGTGGGTCATTAGCACCCCAGTGTGGTTACTTGAGCTTACATGTGTAACTCGAGCCTACATGATTTAACTCGAGCCTACATGTTGGATGAGTTAATTAAAGTGAACGGATGCCATATAAATAGAGGTGTAGCGCTCCTCATTTGGATCACACACACTCATTTGTGTAGCACACTAGTGAAGGAGAGAAGTATCTGGAGAAGGAGGAGGATCAGGCTTTTGATCTCCTTATTGGTTTTACCTTTTATCTTTTTGGGGCATCTATATTGAGAAAGCTTTTGTTGGGTTTTTCTCTCTAGGGTTTTCCAAGGATAAATCTATGTTTTTCTTCTGATACTGTTTCTTTCAGTGATCCTGTTTATATGCTTTTGGTATGAAAATGAAATGAAATACTAATGTTTTAGCTAAATCATATGAAAATTTAACATGGTATTAGAGCTAACCTGAATAGGACAGCTTTCACAAGGTGAAATAACTCTCTCTCTCTCTCCCTGGAAGAAACTAGGGTTTTTGGGAAAAATTTTGAGTCTCAAAAAATTGCTTGCATAGAAAATTGCGCCCTCCGAGATCTCATCTTTTGAGCCTGGAATCAAGTTTTTTGGATGTGTGAGTCTCCGGAAAAGTCAAACCCTAGTTTGACAGCTGCACCAGAAAATTGCTGAACTAGAAAACTGCAGAAGCTGAATCTTGCAAGTCTGATTTGAAAGGTGAAGAACTGAGATCTCCAGAATCCAAACACATCAGTCAACTCACCTCATTCAAGTGCATATCCTGGTAAGGTCATTTTCTCATTCCACAAAATTTCATTTTTTTGTGATCTTTTGACAAGATGGACCCAAGCACTAAGCTTGAGGACAAGCTAGAAGGCATAGAAAATTTTTGAGCATGGAAATACAGGATTGGTCTCATTCTCCAAGAGAATGATCTTGATAAGTATGTCAAAGAAGAAGTGTTAGAACCTGAAGAAGTTGAATCCAAGGAGAAGCACAGAAAGGATATGATTAGGGCTCAAAGGATTATTGCTGACTCCATCAAGGATCACTTGATTCCTCAAGTGTCATCCAAGAAGACTCCAAAAGAAATGTATGATTCCCTTTCCAGAATGTTTGAGGGAAGAAACATCAACAGGAAGATGAATCTAAGAGTTGATCTGAAGAGCACCAAGATAAGTCATGGAGAATCCATCCAAGACTACTTCACAAGGGTTTCTCAGATCAAAGAGCAACTAGAATCTATTGGAGATAATATTGATGAATATGAAATGGTTATGACTACTCTCAATGGTCTCACTAGACCCTGGGAGTCCTTTATTCAGATGATGTGTGCCAGAAAAGAAAGCATGAAGTTTGATGTTGTATGGGAAGACTGCATTCAAGAGGAGACTAAAGTGGAAAATAGAGAAGCCTTACTAAAAGAAGATAATCAAGCCCTAGCCACTCACACCAAAATAAGAAGAGGCCAATCTAATTTCCAGAGAAGAAATTTCAAGGAGCCTCAACCTCCCAAAAGAATTCAAAGGGTAAGAGAAATACCTCCCATTAGAGACTATTCTAATTTTGAATGTTTTCATTGTAACAATATAGGACACCTTGCTTGAAATTGTCTCGTGAAGAGTCAAGAATACAGAAAGAGGATCAACAACAACAAAAGATATCATGTTCATCTAGCAGAAGATGAAGATGACGAAGAAGAAGAAGAAGGACCTCAAAGTAAACAAACAAGAGAAGAAGATGTAGAAGAGTATGTGCTTTTCTCTCCACTCTCTGGATCTATATCTCCTAGAGAAGATACTTGGCTTATTGATAGTGGTGCTTCAAAGCACATGACAGGACAAAAGAAAATATGTCCAAACTTGAAGAAAAAATTTCTCCTCAGAAAGTATCCCTAGGAGATGACTATCAATATCCGATCAAAGGAGTTGGTAAAGCAAGATACAAACTTGATTCAGGTAATCCCCTAAAGATGAAAGATGTATTATATGTACCTGGTCTAAAGAAGAATTTACTTTCTATCTTAGCTTTAGATAAGAAAGGATTTAGAGTTGCTTTCATAGATGGCCAAGTACTCATGTGGCCCAAAGGAAAGAATATTGAAGATGCAATCATTATTGGTGAAGAAGAAGGAGGCTTGTATAAACTCAAAGGGCACTCAGAAACAACCCTTGTGCATGAGTCCACTGAAATACAAGGTTCTTTGAACTATGGCATAGAAGGCTTGCCCACATTAATTACAAGGCTCTACCTCATGTGAACAAAGAAATGACAGGATTACCAAACATGAAGATCAAGCATGAAGGAATTTGCAAAGGATGTGTGAAGGGAAAGAACATCAAGAATCCATTTCTAAAAAGTGAAACTAAAACAAAAGGTACATTGGAATTGATTCATTCGGATGTCTATGGTCCAATGTCTTCTACATCCTTAAGTGGATTTGAATACTACATCACTTTTATTGGTGATTTTTCAAGAAACACTTGGATATACTTCTTGAAAGCAAAGACTGAAGTGTTTGAGAAATTCAAGGAGTTCAAAGCCTTGATAGAGAATCTTTCAGACAAGAGAATAAAGACATTCTGTTTAGACAATGGAGGAGAGTATACCTCAAAATATTTTGAGGCCTTTTGCAAAGATGTCGGAATCAAGAGGGAACTAACCACTCCCTACAATCCTCAGCAGAATGGGGTTGCAGAAAGAAAGAACCGAACCATCATGGAGGTAGTGAAGACAATGATATATGATCAAGATCTTCTAATGCATCTATGGGCAGAAGCAGCAAGAACTGCTGTGTATGTATAGAATAGAGTATCTCATAGTGCTCTTGGGTTCAAGACTCCAGAAGAGATGTTCATGGGAAAGAAGCCTGAGGTAAGTCACCTCAAGATTTTTGGTTGTCCGGTATATATTCATATACGAAAAGAGAAAAGAACCAAGTTAGACCCTTCTAGAAAGAAGGGGATATTTGTTGGATATTGTGAAGCATCCAAAGCTTTCAGAATTTACATTCCTGGATTTCATCATATGGAAATCAGTTGAGATGTGACATTCGATGAAGAAGCAGCCCTCAAGAGATACAAAAAGTTCCAACATGAAGAAGTATATGAAGAAGAGACACCTCCCAGAAATGAAGAAACTACATGTCTCCCTGAAGATGAAGCTCCAGAAGAACATGACATGGCAGAACCTCATGAACCTCCTATGATGGAAATATCAAGAAAGAGAAAGCATGCTTGGACAAGAGAAATTATACGAGAGGTAGAAAGATATGGAGCTCCTAAAGGCTCCACAAGGGAAAGAAAGAAACCTAATACTTTCTCCAACCATGTAGCCTTGATGTGTGATCTTGTAGATCAAGAACCTACAAACTACGAAGAAGTGGTACAGAAGAAAGAATGGAAAGAAGCAATGACTAAAGAATACCAGTCAATAATGAAGAGTGATGTGTGGGATATAGTTCCCAAACCAGAGGGAAAAAGTATAGTATCCTTCAAATGGATATTAAAAATAAAGCATGCAGCTGACAGAAGTATCGAGAAGTATAAAGCAAGATTTGTGGCCAGAGGTTTTTCTCAGAAAGAGGGAATTGATTATGAAGAAACATTTTCCCCAGTAGCACGGTATACTTCGATTAGAGCTATCATGGCACTTGCATCCATGATGAAGTGGGACTTACACCAGATGGATGTGAAAACAGATTTTCTGAATGGTGTGATCAAAAAAGAAGTATACATAGAACAGCCACAAGGATTTGAATTTGAAGATAGACATACTCATGTATGCAAATTGAAGAAGGTATTGTATGGTCTTAAACAAGCCCCTCGAGCTTGGTATGAAAGGATAGATAGTTTCCTGTCAATTATGGGCTTTACCAAGAGTAAAGTTGATCCTAACCTTTATCTCAAGGTTGTAGAAGATGAACCTGTCATCCTATTATTATATGTGGATGAGTTATTCTTAACAGGGAATAAGAAATATATCATGGGAAGCAAGAATAAATTAGTAGAAGAATTTGAGATGAAAGACCTTGGGTTAATGCATTATTTCGCATTATTTCCTAGGTCTGGAAGTATGGAAAAGTTTAGAAGGAATATTTCTCAACCAGGGAAAGTATGCGGTAGAGAGATTGAAGAGATTCAATATGTTGGAATGCAAATCCATGGCCACACCCATGGACTCCAACCTGAAGTTGTTAGATGATGACTCATCAGAGTTAGTGGATGCAACTCATTACAGATAGATCATTGGGTCATTGATGTACTTAACAAATACCAGATCGGATATTTGTTTTGCTGTGAACACCTTAAGTCAATATCTTGCTCAACCAAGATGGGTTCACCTTATAGCTACAAAACATGTGATGAGATATCTGAAAGGGACTATAGACCTTGGTCTATACTATAATGGTAGCCAGGAGTATAAATTGTATGGCTACACAGATGCAGATTGGGCTGGAAGTATCTCAGATAGAAAAAGCACATCAGGTGGATGTTATAGTCTAGGATCTGCTATGATTCCATGGTTTAGTAGAAAGCAGTCTAGTGTTGCTCTAAGCAGAGCTGAAGAAGAATATATAGTAGCTTTCTCTTCTAGTTTTGAAGCCATATGGATTTGGAAGCTGATGTCAGGATTATTCAACCTAGAGTTGGACACTACCATGATTCTATGTGACAACCAAAGTTGTATAAAGATGACAGAGAACCTTGTGTTCCACGACATATCAAAGCACATAGAAATAATGTATTCCTACATTCGAGATATGATGCAAAAAGGAGCCATAAAGCTCCAGTATGTGAGTACTGATGAACAAGTTGATGATGTATTGACAAAGTCTCTGTCCTGACTAAAGTTCAAACACTTTCGAGACAAGCTTGGTGTGGTTCGGAAAGACCTTCCTAGTGATGTTGCAGTGGGATTGTATCATCCCTAGGCAGTTTCCCTAAAGTGATCCGGAGACCTCGATCTTTGAGAATGAAGAGGGATTGTATCATCCTGGGATGTATGTCCAAAAGTGATCCGATGACCTCGGCCATTAGGAATGTAGTAGGATTATATCATCCTTGAACTTCGGTTCAGAACAGATATGGTGAACTTCGGTCATCAAGAATGTGGCTGAATTGTATCATCCTTGAACTTCGGTTCAAAATGGATCCAGTAAACTTCGATCATCGAGAATGTGGCAAGATTGTATCATCCTTGAACTTCGGTTCAGAACAGATCCAGTGAACTTCGGTCATCGAGAAGGTGGTAGGATTGTATCATCCTTGAACTTCTGTTCAGAACGGATCTAGTGAACTTCAGTCATTGAGAAGGTGGCAGGATTGTATCATCCTTGAACTTCGATTCAGAACGAATTCGGTGAACTTCGGTCATTGAGAAGGTGGCAGGATTGTATCATCCTTGAAATTCAGTTCAAAACGGATCCGGTGAACTTCGGTCACCAAGAAGGTGGAAGGATTGTATCATCCTTAAACTTCAGTTCAGAACAGATCCAGTGAACATCGGTCATCGAGAAGGTGGCAGGATTGTATCATCCTTGGACTTCAGTTCAGAATGGATCCAGTGAACTTTGGTCATTGAGAAGGTGATAGGATTGCATCATCCCTAGACTTTAAGTCCAAAATAGATCCAAAGACATCTTTTTCTTTGTACTATGATTTGCAAGTTGTTGCTGATGATGATGATGTTTCTGATTGAAAGATCAGAGTGTGATGATGATATTTTGATGATGATGTTTTTTGATCGAAAGATCAGAGTATGATGATGATGATGTTACTACTGAAGTTGCTACTGATTGAAAGGTCAAAGTGCTGAAGATGTTGCTCCTGATTGAAACGTCAAAGTGTTGAAGATGTTGTTGCTGATCGAAAGGTCAAAGTGCTAAAGTTGTTGCTGATCGAGAGGTCAAAGTATTGAAGATGTTGATGCTGATTGAAAGGTCAAAGTACTAATGATGATGTTGTTGATTTGCTGATCAAAAGATCAGAATATGATGATGATTATGATGTTGTTCGAAAAGTGAAAATGTTGAAGAAGTTGTTGCTGATCAAAACAGTCAGAGTGTTGTTGTTGCTGAAGATTGAAGATTGAAGATGAAGACTAGATGATATTGAAAAGCTTCCAATGATTTATAGATGTGTTACCCTGATTATGTTGATGATGTCCTCTCTATCTCCTACTATTGTTGTTGTTGATGTTGTTGTAGAATACCCTTCTCGTTAAGGGGGAGTGTTGAAATATTGTAACTTTGAAGAATATTCTATATGTATCTTTTTTGTGGTCCCTGATAGTCCTACTGGGAGAACCACTTGTATTACATTGTACCCCGATGCTTCTAATCAGAAGAACTAATAAGAGTCATGAGGTAGTCCCCTCTAATTGTAAAGGTGGGTCATTAGCACCCCAGTGTGGTTAATTGAGCCTACATGTGTAACTCGAGCCTACAGGATTTAACTCGAGCCTACATGTCAGATGAGTTAATTAAAGTGAACGGATGAATATAAATAGAGGTGTAGCGCTCCTCATTTGGAGCACACACACTCACTTATGTAGCGCACTAGTGAAGGAGAGAAGTAGCTGGAGAAGGAGGAGGATCAAGATTTTGATCTCCTTGTTGGTTTTACCTTTTATCTTTTTGGGGCATCTATATTGAGGAAGCTTTTGCTGGGTTTTTCCCTTTAGGGTTTTCCCAGGATAAATATGTGTTGTTCTTGTGATACTGTTTCTTTCAGTGATCCTGTTTATATGCTTTTGTTATGAAAATGAAATGAAATACTGATGTTTTAGCTAAAGCATATGAAAATTTAACATATGTGCCTTTATTGTCATCTCAGTTTCTTCCATTGTCACTGTGAATGTATCCAATGAGTTTAAAATTTTATGAGGTTGAATACATAATGCCAAGGTCCTTTGTGCCACTTACATAACTCACAATTATCTTACCTGCTTGTCAATTAGAGTCTTTTGGTGACTCCATGAATCTTAAGATCAGACTTACTCCATACATGATGTATGGTCTTGTTGCAATTAACATAAGTCGATCAACCCGACTTTTAAACAGCGTAGGATCTATTATTGATCCATCATCTTCCTTACTCAATTTTAAACCTGTTATTACTGGGTTTGGTTTTGTCTTACAATTATACATATTTAATCTTTTTAAAAATGCACTTGCATACTTCGACTGTGATATAAATATACCACTCCCAGATTGTTGGACTTCAATTCCCAGAAAAACTTCATAAGCCCCAAATCAGTAATTCCAAATTGGATTTCCATAATTGTTTTAAAATCCTTTATGCCGAAATCACCAGTAAATATTAAATCAGAGACATACAGGAATACAATTAACATGTTACCTTTCTCATTGACTTTGTTGTACAACATCGATTCACTTTCACTTCTGTGAAATCCTTTCTAGGTGAGATAGGATAAAATGTGGTTGTACCAAGCTCTATGAGCTTGCTTCAAACCATAGAGTGCCTTTTTCATCATTTATTATTTGTGCTCTTGACCTGGAACTTCATAACCTTGTGGTTGTTCCACATATACTTCCTCCTCTAGATAGCCATTCAAAAATGTTGATTTAACGTCCATTTGATAAACATGGTTTCTATTTTGTGCAACAATGGCTAATAGTGTTCTGACTATATCCATGCATACAATAGGTGCAAAAGTTTCATTGAACATCTTCTAGGCTACTATCTGAACCCTCTTGTGACCGTTCTTTCCTTGTGCTTCCGCACATTCCCATCAACATCTTGCTTGGTCTTGTAAATCCATTTGACACTAATTACATCGTTATCTTTTGGTACATCTACCATCTCCCATGTTTGGTTCTTCTCAATGCATTTTATTTATTCATCCATGGCTTGTGCCCATACTTCTTCTTCGATAACTTCCTCAAATGTTAGAGGATAATCTAGTTCATAAAATAATGCAAAAACAAAGAATGAATTCAATATACCAACTTCATATATCTCACACACACTTCTTTCCTTTATTGGATTATTCGACGTTGACCTCGACGAACTACTTGATGGAGTTTGTTGACCTCTTAGTGTGCTTGTTGGCGTATCTTGAGATGCAACGTGTTGACGTTCCTTGTGCTAAAACATGTCATGTTGTCCTAGGATTCGACGTTGTTGCGACATTCTGAATTAAATGTGGTGTTTGAACCACTTACTTTGTCATGTCATCATTATCGACAATTGACACAATATTGCTATTCTTCTCGATGGTTCCATCCTATGATCCATTCTCGATAAATTGAATATCGTGAGTAATGATTACTTTCCTTGCAACATGATCTTACAACATGTATTCTTTTGTGTCTTCAGAGTAACCAACAAAAATCTATTTTTGTCCCTTGTTTTCTAATTTCCTTATCATCTCATTTGCAACATGAGCATATGTGACACAACCAAATTTTTTAAATGAGAAATACTGTGATTCATACTTGACCATGCTTCTTGAGGGACTTTGTTCTTGAGGCTCTTTGTCATGCACCGGTTCATAATATATAAAGCAATTGTGACTCGTTCATGCCAATATTCATTTGACAGATCATTGACAAATGATTGGGTGTCATCTCCATAACGGTTATGTGTTTTCTTTCTGTGACAACGTTCTGCTTAGGTGTATACTGCCCAATGAATTTATTTTGTATTCCATGAGTCTTGCAAAAATTTAGGAAGGAATTCAAGACATTTTCACCACCTCTATCCATCCTTAGGATTTTGATAGTGTATCGACTTTAGTTCTCCACAAGTTCCTTGAACTGCTGAAAACAACTAAATGCATCATGTTTATGTTTTAAAAAATATACCCATGTTTTTCTTGTGAAATCATCAATATAAGTAAGAAAATAATTACAGCCTCCCATGGATGATGTCTACATTGAGATACAAATATTAGAGTGCACAATCTCAAGTGGTGTGCATGATCTGTATGACTTTTTGACTTGAAAAGTCTCTATGCTGCTTGACAAAAAATTTGCAAGCAAAAAGTCTTTTTGGTTTGTTGATCAATGACAATCCTTTCCTCATATTCTTCATATGCAGTATCTTCAGTCCACCAAAATTTAGATGTTGAAATATGAAATGCCACAACCAAGACTCATCCTAAACCTATGAATGAAATGTTGCTTGAATTTCAGCATCGTCCTTTTATTTCTTATCGCACTGCTTGTATTCTTCTTTGCCTTTTGCCTTGAATCCAACTCTTTAATTTTCCTTTCCTTTCATATATGGAATTTATCCTCAAAGGAAACAAGCGATAAATTGCCATTGGTACTTTTGCTATCAGTTGGTCTCTTGGACATATGTCTTTAACCACATAGTGATTGTCCTCCATATAGACTCTATAATATTTTTATATTAGTTGTTCAATGCTCAACAAATTGTGTTTCAAAAATTCGACATACATTAGAGGAATTTTGATGTCTAAAATGGGCCTCCTAAGGAAAATAATAAAATAATAGTTAAAATAATAAAATAATATTTATTAATTTTGGACGAAGAAAGGAAAAAACTATTTTTTCGTTTGTATTTTCAACATGTCTCCGTTATTTTTTAGTCAAATTTCAAGAGGTATGACTTGTTCGATGTGGAAAAAAATTCCGCATCCAACAAGTAGCCACATGGCATACTTTTGACGAACGTTGCTGCCCCAAAAAAAATAAATACCTAAAAAACGTGATGATAAAATTATTATCATAGTTTTTGAGGCAGTGATGTCAGTTAAAACTATGCAGTGTGTGTACTCGTGGATGCAGAATTCAATTTCGCATCCAACGAGTCATACCACTCAAAATTTGACTAAAAACATAGGGAGAAATATTGAAAATACGAACGAAAAAAAATAATTTTTTTATTACAAATATGTCAAGTCAATCATTATGGTTGAATCATTTTATTGAAATTCTATTGGTTCTTGAATTCCAACTCATAAAAATTTATTGTTGGCTCGTTTTCTTATAAGGCCCATTTTAGACCCCAAATTTCCTCTAATAGTAGACATCATGCATATTATTTTTCTCCCCCTGTTTGGTTAGAATACCAACAATACCTTTTCTCAAAATAGTGACTTGGACATTATTTCCAAGTGTGACATCAATTTGAACTGAATTATCTAGAACGGAAAACAAATTTCAATTACCAGTCATACAATTGCTACAGATTGAATCTAAATACCATATGTCACATGGAATTTCTTAGAGAACATTGCATTCAATTAGGGATGCACATGCCAACAACATTGTGCCCATTGAAGCTCTCGTGTTGCTTGATTGGTTTTGACCTATCTTACCTTGGTCACACTACTTATTCCTACACCAATATGCATAATGACCAAATTTCTTGCAGTGATGACATTGTATTTTTCACTTACCAAATGCATGACCACTTGTTGACTGGGGCATTGATTCTGTCCTCTACCAACAACATTTACGGGATTGATGTTGCATCCTCCTATGGAAAAACTTCTTCTTTTGCCTCTAGAATTATATATCCCCTTGCATATTCCACGATTTATAGATGATTGTACTATGAATGCACCTTCTAATGTTGTATTTGATCTACTGATTATGTGTTGATGATTGATGAGTGAGTCTTGTAGCTCATCAATGATAAATTGCGACATGTGTTTGTTTTATTATAAGGTCATGACCAAAGATTCAAGTTTTTGGGGAAGACTTCCAAGAAATATTTCAACAATCCTTATGGCTTCCATATTTTCTCCATGATAGTTCAGTTTCCTTATCAACCCAATACTCGAGTATAAAATGATTCCAATGACTCTTTGTTTGTCTCTCATTGGAAAAGATTCAAAATTTCTTCTAAGAATTTGCAATAGAAGTATTTACCCTACCCAATCCTTGATAAGCGGTTTCCAATTTTTCTCATGCCTTCTTAGAGATATTTTCTATTGCTATTGTTGGAAGTATTATTTCATGCATGGCTTGGTGTATGTAGACTAGAGTCTTTCAATCTTTCTTCCCCTGTTCCCTCAGGGAATCCTTCTCAGCTTGTGTGATATTATTGTATGTCATGTGATTTGTTGGTTCTATACAACCATTTTGGACTATCTCCCATACATCTTGACCTCTGAACAAAGCCTTAATTGTTAGAGACCAATAGTCATAATTCTTTCCTAATAAAATCTGAGTTTGTAAGCTTGACCTATGTACACTAGAGGTGGAATCCATTTTTTATTTTTTTCTTAGAAAAGTACTTATTTTTTTCGTTTTAAGACAAGGTTTCTTTCTTAACTTCTCTAATACCAGATCTTGGTGTAATATCCCAAATTTTGACCTTGATTATATTGAGCATGAGCCCCACTACACATGATTTACTTTGATGTTATATTTATGTCTATATATTGGTTGTATTCCTCACTGCACATGATTTATGTTGGTTATATAGATATACTGGACATAAGACCCAATGCACATGTTTTATTTTTTTGTTATGTGATTATATATTTGCATAGGCTCCGTTGGACAAGGACTATTGTTGTGTACTAGGAATAGGCCCCGATGTAATTGATTTATTTTTTACGTGATTGGGCACAAGCCCTAATATACTAAGTTGATATTTTTGGGATGTATTGTGTAGAAGACTAATATAAGTGATTGCTTTCTCTAATGTGTTGGGAATAATCCCTAGAGCACATGAGCTATGTGGCTATGTGTTGAGATTAGCTCTAGAGAACATAGGTAACTCCAACAAGTAAAGGATAAAAGTCTTGGGCATAAGCGCTGGAGCACATTGGGTTATGAGGCTATGTGTTGAGTGTAAGCTCTGGAATTCCTAGATAACCCCATTAAGTAAATGATGAAAATGTTGGGCATAAAACTCAAAGCACTCTAATATGATGTTGAGAATAATATCCAGAGCATCATATATTTGGCCATTGTATCCCTAGGTGTATTTTACAAATGCATCTCAGTACTAGTGTTAAGCGAAAGGATTTGGAATTTCACTAGGGTAACACCTATATGATATTGTTGAGCATAAGCTCTAAATAACAATTGGGGTTAACCTTAATTAAGGGTGTTGAGTTGGAAAGAATCTAAATAGAACTAACCTTCATCATACTATTTCAATATGATTAATTGAACTCATAATCTATTTCTCATCAAGGACTGCAAGATATTGCCACAAATACGAGATAATCCAACATGTAAGGAAATTCTATGGCTATCCTAGTTGACTAACCAAACCCCACATGAGACCTTGTTAAAAGAATTAACATAAAATAAGGAAGCATCGAATAAAGAATTATGCTATTAAGTGCATGGATAATAACAGATAGATAAATTGAATAAGTAAGTCTTAATAATATATATATATATATATATATATATATATATATATAAAGTTATTTTGAATAAATAAAGATAAAATATCTAATTCAAGTCTACCTACATTTATGAGTATATATATATGTGAAGTAATTGAAAAATAAATCAAAGATAACAAAAGTACTAAGTCAAAGTCTATACATAAATTACTTTATAAACTAAACATACAAATAATAATTATTTTCTAAACTCAAGTAGGAACTAATAGAAATTTCCTAGTTATAAAATATATATATATATATATATATATATATATATATTACATTTAAATCAAACTAGGAGTTATTTTCAAGAAAGTATTAAAATCTTGCCCGCATGGGTGTGGCTCATTGGTAGTTCACTTGTTACGAAGTCACATGTTGTAAATTGGAGGTCCCGAGTTCAAATTACACCTGGCTTTACCTGTGTCCCATGCTTCTAGGGTGTGTGGGGCACCTATGGGTATAGTGGTAGCAGGATTGGATCGTTGGACCCCGTGTCACTCGAGTACCATCCCAGTCTTCAGTTGTCGATTCTCCTAGCTTAAAAAAAATTATTACAATATTGATTTAACTAAAGATAACCAACTGCCCCCTTTCCAAAGAATATCTATAAAAGCAAGAGCTATGAGAGAGCATGGGGGATGATCATTATTTCACTAATACATTTGGGCAGATTTTTCCATGAAATATTTCCACATTTTGAACATTATGGCTTAATACTTCATATTTTTTATCATGGCGGAAAAACCGTGGCAATATCGACATTGTTTAATTTTCGACGAACTTTCGTCTCTTTATTGATGATATATGGCTATCTTTGCACACCCGCCAAACCAATTCCAACTTTCAACATCTCTTGGCTGTTTACATGTGGGTTAATTCATGCATTTCCGTCCACATATAACTTATAAGAAGATATGGCTATTTGCATAACGAAGTAAACTTGTTCTAGGTGAGAAGTGAATTCCAGCCCTCCCTTGGTTCATATTCAAGCCAACAAGCATGAACTAGATGGAATTGAACGTCAAACAAAAAGATTGCTTCTATCTTCTGTTTGATCATAGAGAGAAATCCTGAAATGGAAACCCTCAATAATAATAAAATAGATTTGATTTTTGGGCCCGGCTCTTGCATATTTTTTCTTGGGTTTGGGTCTAACTGGCAATGTGTGGTATAATGTTTTATGTATATGACAGAAGTCGCCTATACCCCCAGCTTAGGCGATCCATGTGCCCTTATATTTTGGATCGAGACATTTAAACTTCTTCATATATGATGTCTCCATGGATAAATAGTAATTTCCATGAAACTGACTACCTCATTGCAACTATCTCTGCTATTGAAACCTATTTAGCTATATGATGTCAGCATAGATAAGTTTACCTTTTATATTTCTAGTTTACTGCTCCTTTGCAAGAGCATGCCAAGCTATATCACTTAGCACATTTTCTATAGTTGTGACAAGGTTCTTGATGATTGATTGAGTGTGGATTGAGCTCAGATTTCTTTATCAACCATATCCAAAACTAGAGAGATTAGTCATACTCTGCAACAATCATCTGGCTGTAAATTCATAAAAGGTAAGCATTCATCCTTTTTTGGGAGATACAAACTAACATTGAGGCTCAAAATAACAGTTGTATTCTTTGGGTCATGTACCTTATGAATCAATTTAACAACCCTGCAACTCCCTTATTTTGTTTAAACCAAAGTAATTGCAACAAGAGGGTCCAGTCAACAATGACTCTAGCCAATTCATTTTTTTATAGACTTGACGCTCCACTAAGCTATTGGCCATTGACACAGTATTAATTACTTTCAACAGTAGAAGGAAAACTTTTTGATTGGACCATTTGGGCCACCTAGTGTTCCAGTGCCCAAACTATCAAGGTCTCCGTGTGAGTAAATCAAAGGCAATTGCACAACACTTGTTGGCATCAATGAAAAATTCAGTCTGTTAGACACAATGCTCACTAAGAGGGGGGTGAATCAGTGAGCTAAGGCTTGAACTCAATTTCAACGTCTTTTTCTACCAATCTTATCATGCCCACAGCCATCTCTGTCATCAAGTTTTCTTGTCTATTTTCATGTCACCATCTCCTTGTCATATTTGCATCAACATATTTGTCTTGCTCAAATCATCTTCAAATGACCAAAGAAGGGTCATTTGACTCTCTAGATGTTCCATGCTTGTCATGCTTGCTTGTCAATGTCATTATGCATGTCCTTAATCATCTATGTCCTTCATGTCTTGTTCCATTTCCACCTTTCCATGTCATCATGATTAGACACCTCTTCGAATCTCTGTTTTTTATTTATTGTTTTAATGAAATAATCAATTAAAAATTCTTCTAAACAATGCATCTCTCCAATAGTAAGATGTGTCTCTTCAAAACGCTGTCTTAATTCTTTTTATTAAATTTTTGTTTATTTTTCTAAATACATTCCTATAGATTCTTATTTAATACACTCTGTTTATTATTTTTAACTAACTTTGTAGGTCCATCTTTTGCATATACAACCATCATAATGCAAACTGAAAGTATGGCTATATAGCCACCTCAACAAGGATCAGATCCATGTCACATTTTGAAATTTTTGATACAGGCGCATTATATGGAGATCATTTGAAAATAGTCTTCCAAAATGTTTAATTTAACACTGAGACGAAATTGTTTTTAACTTCATGTAAAAACAAATTTTCTTCTACTTTGGCAGATTGATTTCTCCCTCATGTGGTCACCATAAGGAAACCTACAAGCATGGCTAGATATCCATTTCAAAAATAAAAAAGACCATATCACAAGATAAATCTGTTGACACACACACAACCTCTGGCAAGCATTTCAAAATAGCTTTTCTACCTCTTTTGAACATCAAAACATATTTCTTCCCATTTTGGCAGACTCCTATTTCACACGTCTGAACACTCTATGGAGACCTGAAGTTAGGAGCAGATGGATAACTTACCAAAGAATGGATCCATAAAATTTCATAAATTTACTTGCACAAAGGCATCCCCTAGCGGGCATTTCCAACTGACCTCTCAAACTCTTGTTTTTAACACTTGGTCAATTTTCTTTTGTTCTCATTATGCAAAATATTATTTTTCCTTTTTGGCAGATTCATATTTTGCATATGAGACCATCATAAGAAAAACTGAAGGTATGGTTGGATATTCAGTTCACCAAGGAACATGAATATGCTACCTGATGAATTTTATCATCAAAATAACCCCTCCTTGCGGGTATTTCAAAATTCCTTTTCAATTTCCCGAATTTAACACAACCAATTTTCTTGTGTTCTTAAAATGCAAAATAATATTTTTCTTACTTTTGGTCGACTAATATATTTATCATAAAACACTACAAATTATAACTGATACCATGGTTAGATGAAACCATCAACAATATATAGCCTAACATTTGTAATGTCCCCTTTTTGGAATTTTTTTAAAATGCCAAATTTTCCAATTTTTTCTCAATTTTGGCTCTTGACTAGTTTTGATGTCTAGACCTCCAAATCGACCCAAATGCTTCCAAATTTTCTCTGAAGGTACATTAATGATAATATAAATTAAATATAATTCTCATGTATGTTTTTTTACCTCCCAATTACATCTAAAAACTTGTTTAATGTTCTGTTCAAAGTACGAGCCTTTACTAGCAAATTGGGGCTCCAATTCCCCCCGGCTAATTGCCGGAAATGGCTTCACAAATGATCCCAAAGTCACTTGAATTTATGAAACGAGGATGGGTATGTGTAAGGGACCTTTTCAAAGTCTCATATGCATCATTTTTCAGTTTATTCAGTCTGTTATGACTCTTTCTAGAACAACTCCCAAGTCACAATTTCGACCCTCGAAGAAAATGCACCAAATCTTCTCGCAATGCAATAAAAATGAGTAAAATGGATTCCAATGCTTAAGTAATGAACATGAGAATTTAAATACACATTAATTACATTCCATACATCATAAAATTATCATATATACATTCTTCCATTCGAAATAATAAGCATTACCATGGCATATATCAAAATAGAGTGGAAATGGTCATTGTTTGCTCATTAAAAGTCATTTTGACATACAACTCATGGGAATTTCGAATTGAAATTTTTTGAGAATGAATAACATAGAATATTGAACTTATTACACTCATAAATTTACAATTAAAGGCTCTCCCAATTCTAAATCATCAGTATTACAATTGTTCACAACAAGATAGTGGGGAAATGACACTATTTCTTCATTGTTCAACATTTTTACATGAATTCTTTTGGGTATTTAGACCTGAGAGTATTATGAAAATGAAATACATAGGATATAAATCATAAAATAATATAATGGGTAGTATAATATTCCCCCAATAAATCAATACCTCACCCAAAGCGCAATCCCTCCATTGGCATGAATATGGTGTCAAAACTGGAAATAGTTGAGAGAGAGTGCTGCAATAGAAGAATCCACATGATTTCCTATAGATTACACCTAAAAATAAGAATCCATTAAATCTCCATTAAATACCCAATTTTCCTTTCCAAACACCAACTAGGATGGGAATCTTTCACCCTCGAAATTGGCTTAAGCAAGAAAACTAGTCATCCACTAGCTCTCACAATTCACAAATGACAATTTCACAAATGAGCAAAAGCCTCTTCTCATGGATGATCCCTTTATTTTATAAATAATATTGTTATTATAAGGTTACAAATGCATCCATAAACCAAATCCAAGTCGAATTGGCGTTGTTAACACCCAAAAATGGTTAACTACCTCATCTCCCCCATTTCATGGCTCATTCGTCCATTTACCTACCATATTTCCCTGAAAATCCCACTAAAAG
>LPNX010747436.1:4905-19310 GCA_001517045.1 Pseudotsuga menziesii | reverse complement strand
GATTGGGGTGCGGCACTTTTCCATTCTCATCGTTTAGCAAGGCTTCCACCCTCCACATCTCCTTCTCCGTTGGGAGAGAGAAACAGACAGTCCGGGTGGACTACTTCTTACATTGATTCACACACGATGGGATATCGCGAGGAAGAGATTCCTGAGATGTCTTATCTACCTCAAGAGGTTGGGGAAGAAGATCCTACTCCTGTATATGATCCTTCACCAGAAATACCTTCACATTTCGGTTATGATCCCTCATTCACAAGTCGCTGGTATTGGTTTCCAGGTGATGAGACTCACCATGAACCCACAAGCACTAGTCATGTTCGTTATGGCATGCCTGATATCCCTACACATGATTTAGCACATCATGCCGAGTCAAAAATTGAACCTAGCACTATGCCTGGGGGCACTTCTATTCCTTTCTGTGCAGAGAGATTTGGGAGCACTAGTCACATTGCACCTTCCAACCCGATGGTGGAAGCTACCTCACATGTTCACCCTAGACCTAGTGTTAGTAAGCCATATGCAGATACCAGAACCAAGACAAGTGACCATAGGGAATACAACTTACATCCTTTCACATGCCCTTTCATCCTCTATTCCTACTCCTTTGAATGCATTTTTGACAACCCTTCCTCCCCCTCATTCACGTGGTCCTTCGAGTCGAAATGTTGCTACTAGTCATGTTCATACTGCGGCTACTCGGATAGTAGTATCTCAGACTCAAGTATCTCTTGTTGTCTCGGGAGGTCATATTCCTATTTCTGGATCATCTTATGGTCCATTGCAAGTAGCTCCCCATATCCCTACTTATGGAGCTTCTCATGGGATATCCCATGGGACATCTTATGGAGCTTCTCATGGACAATCTTATGGACCGCAGTATGGACAGATCTATCAAACTTATGGGTATGGGTATAAAAAACCCACTTACTCATCTAATTATGGCTTTGTAGCATTGCATAGTCAAGGTACACCACATCATAATGCTTCCATGTAGCCCTACATGGGTCAAACAGGAGGAGGATATTATGGCCAAGGCCATGGTATTTACAGTAGTCAACCTTATATGAACCAAAACTATCAGGGAGTGTGGCATAAACTAGCTCAACCTAGGCTCCCTTTCCTTGCAACATTAAATTTACCTAACTTGTTGATACTAATGAATGATTCAATATCTCATGACCCGGCTTGGCCAGCTGTCCCTAACAAGCTTCCCTTGGACATTCCTAAATCGAGGGCAAACTAGGAGAAGATCCTAGTGAACATGTCACTACCTTTCACCTTTGGTGCTATTCCAATTCCTTACATGATGACTTGATCTGTTTAAGGCTATTTCAACGCACCCTCACCAGTCCTGTGTAATTTCCCCTTTTTGGAATTTTTTTAAAATGCCTAATTTTCCAATTTTTTCACAATTTTGGCTCTTGACTAGTTTTGATGTCTAGACCTCCAAATTGACCCAAATGCTTCCAAATTTTCTCTAAAGGTACATGAATGATAATATAACTTGAATATGATGTTCATGTATGTTTTTTTACCTCCCAATTACTTCTGTAAACTTGTTTAATGTTCTGTTCAAAGCAGGAATCTTTACTAGCAAATTGGGGCTCCAATTACCCCTGGGTAATTGCCGGAAATGGCTTCCCAAACGATCCAAAAGTCACTTGAATTTATGAAAAGAGGATGGTTATGTGTAAGGTACCTTTTCAAAGTCTCATATGCATCATGTTTTAGTTTATATAAGATGTTATGACTCTTTCCAAAACAACTCCCAAGTCATAATTTCGACCCTTGGGGAAAATGCTCCAAATCTTCTCCCAATGCAATAAAAATGAGTAAAATGGCTTCCAATGCTTAAGTAATGAACACGAGACTTTAAATAAACATTAATTATAGTCCATCCATCATACATTTATTATATATACATTCCTCCATTTGAAATAATAAGCATTACCATGGCATATATCAAAATGGAGTGGAAATGGTCATTGTTTGCTCATTAATAGTCATTTTGACATACAAATCTTGGGAATTTCGAATTGAAATGTTTTGAGAATAAATAAAATATAATATTTAACTGATTACAATTATAAATGGACAATGAAATTCTCTCCCAATTTGAAATCATCAGCATTACAATGGTTCACAACAAGATAGCGGGGAAATGACAATATTTCTTCATTGTTCAACATTTTTATATGAATTCTTTTGGGTATTTCGACCTGAGAGTATTATGAACATGAAATATAGAGAATATAAATCANGGGGAAATGACAATATTTCTTCATTGTTCAACATTTTTATATGAATTCTTTTGGGTATTTCGACCTGAGAGTATTATGAACATGAAATATAGAGAATATACATCAGCACATAATATAATTAGCATTATAATATTACCCAAAGAGATCAATATCTCACCCAAAGCACAATCCTAACGCCATTGACATGAATATGGTGTGAAAACTGGAAATAGTTGAGAGAAAGTGCTGCAATAGAAGAATCCACATGATTTCCTGTAGCTTACACCTGAAAATAAGACTCCATTAAATATCCATTAAATACCTGAGTGGCCTTTCCAAACACCAACTAGGATGGGAATCTTTCACCCTCGAAATTGGCTTAAGCAAGAAAACTAGTCATCCACTGGTTCTCACAATTCACAAATGACAATTTCACAAATGATCAAAAGTTTCTTCTCATGGATGATCCCTATATTTTATAAACATTATTAGTCTTATAAGTTTCCAAATCCATCCATAAACCAAATCCAAGTTGAATTGGTGTGGCTGCTCATGCTATGCCATGTGGCATCTCTCTTAACCTTCCCTCTTCTCCCAAATTTGAGTAGGATCCTCTTGGCCTTCTCCAACTCCCAAATTCGACCTCTAATATGCTCTATTCACTATTGACATGTCATTATTTCAGTATGTCAGCCTTTATATCTTATGTGTGTCATAAATGTCATAGAATCTCCATCATTGGTGTCATAGATGTCATAAATGTAAGGGGAATCTAGCCAAGTGTCCATGAAACTCCCATTTGGCTCTTCCTCTCCCATGTAAGTTACAATCCATCCCAAATTCAACCTATTAAGTATATGGATAATTACATTAAATTTATAATCCATCCAAAAACATTAGGCTTCTCATATATTCGAATTTGTAAGAGAAATATACCATTTAACATAGGAATTCTAGCTAGTGTGGGCCCCATAGTCTCCATGTGTCTTCATGCTCCATTGCCACTTCCATTTTATCTTGTATTTATTTAATAAGATCAATTATTAAATATTTATACCCTTATAATGTATAAACATCATTTATTATCCCCCTTATTCCCAATCTCAAAGCTTCCACCCCCAACCTAGGAAAGTAGTGATTTTCCTCCTTGACAATTATTTGACTTTTAGCATCCCTTTGACAGCTCTCATGAATATGGAAAATGTGATTTGTCCATTGTGACCCAATTCAAAATTTGGGACATTAAATTCAAGGTACACCACATCATAATGCTTCCATGCAGCCCTACACGGGTCAAACAGGAGGAGGATATTATGGCCAAGGCCATGGTATTTACAGTAGTCATCCTTATATGAACCAAAACTATCAGGGAGCATGGCATAGACCAACTCAACCTAGGATCCCTTTCCTCACAACGTTAAATTTACCTGACTTGTCAAGACTAATGAACGATCAGGTATCTCACGACCCAGCTTGGCCAGCTATCCCGAACAAGCTTCCCTTGGACATTCCCAAATTTGAGGCCAAACCAGGAGAAGATCCTAGTGAACATGTCACTACCTTTCACCTTTGGTGCTCTTCCAATTCCTTGCATGATAACTTGATATGTTTATGGCTATTTCAACACACCCTCACTAGGCCTGTAGTGAAATGGTACATAGAGTTACTGAGGGGGGCATTCGTTTTGTTCGATGACCTTCCTATTACTTTCCTCAATCACTTCCAGCTACCAGTGCATTACGATGTTGGTACAGAAATCTTGTCGACATTTTGGCAGGACAAAGCCACACATATCTCAGACCATATAGAAGAGTGGCGTAGATGAAAGAGGTTGATTAAAGCTTTCATCCCATTGGAGTTTCTCCTTGAGTGGTTCCTTAAATCGTTGCTACTTACATCACGAAGGATGTTTCTACATCCGAAGTTCAAAACGAGGAACAAGCAATTTTTAGGGCACAGGAATTGGATTTGATTTATGCTCAATTCAGACTATTATATGAGATCATACCTAATGCTCCATGTTCTAGTTTTCATTCCAAGATCAATCCTGGACCACATGTCGATGGCATTGTGGGTTGTACAAGTACCAAACCTACGAATTTGGTTGTGAAACAAGTGAGTCAATTGTCTATCAATCAATCTACTCCGGTACAAACCACGACTTTGTCTCAACCCACCCAAACAGTGAGTGTAATTTTCGTGTAATTGTCGGACCAAAAGGGCAACCAGTGACCCAGAAGGAATAAGAAAAAGGGTAAAAACAATCATAAGGGTGGGATTAAGAATGAAAATTCCAATTTTAATGACAAGAATGACCGCAATGCTCGAGGGGACAAGTAGTCTAAACGTAAGGTTAAGTTTCCTTTGAAATTGTGTAAGGATGACCACCTCACTCACTTTTGCCCTCGTACGGAAGACGCCTCGAGGTTCATAGCACAAGGCCTAGCTGTGCTGACCAATCCTTTACCCTATAAACCAAATATGAACTTTAGGACCCATGATCCTCATTCTATGTCAGGTGGAGATCAAAATCCACCAGAAACTAGTACTAGTCATGGGTGCATCAACATGGTACGTGCTACTAAGGTTGTGACTCGTGCGAAATACTATGGTTCGTCACAACCAGACCTTGGGAAGGAACCCCCTCCTACTGAGAGCCCTTTGCATATTGAAAACCCTATGGATAAACCTAATATTGCACCTCTCATTCCTAAGGGAGTCCTAAAGCTTTCGGGGCACAATCCTAATGCACGATCCACCCAGAACTATTATGTTGTCGAGGATTTGGGCCAAACTCCTTGTGCGATGTTTGCGCTTGGAGTACTTCAGAGTTGTCTATTGCAAAGGAAATATTTTCTTTCTACTCTTGGGGTTAATGATGATAACTCTTCTTCCATCATCAAATTTGAAACCATGGGACTACATCCTCGCTTGCCTTACTACGTGTCTCTCTTGATTCATGTAGAATGTCTTAACATGAGCGTCAAACACACTGTGATTGATGAAGGTGTTGTTGCTTCTGTGATGTATTTGTTGTATTGGAAGGGTTTGGGTTCTCCCTAGTTGTCTAAATACGCTACCATGTTGACTACCTTTGATGGTAGATCGTTTCGGCCACATGGAATTCTTCCTTCTCTTAAGGTCCGTTTGGGAGGTAAGACCATCGCGATCGAGGTCGAGGTGGTTGATGCGCCCCTTGATTACAATCTTTTATTGGGTCGAAATTGGATGTATAGTATGCAAGCCGTAGCCTTTTCTCTGTTTTGAGTTGTATCCTTTCCATTTAATGGGAAGATTGTTATGATTGATCAGACATCATTAAAAAATCTGAGTGTTAATGCATCGTTGAGAGCTTCTATCCCGATTCTTGATCAATCTCAGCCGGTAACTGGGAGTGTGGGTGTAGGTATGTATGCATCCCTTATGGGGACATTTAGTTGTCCTGCACCCGTCCTTATGATCGGATCTAGTTTCGATGGGGCTTCATATTCATTGAATTTAGTGTCTTTTCGCACTACCCATATGGAAGATCCTTGGATTCTTCCTTCACCGATTTTTTCAAATGGACCTATCGAAACGGATGTGTCGTTTCCTGTAGCAATGATAACATATCAAGCAGATCTTGATTGTGTTGCAGAGCCTAGCCCTTCCTCTTCACAGATGGAAGAGGAGGACCTGTATGTGCTTCCTGCATGGGTAGTTGAGTCCTCTCATGCACATGATTGCCTTGATAGTGTTTTTCCATCAGATGAAGCTATTATTGAGGCCATGTCTGGAGTTGAGCCACCTTGGGAAGAGTTACATCATAGATCTTATTTTCTTCTTGACCTTGACTGTTTGGAATGTGAGGAATTTAGGGAGATTATTAGCGAGAAGATTGGTAGTCCCGTGGTTCCATTAAGCTCTCCTGGTCAAATGGTTGATGGGAACATGGAAAATATATCACCTACTATTCCTATCAATATCTCTCGCGATCCTGGCAAAATTGAGAATGTCTATATTGGGGAAGAATGTTCCCATGCTGAGATTCAGGAGTATACTGAGATGTTCAAAGAGTTTCATGACATATTTTCTTGGTCATACAAGGAAATGCCAAGTATTTACCCTCGTATTGTCGAACATGAAATTAAGACCTATCCGAATGCGAAACCTGTTCAACAATGTTTACGTGCGGTGGATCCTAGAAAAGCACCCACAATTAAGGATGACATAGAAAAGATGTTAAAAGATGGTTTTATCTATGTTGTTCTCTTGATGGAGTGGGTTTCAAACCTCGTTCGAGTTGATAAGAAACAGAGAATGATCTATATATGCACTAATTTCTGTGATTTAATCGTGCTTGTCCTAAGGATAATTTTCCCACACCATTTATTGATCAAATTTTGGATGAGTGTGCAGGAAGCGAAGTATTTTCCTTTATGGATGGATTTTCTAGATATAATCAGATTCAAATCAAACCCAGGGATCAACACAAAACTACATTTATTTGTCCTTGGGGTATGTTTTCATATCGAAAGATGCCTTTCGGTCTTAAAAATGATGGATCCAAATTTCAGCAGGCTATGACCTTGATTTTTCACAATCTCAAATCGATTATTGAAGTCTTTTTGGATGACCTTGCTACTCATTCTCGGTTGAGAATACTTCATCCCTACCATTTGAGATTAGTATTCAAAAGATGTCGCCACTACTTAGTTAGGTTAAATCCACATAAGTGCATCTTTTGCGTGAAGTATGGTCACTTGCTAGGATTCATTGTTTCCAAGGAGGGTATAAGATTCAACCCCTTAAAGGTCGAGGCAATACTTCAATTGTCTCCCTCGCGAAATATTAGACATCTTCAATGTTTGCAAGGCATGGAAAATTTATTACAGAGATTCGTGGTTAACTCTTCCAATTTGACTAAAGGCTTTATGTGTCTTTTAAAGAAGGACACTACCTTTTGCTGGGATGAGTGAGCCCAGGAGTCCTTTGATGCTTTTAAGCGAGCCTTAGCATCGGCCCCCGTGCTTTGTCCACCTGACTATAGCTGTGACTTTTTTATTTATGTGTCTGCATCCATGGAGACAATTGGTATGGTTTTGGTTCAGGAGGATGAGGAGCTCCATGACCATGTCATATATTATTTGAGCCAGAACCTTATAGATGCGGAAATCCGTTATTCCCATGTGGAGAAACTTGTCTTAGCTACCGTTCATGCGGTTCAGAGATTGAGACACTACATTCTCCTTCGCTAAACCTTGGTGGTAGCTCATGTCAATCCATTTCAGTTCATCCTCACTAGAAGGATGATCGAGGGAAAGTATAATAAATGGATTGTTATTTTGCAAGAATTCGATCTTAATTTTGTTTCGACGAAATTGAAGAAATCATTGATTTTTGTGGAGCTCATTTCTGATTTTCGAGATGAGGAGGAGGAAGAGGTTTATGAGGATACGTTTGTCGATGATAATATTTTCCTTATCTCAACTTTGGATCCTTGGTATGGGGATATCATCATATATTTACAAACGTTGAAGTTCCCTACTCACCTTTCACAGGATGAGCGACGATGATTACGTCACGTATCTAAGAACTACCTTATAGTGGATAACACTTTGCACCACCGTGGGTTAGATTCCATTTTATGTCATTGCTTAACCCATGAAGAGGCTGAGGTTGTGCTGAATGATTTCCACAGAGGGGCGTGTGGTGGTCATTTATCTGGGCTTTCTACAGCCCAAAAAAAATTGAGAGTGGGATATTTTTGGCCGTCAATCTTCAAAGATTGTCTCAATGTGGTCAAGAAGTGTCACCCTTGCCAAGTGTTTGCATGCAATATGCACTCACATCCTGCCCCATTACATATGATTATCATCGTCGGTCCCTTCACCAAGTGGGGGCTTGAATTCATGGATTGCAACCCAGCTTCGGCTGGGAGGCATCATATTATAGTGGCTGTTGATTATTTCACGAAATGGGCTGAGGCTATGCCCATGATTAAATCCAACTATGAGACAGCTGTGCATTTAGTATTCAAGCAAATTATTACTCAGTTCGGAATACCAAAAGAGATTGTCACTGACCATGGTAGGCACTTTCAAAATCGAATGATGGAAGAGTTGGCCTCAAAGTTTGGGTATAAGCAGGAGGACTCCTCTTCTTATTACCCTTAGGTGAATGGACAGGTTGAAGTAGTGAACAAATCACTTAATTCCATTCTCCAATGAACCATCGCACAAAGCAAAACAAATTGGCATATCATGTTATATCCTACTTTGTGGGCCTATGGGACCATGGTTAAGACTACCACTGGTTTTTCTCCATATCAGTTCATACATGGAGTGGAGTCTGTCTTTCCAGTTGAATGTGAAATCCCTTCATTGAAGCTATCCATAGAGCTTTTAACAGACACTTCCGCATTGGAGGAACGTTTGGTCCACTTAGAGCAGCTTGATGAGCAGTGCTGAGATGCCTTAGTGGCTCTAGAAGTAAATAAGCGTCGCGTTAAGGTCCAATATGATAAGTCTATCCATCCGAGGAGGTTTAGTGAAGGATATTTAGTCCTTTTGTGGGATCAAGCTAAAGAACCCTTGGGGGCAGGGAATTTTAATCCCATGTGGCATGGTCCTTACGTGGTCAAACGTGTGTTAGAGAAGGGCTGTGTTAGAGAAGGGCGCCTATGAGCTGGTGGATTATGAAGAGACATCCTTGGCGAAGCCTAGAAATGGGCTCTATCTTAAAAAATATTATGCATGATCTTCAGCCAGGGCTAATTATTGTATATTATTGTACAGTTTTTTCATAGTTAGGTTTTCTTATGGTGATTGGGTTTGTTGATTAGCTTTTGTTTCTTATGGCAGATGTCAATGGAGTCTTCCACTTACATAGGATTTGTTGATGTTGCTAGTTGCCACACTCAACACTCAACCTCTGCTGCTTGGGTGATTTATACTCCTATGGGCCAGGTATTGTCTTCAGGAGGCATATGTTTATAGCCTTCTTCAAACAATGTTGCTGAGTATAGTGTCGTTATCGAGCTATTATGGGATGTCATTTCACATGGTGTTCTCTCTCTTGAGGTACGTATTGATTCGTAGTTAGTAGTGTCACAGCTTAATGGCTTGTATCATATTAGGGATCCGACATTATTATGAAGATTCTTACGTGCGAGATTGTTAGAACGACAATTTGACAACATAACATACATACATGTTCCAAGAATTTTTAATCAAGTTGCTGACTCATATGCTAATTATGTGTTAAATTGGCATTTGTTTCATAGACCATAAGCACATCACAAACATACATTTTACACACATGTAAATAAATAAAATCGATCATCATAAAAAAATTTCATTAAAACATCCAAAATGTGACTTCATAATACATAAGTATTATAATACAAAATTGGGGCTTCCGATCCACCAAAATATAATACACGGTAGTACAAAAATGAATCACTCTTAGGTCTCTAATCCTGTGGAGGAGGAGGGGGGTTCTAATCATGGTAGCACACCATGGCTCTAGCTAGTCATCGGAATAACCAAACCCATGCTCGTGGTACACCAACCACCTAATGCTGCATGGCCCCAGGAAAGTCCTCGACTTGCACCATGGGTACCCTGTGTGTCAAGCATACAAAGTTCGTGTGGATGCTTTGGAGCGTCTGCTCCACATCCACACCCATGATATCATCTCCTCTTCCCCTCCATCTATGATGAGGGAAGCCATCAGGCTGCCGTGGTCCAACATCTGCATACATATGACAGATTGTCACTATGTGTCATCACACCAAAACATGTCTTTTGAGTCTATATATCAAAAAACACACAAAAAAAAATTAATAATTCAAAAAACTTTAAAAAGAGGGTTTGGGATTCATTACCAATATCACCGTATGCTGCTCTTGGTGGTAGGGGCATGTCTGGATCTCCCCAAAAATCTATTCCCGCATAGGGATAATCATCGATAGTAATAATCTGCCACTGCCACCATGGAAAGAAGTCAGCTGGGTAGGGGTTAGACACCCTACCTCTGCCCAGTCTACGCATAGCATCTGCCCAATGTCATTGGGTCGAATCTCAAACCCCATGAGGAGGAACGCCAACTCTAGGGCTTAGCCCTAGAACACACTCAAAGAAGAACATGCTTAGTATACTACTGAAATCGAAGTTTTGTGCCCTGCCCATCTTGCAGTCACTGAGCTGCTGCTTCATGTTACTCAACAATGTAGTGCTCTAGTTGTACATTGTAGGTCTCATGCACTCCAATGCATAGAACATCAACGGCTGTGAGGCCTGGTGGAGTAATGCTAGACCAGCTATCCTACTGAGTGCCAATAGTATGGCCTTCAGTCCTAGCACCTGGATGGAGTTTGCCAGGATTTGACTCCCAACCTTTTCCATGTCTGAAAAATAGTATACTGCAATGTACTCCTCAATGGTGAGGCCACCTCTGGGCCCACGAAAGTGTAGGTTCACCACCTCTCCCCGTCGGGACAATCCAGTAATGAAATATATGTCATGCACCTCTATAGTGAGGGACATCCCATCGATATGAATGGAAACTGAGTCTGGATCCCAATAGTCTACTAGCATCTGCAGGAGTCTTGGTTTATCCCTCAGGCTACCAAGACACAAAAACTTGTATAGCCCACATGCACATAGAGCTTGTTGAGCCATCAAATCACCCCAAACAACCTCTTCTACATCTCCATGTTCCCTCTCCCTCCATTCCAAACCCATCCTGCACATTAAAAGTAATTTTTGGTCAATATATACCTTAAAAAACCATGTGCAAAGCCGCATATGTGACTGTTTGCAAAACAGTCGTGTATGTACGCGGGTTTGGGTGGTTTTTTCGTGTATAGCCAGCCCTATACGTGGAAAAAGCCCCGGTTTCCTTGTGGGCCGAAACGACCAATTTAGACTGACGTAAAAGTCAAATTTGACCATGGAAATTGAAAAAAATTGCATGAAAATGGAAGAGGAGGACATGAGAAGTTACTAGGAACAAACGGTGTCGAATTTCGCTGGACGAAGCTCTCGGAATTCGCGTTGGAAGTTCTGAGCTCAAATGGGTAAAAATTTCAAATGATATGTAATTTTTGAATTTTTGTACTGTTTAAAGAAAATTTTTGAAAATTTTGAAATTTTTTACCCCCTTTCTATAGTTTTGGACCGTTTCTGACCATTTTGGACTAATCTGATGATGTAGGAGTCTGTTTTGAGCACCGTTTCAACCATTGTTTTGACCCGTTCATGTCACTTTTAGGTATTATGTCTAAATTGACATATAGGTTATATTTCACATCCATTTGCATTTTGCATGACCTTATGACCATTTCATTATAACCTTAGGTACGAACCCATTCTATCATGTCACGAAACCTTCTTGTTGTTTTAGAAGTGACATGATGTGAATGGTAGATCTTGACCATACATGGGTGCCCTAGTTCGCTCCTTTTTTACATTTGGTGCCCATGCCGACATTTTTTCTGTTAGGGTGTGGGAGTCCTTTGTATAGTATCACCATGTCTTTGCGCAAGAGCCTCATACTCCTCTTGATCTTTTTGCTGGCCTTTGTCCCCAGGACTCCCTTATGTCAAGTTGTAATTGCATTATCATGAGTTTTGCCTGCCTCATTGAGCCTTATGTCGGCCTCCCTGACTTTGATTATCAGCTATATAGCCCGAGCTTGTCTCATGTCTGGCCACGCAAAGCCATTTTATATATCCTTTGTAGCTTGATTCCCCATTTCTACTGGGAGGAGACTTTCCCCCAAGTGTCGTTATCCTACACATGTGTCCTTGCATTGAGAATAGGTATGTTTTGCTACTTGGAACTAGTTTTTTTGCCCGTTGACACTCGTCTCCTCCTAGTCTGTAACTATAAACCACTTTTATTCTTTTTCAATCTTTTCAAAATATTTGAAAAAGTCCAAAAAAAAATCAAAAAACCAAAAATCCAGACAAGAAAATATTTTATCTTTGGCAGCAGTCGAGTCATGTCGCCTTTGAACAAAGCACTGTATATCACATCCATTTGTTGGGTTAGTAGTTTGAATTTAGGAGTTGTACTCATTTCTCTGAGTTTATCTCCACCAACTGGTTAAGCTTCCAGTCCCTATGGAGTCTCTGTCGATGCCTCATGTGTTCTAGAGATGTCCCAGTTTTGTATATCGAGTCTATGCTGCCTACATTCAGTCACCATTTGCCTTTATGCTCTTGTTCAAAGGAATTTGAAACCTTAGTCGACTATTCCTCAGTTCTCTTGACTTTGCATGTCGACCATTCCCGGTATTGATACTGGTTCGTGCACTTTATGATCGAGTCCTTCCACATTATACAGCCTTGCTGAGTACCTCATGTTGGATGATGAGGGATGCATTAATGCCCTCCTCCCAGTGGATTTCATCCCATCGACTTCAGATCATTTATTCTGGGATAGGAATCTAGAGTCATTTTTTGAGTTCCTTGAGATTTGCAGTCATCAGTGGCAGGTTCTCTCGTCATCAACAGTTTTGGGAATACATCAATGTCCCCTGATCAATGGATCTTCTTAAGTGTTCAACCTCAACACATTTATTCACACTTGTTAGTTTTCACTCTAGTGCCTTGATTCCCATTTTCATTATTGGTGGGTGATCTCGCGTCTGTTAACAGTATACATCAATGACCAATAATCAGACAATGGACTACTATGTTCGACCTCGACACCTTTATTCGCATAGTAGGACATGTACTCATAGCGGATTTTGTAGAATACCTTCCATATTAGTGGCATTTCTTATATGCTACCTCCTTGATCGTGCCAGTGTTCGTGAGATTTCAGCTCTCATGACTTGATTCCAGTATATGTCAGATATTTCCAGCCATTATGGAGATCTTGATCCATTATATATCTTCAGCCTTCATGGAGGTTAGGTTCCTTTGTATATCTTCATCATGGATATTCTGATCTATCTATATTGTACGTGGTGATGACCACACATGTCATATTTGTATCATGCCTATTCATGGCCATTGTACTCTTATGTATCCGGGATTGCTATATCTACTTATAGTTATGTGCAAAGTTTGATCATTGTATTGTATTATTGGATGGCTGGTTCTTCCACCTGGTTCTTCATCACTCCACTTCTGGGATGGACTTATAATGTATTTCGGCCATCGTATGACCCCTCTGACCTCACACATTAGGGGGCATCTATTATAGCTGATTATACCACACATGGTGTATCACACCTTTATGGCCTTCCCTATCCCTTTGCAGACTTTTTAGACCCCATGGACCATTTTTGTACCTCTGATGTTTCCAAGATCATCCCTAAAAGCATGCATTATTTTCTATACATGACTTTTAAACCTATTCTCGCGTATATACACGGATTTGACCCTTAAACCCATGTACATCGGGATGTGTGCAAAAGGCCAAATATTTTTGGAGTTTTCCTTGATGTGGATCCGAGTCACTTGTTTGTTGGCCTTCCATATGCCTTGCGATCGCTTGGATTTGACCTTCCATTACCATATTGAAGCACTATATAAGGAACCCTTTGGATACATTGAAAGGGGAGGAATTGAAGAGCAATAAAACTATAGTCCATTGTTGCCAAAGCTTATACTTGAGTCTGCATCCCTTTGTCCCTTGGAGCACTTTGTGTTCTTCCAAAGCTTTCCTTTGCTTGTGAACTTGGTATTGAGAGATGGAGGATTGAAGTGGTGGAGGCCCAGGTGGAGGGCTTGGTTTCTCTGATTCGTGGACATGCCAACAGATGTTTTCACTATTGTAATCTCTTATTTATATTAATAGAAATATATTTTCTTGTCCAATAATGTGTATTTAAATGAATATTGAATCCATGGATGCTTTTAAATGCTTATATGTTATTGATTATATATGCTAGAGTGGGTCTAACACAATTATATATAGCATGCTTGTCTTGTTTGCTGAATGTTGAGAGAGCAAATTATCAATACAAGCGGGAGTGGAAAAGCTCAACGGGGATCTACATCAACCATCTGGAATAAGGTATGTTTCGAGATCCTTTATTGTTAAATGTTTAGTTTCTCTTGCATATAGGAAAGGATTGATTTCTGCTGTTACTCTGTTTGTTGTGGTACCCCAAGCCATGGGAAGTTTTCTCCATAACAAAGACAACAAAAATAGCCTCATCCTA
>LPNX010747432.1:30245-52304 GCA_001517045.1 Pseudotsuga menziesii | reverse complement strand
TAAATTTATCAATTTTGGTCATTTATCCCTTGAAAAAAATTGTGGTGACCAAAACTTTTGGTCTCCTGGTCACTAATCTCTCATTTTCCACTAGTGTCATGTGCCTCAGAGCTTCTAACTCAACACAAAACATCGAATACTCATGTGCCTCAGAGCTTGCACTCAACACAAATATCTCATCATATACATAAAAACATATGAAATTGGATTACACCCAATATATCAAACAAATCATCATGTTCATGTGTATTGCGGTCGAATGCCCAATATACAAAATAAAACATCAAATCAACATCATAAACAATGGGGCTTATGCCCATAAGTGTTAAGTAAAAAATTCAGGATATTACAATGAAAAATCATGAGAGTATCCCTTTTAAAGATGATGAAATATACAGAACTGAGAAAATCATCACATATGTCATTAACATAGGGTTTGTAATTATATTCCCATAGGACTGGCTAATAGATGTGTATGTGAGGGTTTGACCTAGTCCAATTCCAATTCATCAAAAAGTAAGTAAAAGAAGCACACTTGATATCTATGAGATATGTCAATAAGAAAAAAAATAGGCTTTCTTGTGGCTAGATATTTCAATGCCTGAGCAATTGCGTTCGTGAGAGTAATGGAGAAAAAATATACCCAATTGAACACTTGTCCTTTAGTAGCTACATGATGAGCTAGGGGAGTCCATTCCAATTTGAAATATGCACAACTATCTGCACCATAAGACCTTCATAACATAACAACGAGCAAGTTGTATGGTTCTATGAGTAGATAAATAAGGTACTTCCTATTAGGTTTCGGTATAAATATTTTTTATTCAGACACCCAAGTCTTGACAGACACATTTTCCTTATACTTATGCTCAAAATCTCATATAAATTCTTCTCTCAGTAACTACTGAGAGGTTCTTAGGGAATAAATTTTGGAAAAATTATATGGCTTGAAAGAAACATCGGGAGTCTGATTAGAATCTAAGAAACTCTGGAAGGAATGTCTACATAGTCGATCATCCATTTTACCAAATTGGTGAAGGGCATTAAGGTTGGTCATGCAATAATGGCATGTAGGTGAGATATCATAAAAAAATATGGGAATTAGGACATCAGAAACATTGGATAAATCTTAATTCAGATCATGATTTATTTTGGCTTTATTCCAAGGTACTCAAAAAGGGAAAATAATAGCTAAAACAAACTTCAAAATAAACTAAGGGATTGAAGTGTAAAAGGGTATCTAATATTTCCATAAAAAATATGGGATTGTTTTGGATACAACACCAACATGATATATCTAATAGATACAAGACTTGGCATTATGTATGCAGTGGGTTTAATTTCTAGGTTCATGGAAATTCCAAAATTTCCCATTGGAAAGTAGGAAAAATAATTTTAACGTATAATGTAGGTACAACCAATTTTGACATCATGTACTCAACCACAAATTCAAGTTCTCAAGTTGGGTACACTCACAATGATTTTGTAGGAGCATTAATGATAGGAAGAGAACTTCGGGTAATGTATTTAATCTTGGATTATATTTAATGTCATGGGAATCCACAAAGAAACCCATTATGACAATATCTTCAATAAAAGAATAGTACGTGGAAGAAATATTAGCAACCTATCACGTTGTATGGTTGAGATATTACAAAATTTTCAGCATAAAGCAAATGAAGAAACACACATATTTTGTGACAAAAAATCAACCATAGTATTATCCAAAAAACATGTATCCCATTGAAAAAGCAAACATTTTTATAGCGGAGAAGATTCTATAGGAGAGGTTGTAAGAAATGGGGAAATATGTTTGGAGTTTTGTAAATATCAAGACCAACTAGTGCCATCTTCATTAAGCCAACACAAAAAATTATATTTCAAATGCATAATTTAGGTATAGGTAGTCATGAATTGTATAAGGTAGAAATTATGTTGGAGTGTAAAAATGAGTAATTTATCAATTTGACGGATGTGTAGTTTTGTACTAAAGATGTGATAGTTTTAAATAGAGTGACGTAGCTTAGTCAATAAAACAAACTTCTTGAACAAGTCTAGAACTTGTTCATTTTGCATATATGTATGAAGCATGATTTCATTAGAGAGGTAGAGAGAAGAGCATGTAGAGGTTGTTTCCGCATTTAATAGATAAGAGCTTAAAATATCTTGTTGACCCATAATTGAATCCGTTGTAACTAAATGTATACATATGTTTGATCTCATTCACATTTTTATGATTGTTTTCCTTTGAATTTCCAACATATACTTGATAAAAAAATGATATAAAAAGAAGTTAATTTGATAAGACTTTGTCAAATTTACAATGTCAATTACACATGGAACAACCAATAACATTGTTAATCATTATTCTACTTACTTATTATTTTCTTGTAATTTTCTGGTTCTAGCTGTTCTATTTGTCCTTTGAGGCACAAAATAAATTTTAGGGACTAAGGTCCATGTTCCCTTTCATAAACATGTTAAGGGCCTAAATTACCATATATTCATCTAAGCACTATTAATAGTTCTTATGTGGTGGTTCAAGGTATACTTGTTAATCTTGTATTCCTAGAGGTTTCCTCTAATGTCCAACACCTAGGTTTCCTCCTTTAATCATGTCTATGCCCTAAATACTTATACCTAGTTTTATTTCCTCCAAATCCCCACATTATCCCTATTATCAGGACATGGATATTACCAAAAATTCGTTTGTGTTGGCTCGACAAATCATTATTATCCCTGCATTCCTAGAAGCTTCATTTGGCATAAGGCCTAGGTCTGTTCTCTTAAATAGGACGAGGGCCAGTAGACCTAGCACTAAAGATCAAAACCTTATAATACCATTAATGTCAAGACATATACATTAAAGATACTCTTAGGAAGACTTGTGTGTTGACCATATTTATTGGTCCTAGATTCTTATAAGCTTCTTTTATGGCCCAAGGTAAAGGTTTCCTGCCTCAAACATGTCCAAGGATTTGAGACCCATGCCTTGTGCTCAAATCCTAATAATGATACTAGTATCCATTAAGTAATTTAATAAGATCAATAAAAATATACCCTGCGGACTAATAAAATTTCAATTCAAATAACTATTATTAATAGTTTATAATAGTAAATAAATTAAAAATGGTTTCCTTTAATTATTTCTCAACACTAAGACAAAAGAGAAAAAGAACAAGGGGAAACAAAACTCCCCTCCCACCAAGCTGGCCCGATTCAGCACATGCTAAACTACCGTCAAGTACATCTAGGCCCACCCATAGTAGGTTCCCCTCAACACTTATTGTACCATCAAGAGCTGACCACCTGAGATCTTATGCGGTCCTGTCGATCTGAGTATACATAGCACCATAGAAGCCACTGCTCAAGTCTCCAAGCTATCGATGTTGCACACCAGTATCTACAAATTGTGCACATACTTCGAGGCATAGCAGTGCTTGGCACATAGGTCATCCATGAACACCCCCGTTGGGAGCTTCGATGAGGTGTCGTTAATCATGCCCAGTAGTGGGAGACCAGTCCAAAATATACATATCGGAGGGTGATATCCAAATGCTCACCATATTGTCTAGCAACATTTTTGTTGAACACATCAAGGGGATCTAAAAGAACATCAGTATCCCACATCGGGTGAGTGTGTCCTATACCACTCCATCATCCTCCATGTCTTCTCTGAGATCACTGATGTCTCGCTCTCACCACCCGACTTGAGGAATCCTGCACATGCACAAAGTGTGCCAGACCCAGTCATGCAAAAAATCCTCATTCTAGGCTAGGTCATGCATGCGTGACCTTTTTGTGTAACCAAATTCACGCAAAGATGTTGAACATGTGCAATTGGTTTTCTCTTATCTAATTAATGGGTGAGACCTGGGTCGCACCTATCTCCCTGGCATGTATGACTGGGTGTCTCCTGTCTTCCTGATATGTGCATCCTGGTTCATTCCTTTTCCATCAAAAAGTGTGACCTAGCCCTCAGAACCCTTTAGGCTCAGCTATCACCCCTAGAGTGAGGAAAACCACAAAATAAACCACTGAAATTAATGGGCTTGGTGAGAGATCTTACCTACAAGTCACAAATCGAAAAATCGTTGATCCAATCGAAATAAATCAACAATTGTGTTTTGGGGCCCTCCACTCCAAATCAGCACTGCACAGTGAAAAAGACACATATCATGTGCTCCCCCTGTTTATAGGACTCCATTTGGTCAAACTTTTCTTCCGTGAAGCACAAAGTCATCCAATGTCCAATTTTCATGCTGATCGCACCATCAAATTCGATTTTTCATCCTCTATCTGTTGACGAGAACCACGTCTTATGCTCTCCCTACGATTTTTTGATTCATTTCATGGAATCAACTCGATTTGTGTTCCACCTTGTGAATCAACCTTGTATGTATTGGCATGTTCATGAGCCATCTCCTCCATCCATACTATAAACTTGGCCTTATTTTATCGCCATCCACCATCCCGCAAAGAGGCACGATCAGTGTTCCACTGCTATTCATGTTATTCATCCTCACAACATCACCTCTGTTGGTACATTGAAAAATTCCTCCTTGCTTGACTGACCATTACGGAGTTTCTGTTAAGCTCTTTTATGACTCCTAAAAGAATGAAAATATTGTTGCGCACACTTAATTCCTTTTGCGCTCGTTAAAGTATTTGAAAGTGCATCTATGTGGCCTTCTTTATCTCCATTTTGAGACCACGGAAACTGTTTAAAGAAAAGGACCTCCCTGGCACCTTCCAGCTAGGAACATTTCCCTTTTTATCCTTTTATGCTTTGTCGGACATTGGGACCGTAACTTACAAAATATCTCATTATCGATTGTGTTTAATTATTTTCTAGCCCTCTCATCAAGAAAATATTTCCGATCAAACTTGGTTTCATTCATGCTCGTAAAATTATTTGAATGACCGTCTAGTTAGTATAGGTTTACCCTTCTCTGGCCTCATTGGACTACCTATGGAAAATAAGTCTCTCTACCCATTGTGGTTGGGAGAGCTCTCCTTTGTACACTTTTATCATTTTCTGGGCTTAGGAGACTACCATACGAAAAAGATAACCACTCAATTCTTCTTCCTATTTTTAGACTCTCTAAAAATGAAAACACCATCGAGCATTTACCGTCTTGAGCTTGAAAAAAAACCACAAGATAGTATCATATCGAGAATACTTCTATCCCTTCTTCAAGCTCCTTAAACTATGAAGAATACCCAAATGGTGTCTTTGGGAGCACACAAATATTACATATGGTCTCACATTATGGAAGCTTCCCCACATTGGGTCGCCTTTGTTTAGAGTACTCTCTAATGAGTCTCCCTTGGTTCCCATGGATATCACTATTCCATTTAGTCCCCCAATTATTTCCCATTGCAATTATCTCCCCAGTTTCACAGTTATAATCCCTTTCACATGAGTCAGTATCATTTGCTTCTAGGTCATCCCTTCTGTCATACTCTGAACAAAGGAAGTTTGAGTCCCCTGTACTCCCCTGCCCCATTTTCCCATTAAGTGTCTCAGTGTCTTGATTGTTAATCATCTCTGATTATCCCCCTTATGCTTCTATCAATGAAATATAATTTCCTTGTTAGTTCCAGGTCTCCCTCTATTCACATCAACACATCTATTCCATAGGATAAACCAAGAGATCCCTATATCCTGGTGTCATCCACCTTATTGATGAGTTCCTTGGACCACTTGAAAGGAGTCATTAGTGTCTTTCAGGTTGGTTGTGTCTCATGTGCTCGATTTCAGCCCCATCATTGTATCATTGATATTCATGCAAGGTATTGGTTCCTTCATTATTTGGTCAAAAACCCCGGTTGTCACCTGAATCTAGCACATTGGTGAGTCTACTATTTCACCCATACAGTTTCATGTCCCTTGTGATTTCTGGGATGCATTGGCGACAGTGTTCAGAATCCCCCATGAGTGATGCTTCTATTTATATCCAGTACTTGATGCCACTAATTCTACCACATATATTTTGACTCTCAGTCATTGATTCCATTGAGTTATGTACACTCCCATGTTCTCCATAGCATTAGTTGTTGTGATATTGCATTCTATGAGAATGCCATTGTTCCTATTTAACAATTCTTCATAACAACATTTGTATTCAACCTCCAATTGAGGCCACCATTATGTATCACCAGTTGTATATGTATTGATTTGTAATGATCTGAAGTATTATATACATATCATATCACTAATATTGCTACAACTTTAATTAATTTTTTGATGAGAGACTTGCACACAAACAATAAAAGTTTGGACTAGGCACATAAAGGTGTTTTACTGAGAAATTCATAGTCATGGAAGCTGGAAGAGGAAATAAATAAAAGAAATAATAGGAATGATAAAATTTCTTCCCTAACACATTTATATTAGGGACCATTTCTGTTTCAGAGTCATCTTTGCCGAAACTTACTTCCCCACTTCTGGGTCACCTAACCGTGAAACTAGGAAGAATGTTTCTCATATAAAACAGCCAGAGGCTTGAGGAAACTGATTTGGATTGATAATAAGGTTATAATACATGTATATAAATGTATATTCAGGCTTTAAACAAGTATGTACAGTCACAAGGCATATTAAGGGTTGGACTATGAAAACTAGTTACCAGGATTATACAACTAGTCAAGATTTAGTGATTTCCAAATGCAATAAGAGAGGTACTAAAATTAGGTTTTAAGAATGGGATTTCATAATTATGGTGTTATATAATTTTTAGAACATAAATTAAAATAAATGGACTTTTTTATATACATAAATTGCTTCGAATTGGAAAACTAGTCATTCTAGTAATGAAATCAAGGTAGGGTGTAAACGATTGCTACTAAACTCAGTCAAAATAGACCAGAATGTTATGAAAAATTGAGAGACTTTAAATAGTAACATATTAGGACCATGACAGTTGAAATAATTGACAAAATATTCATAGAGGTAACATTTGATGGCACAACTCCAAAATATGACTCCAGAAATAGGAAACCCAATAAAATTGATCTCTGAATATCACAAACTTTAGGAGTGACAAAGGTGGTATGAATCTGATATTGAACAGTAAATTAGACATAATTATATATATAAGATAATATTTATGTCAAAATATCCATTACATATATCTAAAATTGTTAGAAGATCATAGAACCGAGAGAAGGAGAAAAGAGGAAGGGATGTCAATTATAGGAGGCCTCAAAGCTCTCCAAGATGATAATATAATGGAATGAAAGAGACATAAACACCTACAAAGAAATCCTTCAATAGATAAAATATACACCTTAGCTTCAGTAAGACCTGCAATAGAAATGGGAAGAAGAGGGGAGAAGGGGAACAAGGGACTCGAGGCACATCACCGAAGGGAATGAGGCTCACCACTCAGTAATGAATCTTATGAGTCAATAAATTACAAAACATACATTAACCAAACTAGTAAATGGAGCTTGAATTCCCTTTAAATAAGTATCTTGGTGACTTGTGTAGCAGCTATAAACAATAGGTGACCTGTGAGAGCAATCCATCCACATAGAAACCCTAACCCTAGCAAAGTCATGTTCCCTCCTTAATAAATTGGAAAGTAGGGGCCATGTGAAGATGTTTCTCTGTATATGTCATGCATATAACTTATAAACTACACCCTCCCTAGGCCAAGAGTTGCTCCTTTTACCTCTGGCAGTTTTTTTTGCCTTTCTTGATTTTGTAACTAAGCTTCAAAAAGGAAACTGCACCCTCATTTGTTTACTACTTTTCTTATAACATATTTCCTTATTTTCTTACGACAAATTTTCTAATTTTTTCCCTGACTGCTTTTTTTGTGGATTTTGGGCACTTTCCCTTTTCCTACATGACTCCTTTTTTCATATATTTTCCAATTCTTCCTCCTTGGCAAGTCGGCTTGCCCAAGTGTGCCCCCCTAATATGGAAAGATTATTTCCACATGATTAAATTTCATAATAAATAATAATGATAAATAAAATCAAATACATGCCTCAATCATTATTGTTTAGAAAAATTTCCATAGGATAGTTAATTAATGCCACTTAGTCCCCCTAGGTGTTTAGCATGGTCCACACTTTTGGTGGTGAAAATTTGGGGACATGATAGCCCTCCCCTCACAAATTTTATTTTCCTCATGCAGAAGAACTCCAGAGTGCTGCAATTTCCTCCACTATGTTTTTGTTGCACCACTCTGATCCTCCTCATTTCCCAAATGATCACTTATGACAATAAAATTGTACTCCCAATTGAGATGACTGAGTATAATTCTTGCATCACAATGCCTCCTCTGCGAGGATCCAAATACTGCTACTCCCTCTGGAAATATGTCATTCCCATGAATGCCAAGGTCCTAAGGTATTTTATGCCTCATTCCACTCATCAGTAAAAACAACAAAATTCAATCATCATAGAATATAAAAGTCATGACGTTGAAATCATGGCACCGCACAAAAAATTGAGAGCTCCCTATGCAACATTGGAGATATGTGAGTCTTCTTGATGTAGGAGAACCATGGCATGCCATTAATGTGATGAGTTGGTCACATGATGTGGCATAGTTTTGGTTTTGATGAGCCGTCATTTGTTAGGGATGGGGCATGATGGAGGACTGTGACTCCCTGCATGGAGATCAATCCGCAATTTTTTGTTGTTGAGACAATGACGTTATCACCATGTTGTGTAGTTGTTGTTTTTTCAGTTACATGACCACTCAAGGATGGGGGTAACAGTTTGTGTTAAATAGGCAAACTAGAGAAGTAGAGGGGGTTCTATTCTTCAAAAATAGGATTGCAAAACATTCCTCTAGTCTAAACTCAAATTGCAAATTAATATTGAAAAATTCCTCTCCATAGTGTGCAAATATTTTTGCACCCGCTCTGATACCAAAAATGGTGCAGGAGGGGTCAACCATAGCTAACCTTACATGTACCAAAGACATGTTGCTGACAAAGTGCTAGATGGTATGGTTGAGGGGGCTGTTTGAGATGAGAACACTGCTAAAAATTACACTTTGAGTATCTGCTGCAAGATTAAAAAAATGTAGCAGAAAGGGAGCTCATGGACAGGAGCCCATGAAGATTTTCAATCTGGGGAGTCTGATGCAGGAGCATCGTGGCATGCCAGCAATGTGATGAGTTGGTCACATGGTATGGCATATTTTTGGTTTTGATTGTTATATTTTTATCATTCAAGCTAGCATTATGATCTTAGGATCTTTAACTGAGGGAATAACATGCATAGCAATAAAACACAAGAGACAAGAGACACAAAGAATTTTCCTTGGGAGTAGCGTGATCTTATCATCTGAGCCTTTATGGGGTTCAACTAACTTTATGATCGGGAAATACCTGTGGGTGACACCATTTTGACTATATTTTCCCACGTAGGTCATAAAAAAGTTATGATTCAAGCTATAACAAGGTAAGTATTCCTTATAATAATGATAACATGATATGAGATATTACCCTTATATTACACATAAGTATGATTGAGCTTCGTAATGGATACCAAAAAAATGATACTAATCATGGAAAGCTTATATCCTAATGAAACCTAAATATGAGCTATACCTAACCAGAATATAGTGAGTTTGTGTCTCCTGCGCCTAACTGTTGTGGGGAAAGGGAAATTGCTCTGAACATGAGAGGCTAGAGGTGTGAGGTGAAGGGATTATTTATGTCTAAAGGCTAAAAGGCTCTATCCCCTCAAATATTAGAATCGATGTACCACTTTACAGCAACCCCCATCAAGGTGCATTGAAAAAGTTGTAGATGAATGCTGTCATCCATGTTGAGTTCGGGGAAACGATACGATAAAGGATAAAACCACGCAACTTCATCAAAAATAGAATCAGCACCAAAATTAAATCCCAAAAACATAAAGATGATCTCCCGACAGTAGTAGTCTCTCTCTTTTCCCAGTAACTTCTCCTCTCACTCATGCGCCCTAATGAGTGAATGTGTGTGTATAATAAATAGAGAGGCTCACTCTCTATTTATATTCTTCCGTTGAGTTGAAATCCACTCCAACATGTCATTCTCACTTAACAATTACTTACTAGACCCGACATTTCTAGGAGTGTCTAATAACCCTAGTGCCCCACAACTTGTGGGGACATTGCCTCCTCCGACCAACAAGGAGGTTTATCCTTAACACAATGGTGGGGATTATTGCCCCGACTTATAATGACTCACGTATAGTCGACTTCACTATGATAGTCTAATAACCCTAGGGCCCCACAACTGCGGGGACTTTAACCCTTGACCAATAGGAGGGTTACCCACACTTACTTGACATGACTTGTTACATTATAGAAACTTCTCGGAATAAACATCAGGGTATGACATGACTCAATTATATTACAGACACGTCCCAGAATAAACATCGGGGTACAATACATAAGATATACAGATGAATACATTCCGAAGTTACAATTAGATCAACACTCCCTCTTATATAGGAAGGTATTCTCTCGACACAATTTACCAGCACACAAGTCTTCTTCTCTGTATCATCTAGATCATCATCGAGTACTCATCATCTTTACCTTCAAGTCATCTTCATCTTCAAGTCATCTTCATCTGTATCTATATCATCACTCGATATGGATCATCGTCACTAGACCTGGATCATCGCTCGATCTACATCATCATCATTGGATCTAGATCATTACTTGATTTGGATCATCATCACTTGATCTGGATCATTACTGGATCCGTATCATCATCACTGGATCTAGATCATCACTACATCTGGATCATCACTGGACATCATCACTGGATCTGGATCATCACTCAATCTAAATAATCACTGCTAGATCATCATTACTATATCTAGATCCTCACTCGATCTGGATCAGTACCATAAGTGCTATCTCATGATTCTTCTCATCACATGAAGTTCTACAGAGCTAGCCCTTTTTCTTGCTGGGTGTAGGCCTAGCCTCCATATAGGTCTTTCTCAGTACTTATATCTGACCCTAAGTCAGAATGGCCCATCCAGTACTTACATCTGACCTTGACTCGTCAGAAAGGCATGCCCATCACTCACATCTAACCATGATAGGAACATAATACTCTCACCATGTCATAATGGCCTAGCCCTTACATCTGACCATGGAAGGAACCTCATCCTCTCCCATGTCAGAATGGCCCAGCCCTTACATCTAACCTGCTCATTAGAATGGCCCAACACTTACATCTAACCTACTCATTATAATGGAATGCACGCACATCTGATCTTTTAGGAACCAATCCTACAGTCACATCATAATGGCCCCCAGTCCTAGACTGAGCTACCTAGTAACTGACCAGGTGCCTCCATTCTCCCAAATAATGGCCCAACACTTATATCTAACCTACTCGTTAGAATGGCCCAGCACTTACATCTGACCTACTCATCAGAATGGCATGCACTCACATCTGATCTTGTAGGAATCAATCCTATAGTCACATCAGAATGGCCCCCAGTCCCAAACTGAGCTACCTAGTAACTGACCAGGTGCCTCCATTCTCCCAGAGAATGGCATCATCCCTTATATCTGATCAAGTGGGAACCAATCCCTCAATCACCTCAGAATGGTCATTCGCTCACATCTGATCATGTAAGACTACATCTTACAATTGTTTCAGAAAGGCCCTTAGTCCTAGACCAAGTATTCCTAGTAACTGACCAGGCACCTCCATTCCAAGAATGGCAATTAGCCCTTATATCTGATCATGTAGGAACCAATCCTACATTCATATCAGAATGGCTCAGCACTCATATCTTACATGGAAGGAACCAATCCTCTCACCATGACAAAATGGATCAGCCCTTACATCTAACAATGGAAGGAACTTAATCCTCTCACCATGTCAGAATGGCTCATAGATTCAGCACTCATATTTGACATGGAAGGAACCAATCCTCTCACCATGATAGAATGGCTCAGCCCTTACATCTGACCATAGAAGGAACTTAATCCTCTCACCATGTCAGAATGGCTCACGGACTCATCACTTCCCTTTGGAGGGAACCTCGATCTGGAAAACACCAAGCTTCTCCCTGAAGTACTCAAACTTCACCCTAGCCAATGGATTCGTCAACACATCAGCTATTTGTTCATCTGTTGAAACATACTGGAGCTTCACTACTCCCCTCTATACTATATCCCTGATATAGTGATACTTGATCTCGATATGCTTCGACTTGTCATGGAACACTGGATTCTTTGACAACTTCATACAACTTTGCTTGTCACAATATATATAAGTAGCATCCAACTGGAGATCAAATAAATTAGACAGTAGCTTCCTCAACCATACTGCCTCACAAATAGCTGAACAAGTTACGACATACTCTTCTTCATTTCTACTCAGTGCTGCACAGGATCGCTTCCTGCTAAACCAAGAGATCACACCTGATCCCATACTGAAGCAACAACCTGAAGTGCTCTTCCTATCGATGGCACTTCTTTCCTAATATGAATCAACATAACCCTCTAGGTTAATCTTCTGATTCGCCTCATACTTGAGCCCATAATAACCTGTACCCTTCAGGTACCTCATAATATGCTTTGCAGCAATCAAGTGAACATGTTTCAAATTTTTCGGGAACTGGCTCAAGGTGTTCATAGCAAATCAAATATTTAGTCTCATGTTCTAATGATACATTGTGGCATTAATTGACTCAGATGAAGCAATACTCAATAGCTTCAGTTTTGATGCCATAGGTATGGTCATGTAGTCCATCATCTTGAATCTATTCAGGATCTCTACTACATACTTCCCTTGTCCACACCTCCATTCCTAGAACGTAGTGCATCGACACATAACAGGAGCATCACTGATCTTCTGCCTTCAACCTTGAAGCAAAGGTTTGAATCGACTTAACTCATACCATGTCGAACCTCAGGATCTTCTGCAGTCACTCCCTCTGAAGCATCATACTCCCTCTATATTTCGTACTCCATGCATCATCACTGGATCATCATCACTGGATCTGGATCATCACTGGATCTGGATCATCATCACTGGATCTGGATCATCACTGGACATCATCACTAGATCTAAATCATCACTCGATCTAAATCATCACTGCTAGATCATCATCACTAGATCTATATCTTCACTCGATCTAGATCAATACCATGGGTTCTATCTCATAATTCTTCTCATCACAGGAATTTCTACAGAGCCAGCCCTTTTTCATGCTAGGTGTAGGCCCAGACTCCATGTAGGTCTTTCTCAGCACTTATATCTAACCCTAAGTTAGAATGGCCCATCCAACACTTACATATGACCTTGACTCACCAGAAAGGCATGCCAAGCACTCACATCTGACCATGAGAGGAACCTAATCCTCTCACCATGTCAGAATGGCCCAGCCCTTACATCTGACCATGGAAGGAACCTCATCCTCTCCCATGTTAGAATGTCCTAGCCCTTACATCTAACCTAATCATTAGAATGGCCCATCACTTACATCTAAACTACTCATTAGAATGGCATGCACTCACATCTAATCTTGTAGGAACCAATCCTATAGTCACATCAGAATGGCCCCCAGTCCCAAATTGAGCTACCTGGTAACTGACCAGGTGTGTCCATTCTCCCAAAGAATGGCCCAACACTTATATCTAACCTACTCATTAGAATGGCCCAGCACTTACATCTAACCTACTCATTAGAATGGCATGCACTTACATTTGATCTTGTAGGAATCAATCCTAGAGTCACATCAGAATGCCCCCCAGTCCCAGACTAAGCTACCTGGTAACTGACCAGGTGCCTCCACTCTCCCAGAGAATGGCATCAGCCCTTATATCTGGCCAAGTGGGAACCAATACCTCAATCACATCAGAATGTCCATTCGCTCACATCTGATCATGTAAGACTACATCTTACAATCATTTCAGAAAGGCCCTTGGTCCCAGACCAAGTATTCTTGGTAACTAACCAGGCACCTCCATTCTAATAATGGCAATCAACCCTTATATTTGATCATGTAGGTACCAATCCTACAGTCATATCAGAATGGCTCAGCACTCATATCTAACATGGAAGGAACCAATCCTCTCACCATGACAAAATGGATCAGCCCTTACATCTAACCATGCAAGGAACTTAATCCTCTCACCATGTTAGAATGGCTCACAGATTCAGCACTCATATCTAACATGGAAGGAACCAATCGTCTCACCATGACAGAATGGCTCAGCCCTTATATCTGACCATAGAAGGAACTTCATCCTCTCACCATGTCAGAATGGCTCACGGACTCATCACTTCCCTTTGGAGGGAACCTCAATCTGGACAACACCAAGCTTCTCCCTGAAGTAGTCAAACTTCACCCTAGCCAATGGCTTCGTCAACACATCAGCTATCTGTTCATATGTCGAAACATACTGGAGCTTCACTGCTCCCCTCTGCACTATATCCCTGATATAGTGATACTTGCTCTCGATATGCTTCGACTTCTCATGGAACACTGGATTCTCTAACAACTTCACACAACTTTGGTTGTCACAATATATACAAGTAGCATCCAACTGGAGATCAAATAAATTAGACAGTATCTTCCTCAACCATACTGCCTCACAACTAGCTGAACAATCTGTGACATACTCTGCTTCAACTGTACTCAGTGCCACACAGGATTGCTTCCTGCTAAACCAAGAGATCACACTTGATCCCATACTAAAGCAACACCCTGAAGTGCTCTTCCTATCGATGGCACTACCTGCCCAATCTGAATCAACATAACCCTCCAAGTTAATATTCTGATTCACCTCATACTTGAGCCCAGAATCTATTGTACCCTTCAGGTACCTTAAAATATGCTTTGAAGCAATCAAGTGAACATGTCTCAAATCTGTTGGGAACTGGCTCAAGGTGTTCACAGCAAATCAAATATCTGGTCTCATGTTTTGATGATACATCGTGGCATCAATCAACTCAGATGAAGGAATACTCAATAGCATCAGGTTTGATGCCATAGGTATGGTCATGCATTCCATCATCCTGAACCTATTCAAGATCTCTACTTCATACTTCCCTTGTCCACACCTCCATGCCTAGAACGTAGTGCATCGACACATAACAAGAGCATCACTGATATTTCTCCTTTGACCTTGAAGCAAATGTTCGAATCCAATTTACTCTTAGTAAAGCCTAGAGTCATCAGTAATCTATCCATTATGTCGTACCATGTTGAACCTCAGGATCTTCTGCAATCACTCCGTCTGAAGCATCATACTCCCTCTATCTTCCGTAATCTATGCACTGAAACATTCTATACGAAAGTGACAAGTAGCTTCCTATGCTACTAATCTTCTATGTATCCATCTAGGATTACTGGATACCAAGATCTTCTATCTTGAACCTTTTCAAAAGTTCTTCTTGCACCCATCTATGAGCTTTTCATCCTCTATAGGCTTTCATCTTCAACCTTGTAGCAATGGTTAGGATCTTCATAAAGCTCTTCATGTATGTGTTATCCCATGGATGTCTTCTGAGCTCGTACAAGGTCTTGTTTCATTTGGACACATGATTCTACGTGTCATGTGTCTCAACTCCCACTGGCTGCAAATGTCTCTTCGTAGTCTATGCCTTCTTTTTGTGAGAAGCCTCGTGCTATGAATCTTGCCTTGTATCCCACGATGTTTCCATCTACTGCATGATGTAATTATGAACTTCCCTTCATGTATCAATACTGCACCCTAGACATCATTCTTGTTGACCTGGTCTTCCCTTTCTTCCTGGAAGGTTCTGCATGAATGATGTTGTTGCATTCCTCATATTACTTTTCATCTTGAATTGTCGTTACTTGTTCTTCGGAACAAGTCTCATCCTGCTTTTCTTGTAGGCGATTATCTATGCGATCTTTCCTACAAGTCAAATTCATTTTTATGGTTAGAAACATTTCATAAGGAATATTCATAGTGGCAAATTCTTATGCATAAATATATGATCATGCAACTACTTTATCCAATACAACATTCATCCATATCTCACGGAAACTTTTCTAGATGCCTTCCATATCCACCAAGACAACATTGAGATTGTGCACTAATCCAATATGTCAGCAAAGAGGTTTCATTCTAGATAAGTAGCAATGGAGAGTTGTATAGCACCATGAGCTACTTACCCATCTCATGCATATTAGTAGTATACTATTGTTAATGCAAACATTCTATCATGCCTAATACATCAACTGAATATAAACAAATGCATAACAAAAAAAATATCATGAAATGACAATTGAATACTTATCTTTATTTGTTTCATGGGTAGATTCCTTCTTGATCCTTTCGCTTCATCATCTTCTTCATTCATGACTTCATCGTTTCATATACAAATGCTAAGATGGATAAGAGGTTCTTCAAGAGTTGAGTTCTTCATATTCCTCATCGCTTGAGGGATCTTCTTTTGATGGTTAGAGCTTGATCTTCAATTGCTCCCATCTTCTCTTCTCTTCTTATGAGTCGAGCTTCTGCTTCTTCCTGGAGTCTACTGAAAGTAATTACTTCCTTCAGGCACACATTCCTTGAATGAATGAATCCCATGATCTTGGGAGGCCATTTAAGGTGGCTATCACTACATCTTCATTCTCCACTTCTTCCTCTACTGCTTCAATTTGTTCTTTGATTTGAGAGACCATTGTAAAGTATGACTGTATGGTCTCTGCGTTCTAGATCTTCATATTCTTCAAGTGGTTTCTTAAGGATATATTCTGATTTATGTTCTTCCCTTCAAATATCTTGGTCAAGGAATAAAACATCTTCGGTGTCTTTAGGGAAGACACTTGTGATACAAGTTGATCCATGACTAAATCAAGCATGATCTTCTTAGCCTTGACCAAGTTCTTCGTGTGAGGGGCTTTGAGCCTCATCTCCCTCTGGAACTGGAACCTCTCTACTCATGTAGGTGTCCAATTCATTTTCTTCAGAGAGATCAAATACTTCCATGCTTGGAATTTGTCAACTTCACCAAGCTTATCATCAAGCTGATGTGATAGATCACTTTGAAATGAGAACCTCAAATGGAAATAGCGAAAGATTAGATCTTACCAATTTGAGGTGTCTGTCCTGGTTTCAGAGCTGACTAATCTAGGGTTTTTCAGAGAAACCCTAATTTTAAAAACTTGAAATCTTTTAGATTTGAATGGATAGAAGGATAGATCTCTTCAATTTGAGCTGTCCAATGTAGTATTTTTCTTAAAACAATGGAGGGAAGCTCCTGGAACACGAAGCCCTAGTTTTCCAATTTCTTCTGCAGAAATGTCTGTTACTGTTTCTATGATATCTATGAAATTATTATTTCTATATGTCTAAAACTTTGTACTAAGGTAACCTCACATGTCTCGATTCCAACACCATAAGTTTCATCATATTTAGTTTCCCCAATTGGGACTTATGAGCATTTTCCCAAGGTGACCTGTTACAAAACTGTTCAGAACAACGAAGTTGTATGGACTCACACATGTCACTGTTTCATATTCTGCGTCTGAAACACGAACCACAGAATGTAGAGGCCATTCCAATTCTGGAACATCTTCAGGAATTTCATTTGGACCTTTGTATCCCAATATATAGCAATTCTCCCCAGGTGTCTTTTTTACGGATGAATTCAGGAAGAGGCTTGAACCCTAACTTGGAGGGATCATATCTCTCATAATATAGCGCATATGAGGGTGAATTTTGGAAACAGTTTAAATTAGGATTTTATCGTCGGCCTCTGCAATTTTACCTTCGCCAATCCCGATATATAGTGAATGTACCAAAACTTAGCAATTTTAGTATTTTAGGGTTTTTCCAGCTCGGGGCCAAACTAGGGTTTCACTTTCCTGGAGTTTCACCCAACCATAAATATTGATCCAGGTCTCTAAACTTTGATTTTGATGAGGAGAGAAATCCTATGCTAGGCTCACTCAAAAATTCCTATTCTGTAAGAAGCCCTAATTTCCCGCACTAAAACTAAAAATGCTCAGAATCGAATTCCGCTTCGACAAAAAGATGCGCCCTTCAATGGAGAGTCATCCTAGCATAATTTTGCTGATGGATTGTGGATAGAGACCCAAAAGGTAAGAATCCCTAGCTTCTGTAGCTGCATAATGTCTTCTTCTCATGTTAGCTCTGATACTATGCTAGATTTTTATCATTCAATCTAGCATTATGGTCTTAGGATCTTTAACTAAGAGAATAACATGCACAACAATAAAATGCAAGAGATAAGAGACACAAATAATTTTCCTCGGGCAAACCATAAAGGAAAAAACCCCGCAACTTCATCAGAGATAGAATCAGCACCAAAAGTAAATCCTGAAAACATAAAGATGATCTCCCGACAACAGTAGTCTCTCTCTTGTCCCAACAACTTCTCCTCCCAATCATGCTCCCAAATGAGTGAATGTGTGTGTATAATAAATAGAGAGGCTCACTCTCTATTTATATTCTTCCATTCACTTGAAACCCGCTCCAACATATCGGCCTCACTTAACAATTACTTACTAGAGCCGACATCTCTAGGAGTATCTAATAACCCTAGTGCCTGACAACTTGTAGGGAATTTTCCTCCTCCGACCAGCAAGGAGGCTTATCCTTAACAAAATGGTGGGGACTATTTCCCCAACTTACAATGACTCACCAAGGGTCGAATTCACTAGGATATTCTAATAACCCTTGGGCCCCACAACTACGGAAACTTTAACCCTTGACCAATAGGAGGGTTACCCACACTGACTTGACATGACTTGTTACATTATAGAAAATTCCTGGAATAAACATCGGGGTATGACATGACTCAATTATATTACAGACACATCCCGGAATAAACATCGGGGTACAATACATAACATATATAGATGACTACATTCCAAAGTTACAATTACATCAACATTGATGAGTCGTAGTTTATTAGGAATAGGGCATGACAGCAGATCGTGACTTTCTACATGGAGATCAAGCCACAGTTTGTTTTGTTGAGACAAGGACATTTTCATCATGCTATGTAGTTGTTTATTTTTCGGTTGCAGGACCACTCAGGGATGGGGGTAATAGTTTAGGTTAAATAGGCAGAATATAGAAGTAAAGTGGTTTCTACTGTTCAATATTAGGATTGCAAAATTTGCAGGGAGACAGACAAACCGGTGCCTGGTTCCGCTTGTAAATATTTTTGGCAAACTGAAGAAGGGATCCAAAGTGTGTGTTGTGTTGATGCTTAATAGGAAGATTAACTGTGATTTAGCCATTTTATTAGCCTAGATGTATTTACTGATCGAGCTATGAATCCATGAAGAGCCGACTTCGACAGTTTCCTAAGCTTCTGTGTATTTCTGTGAAGTTGTTGATTCATGCATGATTTTGCTGCTTGAATAGTTGAATGAGGTTGTAAATACATGCATAGGAAAATTTAGATTAAGTAATATTAGAGGTTGCAAGATGGATTGATCGATTCCATGATCAATTGCCGTAGCACGCAAGTTTTCATCCTTAACCAGATTACTGCAGAGAATGGACGGTGGAGATCGAGTCCGTAGACGGAGATCTAATGGCCCAAGAGAGATCCGTAATGGAAGTTGCAAAGGATTTAATGGATCCAAAAAGATCTATGAGATCCATGCCAAAGAGGAGATCGACAGTCGTGGAGAAGGTCGCAAAGATGTGACGGTCGAGAGAGTTGCAAAGGAAAAGTTGTGGGGGAGCAAATTTGGAAATTTGACCGCGCATCCTCCATCCTGCAACCTACTTTTGGAAAGTGTGTTGTGGAAAGGAAGCTGCGGATATAGTGTTGCGATAAATCCTGTTGCACAAAGGCAGTTACATAAACAGTACTGCGGGAAATCCTATTGCGAAAAGGCGGTTGTGAAAAACCTTGTTAGAGAAGGAAAATTGCAGGGAGGCAAATCTAGCGTAGAATTTGGTGGAGGGATAAATTTGGCATTCTTGCTACTTGTAGGAGCCACCATATCATGGAGGTGCTGGTAAGGTTGGTTGTGGTCGACTCTAGCACTTGTCTTCTGGAATTTGATGTCTCTTCTCACCACAATCTTCTGAGAGATAGGGTTATACAACTTGTAAGCCATGTGGTGTTCATTGTAGCAGTGAAGATACATCTCTCACTCCTTTTGACCAAATTTTTCCTCGATTCTTCAAGTAAATGTTCAAAAGTTACACATCCAAAAAAATTGAGATGTGAGACACTAATCTTAGTGCCACTCCAAGCTTCTTCAATAATCGTATGTTTAGTACTCATCGCAGGAGATCTGTTGAGAAAGTAAACTCAACACGCAACAACTTCAAACTAATAATCATATAACAACTTCTTATATGAATTCATGTTTTGGGCCATGTTCATGACGATATGCTTCTTATTTTCAACAACTCCATTATGTTGTGGAGTGTATATGGTAGTGAACTTGTGTTGGATCCCATGATGTTTGGAAAACTCTATAAATTCATGTGAATCAAATTCACCTCCACCATCTAATATGAGCACTTTAATGGATTCAAAAAACTTCTTTTCAACCACTATTTTGGACTCTACAACTATTCTGGTATGCTTGCTTCTTTCTATAGTCTCATTTATAGTGGCCATACATCTTGCAACAGTTTCACTGAATGGTGGGATTATTAGTCCATCCCTTGCTCATGAGTGGTTCTATCCTCTGTAGAATGAGAACCTCTACCTCTTCTGCCTCGACCTCTATTGAAGGAAGCCTCGGTGTTGAATGCATTTGTCAAAGACTGTTATTTTTGATTGAATTGAAATTCATGGGATAGAAGGGACCCCGTTACCTCTTCTAGGGTGAAATTGGACATATCTTTAGATTCTTCAATAACAGTAACAACCATGGAAAACTTCTTGGTAAGACATCTAAGCATATTTTGGAAATAACCTTTTGTTCCATAACCTCGCCATAGGTTTTGAATTGAATCGCAATGCCCAAAAATTGGGTAACAAATTGATCTATATTTTCAATTTCTTTCATTTTAAGACTTTCAAACTCGAGTTGAAGAGTTTGATCTCTTATCATTTCAACTATGTCGGTGCCTTTGTATACGGATGTAAGGAGATTCCAAACTTGATGCACTGTGGTGGCTCCTAAGATCCGCAAAACAAATGGACTCTTTGATACACCTCACTATGAGAGTCGTTTTGTAGTAAGATTTATTTCTCGACGAGCTTCAAGAGCATTTTTCTAAGCATTAGACATAGTAGCCACAACATTGAATCTAGTTTTGTGAACTCTATTTCAACCATGTCCCAACATTTATTGAGCTAGAGAAACGTTTGCATCTTGAATGACGAAAATTCACAGTTGGTATGAATATCTCCTTCGTATTTGAGTTGCTTGAGCTAGTAGTAGGCATTATTTTTATGACTATCTACTCACTTCCAAACCATATTTGTAGATATGAAGAGAGAACATGAATTTTTATACATTGTTGTAACTTGTAGATACTAGAGATAACATAGGGAGACACAAGGTGCATCATGTGAGGAGGATGGAATCCAAGTGAGAAGATTGATTACCTTCTCATTATTACTTGAGAGTACTTATAGAAAAATAAATACAATGTAGTGATAGATAAAAATTCAAACCATCATAAATGTTAATTAATTAGAAATGGTCAAAGTGAACCAAAAAACTAAATCAAATAATTAGTCAACTAGTTAGTTTGTGGTCCACTTTGACCATTAATTTGTGGTCAAAATCTTTTTTGCTAGTCTCCTAAATTAAATAAAAACATAATAAGTGTAAAATACTTTGTACCTTGAACAATGGTTTAAAATAGAATTAATGAACAATGTTTACAATAGAATTAATGAACAAGAAAAAGTTGAAAAATAATTATTTATTTCACTTCATATATAAAAATAAATAAATAAAAACGCCCAAAAACATAATTTTTTTTATATTGAAATGAGATTACATTCATATGCATTCATGATTAATGAGAACGAAAAGTTTCAGTGGACATTTAAATAAAAAAGTTATGAATAGGAGCGTCTTATAATTATAAGACATTTGCCTTAAAATAATAAACGTAGAGAGGGCCCCTCGGC
>LPNX010747432.1:0-14347 GCA_001517045.1 Pseudotsuga menziesii | reverse complement strand
TTCATGAAGGATATTTTCAAATTGAATGGATTTCCTAAAGCAATAATTTCTGACAGAGATATCAAGTTCACTTCCAATTTTTGGAAGGGTTTGTTTATACATTTGGGTAGAAAGCTAAAATTCAGCATTGCCTAGCATCCTCAAACTGATGGGAAGACAGAGAGAGTGAATCAAGTGCTTGAAGACATGCTTCGCATGGATGTGATGGACAAGCCAACCAAGTGGGAATTACATTACTTACACTTGGTAGAGTTTGCTTACAATAATGGACAACAAGCATCCTTGGGGATGAGTTCATATGAAGATTTGTATGGAAGAAGGAGTAGGACACCAGTGACATGGGATAATCTAGTGAAAAGGGTTGTGCTTGGGCCAGAATTGCTTAAGGAAAGGGAGCAAGAGGTTGTAAAGATCAGGAAAAATCTGAAAGTAGCCCAAGACAGATAGAAAAGCTATGTGGATAAGCATAGGGCAATGATAGAGTTCAGTTTTGGGGATCATGTTTACCTCAGAGTGAGGGAAAATAAGAGTTCCTTGAAGCTTGGAATTTGTGCCAAGTTTTCACCTAGATATTGTGGGTTGTTTTAAGTGCTTGAAAGAATAGGGCCAGTTGCATATAGACTTTCATTGCCTCCTAGCACTAGAGCTCATAATGTATTTCATGTTTCTTTGCTCAAGAAATATGTACATGATCCTAGCCATGTGATAAATTGGGATGTGATTCAGGTGGAACCCGAGGGAGAGTTCCAAATTCAGCCAATGCGTATGCTCGATAGGAAGGTCACAATGCTCTAGAACCGAGCCATAGGGCAGGTAAAGGTGCAATGGGAGCACTATGGTCTTGAAGAGGCAATGTGGTAGTTGGAGGATGCCATGTGATTGGCACATCCATTTTTGTTCAATTTTGCAAAGCACTGAGGCTATGCTAGTGTAGAATTTTTGTTCAATTTTGTAAAGCACTGAGGACATTGCTATTGAAGAGGGAGGGGAATGTAACACCCTAGTTTTGACCCTGTTTGCATTAATTGTATATTATGTATATATTGTAATTAATCATGGTGTGGAGGTACATGACAAAGCAGCACCATGGATTATCGTTTTATGTTTTGATGACTAAATCGGTGCTGATGGAATTTTGTGCTAGCCAGGAACGTTATGATTTTTAAATCCTCATGTAAATATGCAATTAATTAAAAACCCACAACCAGCTATGCCAATGCAACCATAATGAGAAGGGGAATGATTTCCTAAGGATAAGGGAGGGGTGTTTAACCTATGGGTCCATTGGGGAACAACCATGTGTCACAAGATGAACACATCTAGTTACCAACTACCTTTTTGTCTTACTCATCCTTTCCTTGTTTCATCCACCAACCAAATTAATTCCCCATGAGATTGGTTGGGGCAGTTATTTCCTTGAGGGATGTATGCATGAGAAACCATCAGTGACTGGCAATACTGTTAGTCCTTTGACCACACGCATCCCCAGAGAGGTAGACCGCATTCAGTTCCTCATCTGGGAAGGAAGAAACTCATTCCACTCTCACACAGTGATTTTTTTCTTCCTCGCGAAGGAGAAATCTTGGCCTCAAGAAGATATCAGCATTCTGCATTTTTCCCTTTCATGATTTCGGTCTGTGTGGTGATTTTCCTTCACGTTGGGGACGTTCTCATTATTCTACGTAGGATGGGAAAATCATTATTTTTTTTTCTGCATGAATTTTGGGTGATGTGAGTCATTTTGGCCATGTTAGGGCCATAAACGACTATGGAATTTGAGTTTCTCAGTGTGAGCCATTTTAACCATTTTCCATACCCGATTTGGCCTATGTGGTGTGTTTCCCTTCAAATTTCAGAGCTGTGAATTGTTGTGTATTCTATGGTTTTTGGTATTTGTACTATTTGGGAGTGGAAATGGAGCCTGAGTGTGCTTGATAAACCTAGTGTGTGGAGGAGCCTTGCAGATAGAGTTAGATGGTTGGATTTCTTCTCTACACTGCGTGAATAGCACTGGAAGGGAAGTCATGACCTGAAGGACTGTGCAATAGAGAAGGGGATGATTCCTTTTGTTGGGTGTGTGTGGATGTCTTAAAAGTCAGGATAGCTCTGGTGCAAGTGTGCTTAGCTCTTCAGTGAACCCACTAGCTTAACAACCAACATTTCCAGATCCTGATAGCCTAAAAAACCCAACTCTGTTGTCTTGGCTATGTATTATTGTGCATCCTTGTCTACATGTGAGCCTGCTAGTTTCTCCTTACTCCTTGTGGAACCATGCCCATCTTGGGGGTGGCAGTGTTGCTAAGAGATTGAGGAGCACACTGGCCTATGGTTGGGTGGAACATTGCAGCGATGTAGCTGGTTGTAAGACAAGTTTGTACTATGGTAAGTATCTCTGTGTTTAAATCCTTGCAACTGATTAATTTTATGAATGAACATGATGAATTCTTAAATGCGTGAATGACATGTAAATGCTTTCATTGTATATTGAATGTTTATGCAACTGTGTCTATTTATTTCCAATGGATTTTTATATGATGTTTATGAGGCTACTTTTCCAGGATTAGATATCTAGCAGCTATGTTTGTCATGTCCTCTCCACTAAGTGTAGGGGTTGGGACGTGACAATGAAACTAGTAGGGGTAGGCCAATCCTCTATGGATTTAATCTTTTAGGGATCCACAACTATCCCCTTATCGGAGATGATGTGACCCAAGTATTGTATGTGTGGTTTGTAAAATTCACATTTACTAAACTTGGCATAGAGTTGGTGTTCCCGTAACACCTGTAGCACTATGCAGAAATTATCCTCATGTTCCTCTTTACTCTTAGAGTAAACTAGGATGTCCTCTATAAAGACCAAAAAAAATTATCCATTTATCTACTGAAGATATTTTTCATCATACACATAACATTCATGGGTGCATTGGTCAACTTGAATGGAATTACTACAAACTTGTAATGGTTGTACCTTGTTTTAAAGGGGGTTTTATGAATATCCTCATTGTGACTCTGTACTTGATGGTATCCGGATCGTAGGTCGATCTTCAAAAAGATCTTGGCTCCTCCTACTTGTTTTAACAAGTCATCGATCCTAGGGACTGGGTATTGATTATTGATCATGATCTTGTTCAGTTGGCAGTAATTGATGCACATCCACATCATACTATACTTCTTCTTTATGAAAAGTATCGTTGCTCCCAAAGTAGATACACTTGGTTGGATATATCCATTCTCAATCAACTCCTGCAACTGTAGTTTAAGCTCCACCAACTCTGGTGCACTCATGTGGTAAGGGGCTCTTGAAGCTGGAACTTGGCCCAGTGTAAGTTCTACAGAAAAATGTAGGTCTCCTTTCAGTGGTAACTCGAGTATCTCCTCTGGAAATACATCTGTGAAGTATACAAGAAATATAAAGTCCTTGATGTGTTGTTCTCTTTGAGCTTCTATTCCTGGATATTCATTGCAAATAGTTTTCCTCTTTTCCTAATGCAGTTCTTTTCTTGTAAAGAAGATATCTTCCCTACAGAAAATTTCTTAGGTATGGCTTGAATATTTACCTGACTCCCTTGGGTATCTGTACACAAGATTGAATTGTGTAAAAAATTGAGCATGACATGGTGTTGTTCCAACCAATCCATATTGATAAGTATATCATATGATCCTAAGGGTAGAATGTCCAAGTTTATTCTAGCAGGAAAACCATTCAGGTTACCTCACAATATCTAACTATTTTAGAAACCTTTCATTTTGTACCCGTGGCTAATTGTACCAGCCAAGTTTTCTCATGTTTAACTTTGTCTAGTTTACGTACATCAATCATTTTAGGTGATGCATAGCTTCGGAAAGCAATGAGCTCAATTAATATTGAAATAGAAGTGTTGGAAATATTACCTTCTATCTCAACCATGGTAGCGTGATGGTCTTCCTGTCAATCATCCAAGGCTGCATAAATCCGTGGTGTTCCACTATGTCCTATACCGTTGGCTCTTCTTATAAGTTGTGCAAGATTCCATTGGTGTTGTTCTTATAATCTCGGGCATAATGGGGCCCTTGGAATTTATAGCATTTGATTTGTAGTGGTGCAACATTGTATCCCCCATTTTCTCCTAGTTTGTTATCATTTGGAGATGGTACATATGGATTCATACCTATTTTGTTGAAGTTCTTATTGGCTAGAAAACTGTTGTTCTATTTTCTGTAAGGCATTGGGTTAAAACATGGTTTGCGTTTGTCTGGGAAGGTCCTAGATCAATCTCTGCTTCTATTGATTTTCTCTTGCCTCAGTTGTCCATGCTCATAGAAAAGCATAGCTTTATGTAAGGTGGTGTCCAATATTTTAGGCATGTAAAATTCAATCCATTCCCGAAAGTTGGGAGGAAGACACCCTAAAAACTGATGTAATTTCACTTTCTCAACCTTTATGTATGACACATAATGTAACAAATCCAAAAATCTGTTAATAAAATCATCCATAGTCATGGAACCCATTCTTAACTCGTGAAACTCTTTCACCTTTCTGTCGAAGAATCTTTCCAACGTGTACTTTTCCTAAAAAATTCTGCGAAAGTTACTCCATTGCATTTATTTTACCTCATATTTCTTGGTATGCTTTAGGTCTCTCCACCATCTAGATGCTTTTTCATTCTTCATCTTTTTCCCCGGTGTTCATCTCCCCTTCATAGATTGGGCCTCTTATCTTTCTAAACTCTCCTTGGAGGTTGTCATCATTCCTCTGTTTCTTTCTACAAGGAGAAAGGGAGTTATCACTAGAATGATTGTGATACTATCTTTCTAGAGGATCAAGGATGTTTTCTTCTTTCCCTTCTTCCTTTGGTCTACTAACACGTTTATGACAGAACTATTTCTTGAACTTATTGGTTGAATGAGTGGGTTTTCCATGCGGGCTTCCTCACATCATGTTCCATAGTAAGGCTTCATTGATTGCCTGATGTTCTTTTCTTTCACTCATGTTATCATACTTGAAACTATGTATGTCTTCTTGAAGACTTTGTATGGTTTTCAGTATGTCAGAATTTAGTTCAGCCACCAGTTCTTCTTCTCATGTGGGGGTATTCATTTTTCCTTGTTGACAGTTGTCTTCTTCCGTTTTCATGATCTGAACTATTATATGAATCCTGCAGTTTAAAATTTAAATAATTGGAAAAATTTATGTTAGTTAACAAAATTTCAAACACATACTTTACTTTCTACAATGAATGTTTGACACGCCCATTAGGTCTCTCAGTGTTGAAACTGGGCTCTGATACCACTTGTAATGTCCATAAAATTCAAAAATAAAAAGTTAATTTGTAGGCTAGTTAATTACTACCTAATTTGGACATTAATTCATCTTCTACGGATTATGTCGGTAATTGTTCACTAAGTTCAAGTGTCATAAGTTGTCCTTACCTTTCTATGTGTTTTCCCTATGTAATTGTTGATGTCATTATACACTATGTTTATTTTACTTGAACTGGTTTAAATGATTACTCTGTTGATTCATTATTATTTATCATGCATGTGCATATACTTGTTCAGTTATGTCTTACTTTTTGGTTATAAGTTTTGTTCATTGTTTAAGGAAATTCCTGACTTATCTTTAATTGTCAAGGGGGGACGTGGCAGGATTTGTATCCATTTTGGGACCACCTGGAGAGGTAACTAGTTCTACCTATTTTTACGAGGTTCACTTAGTTCATGTTGAACTAATGCAAGCTTCTCGTTTCTTTGTGTAGGTTCATTTGATGGAGAAAACTTTCTACCACAACTAAACTTGGCATGTTATCTATGCTATACTACTTTATGCCTTTTAAAGACAAAAGAACTAAATTCTTGGCCTAACTATTCCTATTGCTACTATTTACGCATAGTTGGTCTTGTAAAACCTGAATATATCTGGTTGACATTATTATTGTGGATTGGGACTGTGATAATATTTTTATCCCTTGCTATGTAATTATAAAATATTGTTCAATTTGTATTAATGCCTAAGGTTATAGGCTTAAGTCATAAGACTTAACCAATATTATTATAAATTTTGTATATATTATAGTTTATATGGTAAGCACTTCATGGAATATTCCATATGACATGAAAGCATGTCTTAGTTATCCCAACGAGGGTTTCAATGGGGGTTTTATTACCAAGTCACTTTGTTGGGGTTTGGACTGTATGCATGTGGGTAAACATTATGACGATGGCGGTGGACAGGGTGGCATAGTTAATGCTCCTTGGGATGGGGGGAAAACGAACCCTATGCTTGATCTGTCATGGTTTGGAATTCGTTTGTCACTATTGTGGGTTGTTTTCATTGTTCGACTCTCTGGTTTCATCAGGGCATGGAGAAACAAGCTCACCCTACGCTTTGAAGATATGTTCTTTTCTTGGTTTTACAGGGTTATATTATTTTTGTTTCAGGTGGAGGTTTTAGAACACTCTTGATATTTATTTATTTCATATTGCACGTGACAGGAGGCTTCCAATTTGTGGGTCATGGGGTGTTTGCAATACTATCAATGATACCCTTCCAGGGGTAAGCCCTGTGATAACTTAGGCTTGTTACCTCTGCATGTAAATATTTAGTAGAGCTTTGAGCTCTGTGTTGAAAGGGTTAGTGTGGTGAATGTTTTGTTATGGGATTTGACTATATGGGTCTTCTTTCATTAATGGGATTCTAGGGATGCGTATGTGAAAAATAGTTTGAGGTTGGTTTAAATGTGGAGCCTTTGGGCCATGTCCATCCGGACGAAACTCAGATTTGTAATTCGTCTTGGTTGGTAAATTAAACATGTGATTTGTTAAGTTAATGGAAGCTCTTCATTTTGGTTTAAAATGATGTGTTTACACTATGACAGTGCCATTTCTTTCAATGACACCCTTTTTGAAACACGACTATCTATAGTTTTATTTTCAAATGTTATTTAATGGTTACATATGATTTAATTTACATGATTGGGGTTTATTATTGTTATGGTTGTAAGCTTGGATTTGTGGAAATTGAACCCAGTGATAGATTAATTTTACTCACAACAATTAACAATTGATCATGCAAAATCACTCACAAAAGAGACTGAATAATGAGCTGAACACTAAACTGTATTGAATAAGTGTACAATAGCCAACCCTGTAAAATAATAGGTTGCTGTATTAAAGAATTACATCAGGGATTCAAATGCATGAGGATCAATTCGAATCTAGCATAAACAGGCTTACTAAAATTAAGCAAATCCCCCATAGGTGTAAAAAGTTGATTCCAAATCTGTCATGGAGCTCACGAATTAGCAAAATGGCTTAGGAAAGATAAAGAGTGATGGAATGAAAAATCATACATGCTTTTCCAAGGAGAAAAGAGTGGAGGATGTAGAGGACAAAAAACTAGTTCACCTCACCTAGTCAAACTTTCCCAATTGCCTTAAAACACTGAAAAAGCAGGCAATAAAGCAGAAAAAACAGAAGGATGCCTAGGAGGCCAGGAATAAAGTAGAATTGATTCCTTGAGGTTTCCCAAGCACTACATGGGTCAAATTAGGCAAGTTGGACCACTATGGATAGGTAATTGACAACTTGCATAAGGTGGGACACATGAACTAGGCAAATAAGACAAAAACAATTAAATTAATGTGTAAGGTGGTAAAATATGGGTTGATTATTCTAACACCCCCCCTTAAGCCTGAATTATGAGTAATATATCAGAAAAATATAGGGCCTAGCAACAAGGCTTAGTCACCCTTTACATACTGCATGTCCATTTAAACAAGGAAAGAGGCAAAAACCACATGGGAAAATCCTCCCTTAAACATGGACTGTAAAACAAAATTTTGGAATCTTGTCTTCACTCATGCTTCACAGCATGATCAGAAATCCCCAGCAGTGATTTGATATTGCTGAAGGTATTCGCACAAAATTATTTGGTGAAGATATCAGCTACTTGTTCTGAAGATGAATAGAAGAGTAGGTGAATGGTGCCATCATGCACAAGCTCTCTGATGTAGTGCATATGGATCTCAATGTGTTTGGTTCTCTGCTTCTGAACTGGGTCTTTGCAGATTCAAATGGTACTCTGGTTATCATAGTAGATGGTAGTTGAGTACTCTTATTCAAAGCCACACTCTCCAAGTAATCCCTGCAACCATAAACATTGAGTTGCTGCATTAACAACTCCTCTGTACTCTGCTTCTGTAGATGAGAGTGCAATGGCACTCTGTTTCTTGCTTGACCAGCTGATTGGACCTTCTACAAGCACGAACACATATCCTAATGTGGACTTTCTGTCTGTGCTATCACCTGCCCAATCACTGTTAGTAAATCCAATCAAATCAAGATCAGATTTTGCTTTATAGAAGATCCCATGTGTCCTTGTTCCCTGAACAAAGTTAAGGATCCTTTTGGCTGCTTTCCAATGGATCTCATGAGGCTGATCCATATATCTAGAAGCCACAATTACTGCATAAGAAATATCAGGTCTATTATGTGTCAGATACAACAAACATCCAATCAATTGCCTATATAGTGTTTCGTTTACCATAGGTGAAGAATCAACTTCTTCTAGCTTCACTCCTGAAAGGAAAGGAGTTTTGCTTGCTTTGCAATCCTTCATTCTGAATTTGTAAGCAAGTCCAAGGCATATTTGGACTATTGCACCTTGATTCCAGCTTTGGTTTGAGCAATCTCAGGCCCCAAAAATTGACTTAAGAGCCCCAAATCTGTCATGGAGAAGGCTTGGTTCATTGCTCCTTTTAAGGAAGCAATCTCATCCTTTGAGCTTCCTGTAATGACGAGATCATCAACATATAACACAATGATCATTAATGAACCATTAATTAACTTCAAATAGACATTTGGATTTGATTTGCACTGAACCAAATTCAGTGATAGCAAGAAGCTATCGATCTTGGCATACCAAGCCCTGGGGGCTTTCTTTAGCCCATACAATGACTTTATCAACTTGCACACAAGAGAAGGGTTAGTATAAAAACCTTGAGGCTGCTGCATATATATATTTTCAATGATACATCCATTTAGGAAGGAAAATTTTACATCCATGTGATGTACCTCCCATTGCCTTGAGGCTGCAATGGCTAAGGCTAGCCTGATGGAATCCATCTTTTCCACTGGGGAAAAGGTCTCATTGTAATCTATCCCATGAATATATGAGTAGCCTTTGGCTACCAATCTAGCCTTGTACTTTAGTGGTGAACCATCAGCAGAAAATTTGGTCTTGTAGACCCACTTACACTGAACTAACTTCCTCCCTGGGGGAAGATCCACTAGCTCCCATGTGTTGCTCTTATGGAGTGAGCTGAACTCTTCCTTCATGGCTGCTTGCCATATTGGATCTCCTACTGCTTCTTCATATGTTTGAGGATCAGATTCCACCATCAAATATCATTTTTCAGCAAACATAGGATCCTTCATGCACAGACCACTCTCAAATTGAGATCTAGTCCTCCTTGGGTCATTGGGATCCCCAGCTAGCTCTCCTGTTGCATGTAGTGTATTGGCTGCCCATTTTGGACTTGTAGGTCGGTTAGGGTCTGCAATAAACTAATCTCCATTAGACAAATCAGAATCAGCATGTTCAACAAACTCTTCACTTACTTTCAGAGGTTCAGGTGTTGAAGAGGCTTCTCCAACTTCCACTACTGCAAGGGGTTCTTCTTCAAACTGAACACACCTTTTGATGAAGGCTTTGTTTGTGCTCAAATTGATCAGTTTGTACCCTTTTGAATCTTCGGAGTATCCAACAAAAAGACACTCTTGGCTTTGGGGCTGCAAAACCTTCCTCTTCTTTGTTGGAATTACAGCCCAAGCCTTTGAGCAAAAAATCCTGAAATGGGTCACATCTGTCTTGTGCCCACTCCATGCTTCGAAAGGAGTCATGCAATAAATATTTTTATGAGGCACCCTATTCTAAATATAGGCTGCACAGTTGATAGCTTCGCCCCAGTACTTTGGTGGCAAAGTTTTGGCCTCCATTATGCATGTTGCCATCTCCTTCAGTGATCTGTTCTTCCTCTCAGCAACACCATTTTGCTGTGGAGTGTAAGGGATAGAATGCTGCATCTGAATACCTACATCTGCACAATAATTAATAAACTTGAACTTGACATAATCACAACCATTTTCAGATCTAAGGACCTTGAGTTTCCTTCCAGACTAGTTCTCAACCAAAGCCTTAAAGACTTTGAATAGGCCAAAAACTTCAGACTTGTGTTTCAGGAAGTAAACCCAGCAATACCTAGAAAAGTCATCAATGAAAGTCAATGCATATTTGGCCTGACTCATGGACATATGAGGGAATGGGCCAGCAACATCACTGTGGATCAGCTCAAGGGGTGCAGAGGTTCTCTCATGACTAGCTCTCTCAAATTTATGCTCTGGGTGTTTTCCTAGGATACAACCTTGGCAGACTCCTTTGGAAAATTTTATCTTGGGCAACCCTATGACTGTCTCTTTTTCACTAAGATCAAAAAGATACTTGTAATTTAGGTGGCCAAATATTTCATGCCAAAGCTTGCTAGTCTCATTAGCATGAATCAGAAGAGCAAAGGGGTTTGAGTAGGGTAGGAAGTGTGAGAACATGTATACCTTTTGAGCATGATTCACAACTCCTTTTCCAATGACTCTACCACTTGAGATCTCTGTGATCTCAACTTCATCAGGGGAGAATATGACTTTCTTAGGAGACCCATTGTGGGTCATCTAGTACACTAACAAGAGGTTGGAGGAAAGACCAGGCACATACAACACATTGCTGAACTGACCATGATCAAGATCAATCCTCCCTTTGCCCAAAATTTCAGTGAGAGAGTCATCTCCCAGTACTATAGGTGGTCCTTTCGACATGTCAAGTGAGGAGAATGCCTCCTTGGTCGAAACCATGTGTCTTGAAGCTCCAGAATCGATGATAAAACTGGGTGAGCTTGATGTGCCAGCAACCAATGCATGAACTCTCTCTCTGTCATTTGAACTTGATCCTCCTTCTCTCTTCTTTGAGCTGTCTGGAAGGGAGATGCCATTCTTCTCCAGGATTTGGGTCAGCATGTCTATTTGCTTCTTCATACAAGAGCTTTCAGTGTGATTTCCCTTATTGCAGTATGTGCACTTGCTCATTTCACCTTTGGTTTTCTTCTTCTATTAGTTCTTCTTGGAACCTTGTGGCTCCTACGAAGATTGTTTCTTGTCTCTCTTTTGCTCAGGTGGGTTTTTAGCTTTCTTTTTGCTTTTTGAATCCACCTTCAAATCTCCAGCAATCATAGCTTTATCTTTGGATGGTTTGATGGTGCCCATCATCACCAGCTTGTCTTGTTCTTGTGTGAGAGATTCCATGAAATCTGCAAGGCTAGGCATCTTCCAGGTTTGAGCTGTCAGTTTTGTGGCATAGAAGGTCGAAACAAACACTGACTAGTTAGGCCCAAGCTTCGAGAGAATGGCCAAGACTAGCTGATCATCCTTCTTTTCGATCCCACATCGTTTCAGCTGCAAAACAAGTGCTTTGAACTTGGAGAAATAGAGTTGCAGGGATTTAAATCTATTTGGACTCAGGGAGATCAGTTCATTCTCTATTTGATGTCCCCTCATCTCATCTATCTTTCCAAAAATATCAGTGATCTTCTCCCATACTTCATTCGGTGATGTCAGTCCATCAAGATGGAAAAGGAGGTCTCTGGAAATACTCAAACACGGGAGCCCATAGGCCTCATCCTTCATGTTCTGCCATTTTATCTTCTTTGCAACTGCATTGGGCTCTGCTTCTGTTGCCATAGTCACCCTGTAGAGGCCTTTCTCTCTCAACAGTATCTCCATATCTGCTTTCCATTCAAAGAAATTGAAGGGATTCAAGATGATCTTCTGAGATTGATCCATAGCTTAGAAATCTGTTCCGGCTGTCAGTAGAAGGCTCCCAGTCACTGATGTCGAACCTGCAAAGAAATTTTGAAGGAGAGAAATCGATCTACAATGGCTCTTATACCATGTGGAAATTGAACCCAATGATAGATTAATTTTACTCACAACAATTAACAATTGATCATGCAAAATCACTCACAAAAGAGACTGAATGATGAGCTGAACACTAAACTGTATTGAATAAGTGTACAATAGCCAATCCTGTAAAATAATAGGTTGTTGTATTAAATAATTACATCAGGGATTTGAATGCATGAGGAGCAATTCGAATCTAGCATAAAGCAGGCTTACTAAAATTAAGCAAATCCCCCATAGGTGTAAAAAGTTGATTCCAAATCTGTCATGGAGTTCATGAATTAGCAAAATGGCTTAGGCAAGCTAAAGAGTGATGGAATGAAAAATCATACATTCTTTTCCAAGGAGAAAAGAGTGGAGGATGTATAGGACAAAAAACTAGTTCACCTCACCTAGTCAAACTTTCCCAATTGCCTTAAAACACTTAAAAAGTAGGCAATAAAGCAGAAAAAGCATAAGGGTGCCTAGGAGGCCAGGAATAAAGCAGAATTGATTCCTTGAGGTTTACCAAGTGCTACATGGGTCAAATTAGGCAAGTTGGACCACTATAGATAGGTAATTGACAACTTACATAAGGTGGGACACATGAACTAGGCAAATAAGACAAAAATAATTAAATTAATGTCTAAGGTGGTAAACTATGGGTTGATTATTCTAAGAGTATTACTGTTGTATATTTGTAAATGTCATGGTTGTGATAGTGCAGATAGTAGGGTTTTAAATAGATTCTTTTGGCATTTAAATGATTTGGGTTTTTGTTTTTAATTTTGATTACAGTGGGGTTTAACTCTCGCCCACGAGTCATAATGAGGAAACGTAGCATGTAAATTCTTATTGTTAGTTATTAGAGTTGTGGTTTCAAACTGAGGTTTATGGTTAATCTTTCTAGCTACGGCTTGTCCCTCATGCGAATACACACCCTGTGTATAAATTTATGTATACTACTCTTTGTATTTTAGTTCTGTTAGCGTCGGTTTATATTTGATTTATATGTAAACTGAGATGGCTTTACAACGTTGGCATTTTTACCAGTCGAATCCTACAGGATTTGATTATTGGCATGTTTTTGATATAGTTAATTTTTTGTAAACAAAAAAGGTGATCCTACAGAATTCGATGTCGGGCTGCATGGGTTGGTGGTTCAATATCGTGTGTGTGGGTTTTGTTTTGACAGAGATGCCTGCAGGATTCAATCATGAATCGTTTAAATGGATACGTTGTTCATTAATGGATTTGTATTATGTATAAGGTTTATTCTTTTCTTGTTAGTAGATAGTATGATTACTTGTTATAAAAAATCATGCCTACATCCGGACCTTGACAGGTCTCGAAGGCTGGCATATTATGTAGATAATTTGATAAAATGGAAATTATTGTTTGGGGTTTATTTAAAATGCGTTAACTTTGTTTATCTTGTGTATTTTATAATGGTTTAAGTGTCAGCAATAGTATTTAATTTGTATCTTATGAATATTATTTATGATACAACTGTATGTACTATATTTGATGGTTAAAAATAATACAAGTTTGTTGGCAATATGAAATCTGCCAGGAGAGAAAAGATATAGAGTTTGTTTTTAAATATTTGTTCATAGTTTCATCTATCAGGGTTAATAATATTTATTTACATAATCTCTAATGTTACCTTTGTGTTTTGAACTTTAAATAATAAACAGGAAATCTGTCTCACTTAATAATCTAGACTCTGTAAAAAGAAATACATATGTTAGAGAAGACTTAATTTAACATGTAAATGATGAAAGAATAATGCAGAAAATAATAGAAGACGAATTCTCCTATGGTTTAAAAATTGATAAGACTATAGGAGACGGTCTATCAGTACAAACATGAATAATATATATATGAAAACTGATAAATCTATATAAGACAATATATTTCCCTAATTAGAAAATCATGTTTGAGTAAATAAAATAACCTATCTATAGCAGGCATATATTATTCAACCATCGAGAAATGAATCTCCTTATTAAATAAGAAAATATGTGTAAACTATAAGTAAAATCAAGAAACCTCATACCTGCAAGTTGAAGCTATTTTAATGGTTGGAAATCTTGCACACTCAAACACCCAGCATTAACAAGTACATTGACAGTTCTTACCTCTGTTCAGATCATCGAATAACTTGGGAACTACCACGCTCCACCCAACCATGATCCAAAATCGTTCGTGGCTTCAATCTAGATTCCCCAGAGTTGGTTCCAACATGCAAGTAGCTTAGAGCTCCTAAGGTAAGGCTTCCCTATCTAGGATAATAGGTTATGTATCAGTTTCCTTTTTAGTCTTAGGAAAAATGTTCTCCAAGAACTCTCTTGAGAATAAATTAGGTAGAATTTTGGAATCATCA
>LPNX010747421.1:8787-19710 GCA_001517045.1 Pseudotsuga menziesii | reverse complement strand
TCCTTAGGACAACTTTCAATTTTACCACAAAACAATGTTTTGGATGATGAGCACACTTCTGCAATCTGGACAAGATCCTTTCACCAAGTCTCTATTATATGCAGAGGTTTTATCAGGATGCGACATAATTTATGTGCCCTTATCAACCCTGATTGTTAAGGTGACTGTTGTTACATGAAAATACCCTAATACGTGCTTAGAACATGGACAAGTGCACAACTGAGGAATGATTATTGCTGCTTTGAGGCCCAAATAATTTTCGGACTACATTATTTCACCATTGTTCATTCCTTTTTACTGCACAAAATTAATGATGATCAATTTAACTACTGCTAGGATGCATAAGCCCATCCAAATTATGCCCATAGTTTAGGACTAAGGTTATTTTGTTGTTGTTTTCATCACCAAATTTCCCACAATTTTCTTACATCCAATCAAAGATGCCTCTTGGTGTTGTTTATTAGCATTTCTCAAAAAATNCATAGTTTAGGACTAAGGTTATTTTGTTGTTGTTTTCATCACCAAATTTCCCACAATTTTCTTACATCCAATCAAAGATGCCTCTTGGTGTTGTTTATTAGCATTGCTCAAAAAATAGCTTAAAAATGTCCATAACACCTAAAACAAGGGTTTGCATATTTTGTCAAAAGGGGAAAAACTATCTAGATCTTACCATGAATGTTGATGGTTGCCCAAATCAGCCAAGGACGATCAAGATTGGATACTAGAAAGAATGTATTCAGCTGGTGACCTGAATACCACTCTTTTCTATTGGGGTAAACACTTGTTTTATATTGGGGTAAACATTTCTCATTGGCGGTATTGTGGAGCTCTAGGCTGTCAAGTTTGTATAAGCATAGTCTATTGTTTCGAGCCTTGGGCTTAGCAAGTTATGGCTAGTTTCATTCTCATGGTGTCACCCTATAATGTAGATGCCAAAGGAAGAGAATATATTATGCAGTCATGGAGGATTTGCTAGTTTTTCCCTTTTGTAAGATGTTGTTCAGTCCCTCACCTCAATACTTATATCATAGATGAAAGAAGCATTGAGATTTCCTTAGGATGGATTTCAATTTTACCACAAAACCATGTTTTGGATGATGAGCACACTTCTACAATCTCGACAGGATCCTTTCCACCAATTATTATATGCAGAGGGTTTGGCATCAGATCAACACTTATACATTGAAGATTGGGTTGCATCAGTTCCATGAGTCAGAATTGAAGTAATTTTCTTTTGAGTAATGAAAAAAAGTGTGGAGCAAGGAAAACTTCTTGGGTTGTACCTAAGTTGAAGCTGAGAAGATCAATTTTTGAGGTTGAAGCCTCTATCATACCAGTTGTTGTTGGTGTACTCATCCTGTGTTGTAGCACAGACTTTTAAATATAATATTTATTTCTTTAGATTTGGAGATTCAACAAGTGCAGCAAATCTTATTTCTTTGTGTATCTTGTGATTATCCTCAATTTATGATTGAAGATTTTATTTCTTTGTGTATCTTGTGATTATCCTAAATTTATGATTGAAGATTGAAATTGCATAAGTCCTAAAAGTTTGATTGGTACCAATACTGATTCACCCCCCCATACTTGATCCAAGCCTTTTCTTTGATACGAGGATGGATGCAAGGGAAGATTCACATAATTTTAGAATGTGCACTTCCCTCATGATCAAATATTTTGATATTTTAATCATTTTATTATATAAAGGTAGATGTTACAAAAAAAAAATTATATAAATTTAATTATGTGAATAAGTGTATATATCTTAAAATCATGTTTTTTCATTTATGGACAAGAATGAAACAAGTGTATTGTCCAAATTGATTTTATGGTAGTCGTTTAAAATTCATAATTAATAATTACAAAAAAAATAAAAAATAGTTCATGTTATAACTGCACTTTGTGGTAGTTGGAAAGAAATAAATAAAAAATAAAAAATAGCTCACATGATAACTGAACTTAATGACATGGTAATGTGTAGTCTATGCGACAGTGGAACTCCATCTAGCAAGTGGGAGCCGAGCTAATGTGCACAAGGTTTAATAGAAATCCATTTTGTAGCTGGGACTTGAGCAAATGTGCAATTCATATGACAATCGAACTCCTAATCAGCTCCTCTGAACTCCTATTAAACTCTTTTGAACTTATGTAATAATTTCACTTAGTGGCATGGTAATGTCAAATATATACCTATCAACGTATTTGAACATATTAATGTTATTAATATGGTTGTTGCTAGTTTAAGGATATTCCACAGACTCCCTCATACCAAATATTTAAATACCCTGTGAATTCAAAATTCTAATAAAAATATTTTTATTAAAAGATCAATTTTATAAACTAGCACACCCACATAGTTTGTGGTTGGATCACGTCGATAGAGATCAAACGGTTGAGAGATAGTTTGACTTTTTTTATTCTTCTTATTCTTCTAGTTAAACTGGTTCAACTTTGAGTTGTCCATGCCTAGATACATGTTATCATCGACATTCTACATGTTATCCATTTATCAATTATTAGTTGTTTTTTATATTCTTTATTTTATCTCACATTTTTCTAGTTATCTACCATAAATTGTTGGTTATCCATTCATCAGTTATGAGTTATCCATGCATCTCTACCAGTGATCCATTCATCAACTACCAGTTATTTTTTATATTCTTTTTTTAATAATTGTGAACGACTACCATATAATCAATCTCTAGAGTACACTTGTCTCATCCTCGTCCGTAGATGAAAAAGCATAGGTCATAGTCCACCCCAAATCTCAAATAAAAACGTCTATCGACGTAATTAACTTTTAAATTAACTATTAGAGACAGCTATTAACTTAACTCCAATGATTGTACAATAATTAGCTTAACTTCAACTCTAGTCATTATTATATTGGATAAATATTAGATTAACTCCAATGATTTNAATTAACTATTAGAGACAGCTATTAACTTAACTCCAATGATTGTACAATAATTAGCTTAACTTCAACTCTAGTCATTATTATATTGGATAAATATTAGATTAACTCTAATGATTTTACAACTATGAGCTTAACTTCAACTCTAATTGTTTTTATATTGGATAACTATTAGATTATTCCAATAGTGATACAACTATTAAAATAAATTTAGATGAACTCCATCTCTTAGCATGAGAAGTTGACCTTGATTGCACTGAAACCATGCACCAAGAAGAATCACTTAGGTAATGTGCACTTATGTGACAGTTGAACTCCATCTGGCAGTTGGGAGTGAGTTAATGTGCATAAGGATTAGTCTAAGTTTTATATTAACTTTTAAATTAACTATTAGATACAACTATTAGCTTAACTCCAATGATGATACCACTATGAGCCTAACTTCAACTATGAGCTTAACAACCATAAATTAAGTGGTTATATCAACTTCACTATTAGATACAAGTAATTGACACATTCTTTAGTTAAAAAAACATTATCAATATGTCAAATATATACCTCTCAGCGTATTTCAAACATATTAATCTTGGTAATATGGTTGTTACTTTTAATTTTTCAACTATAAAATGTGTGGTAATACTTTTGTAAAAATATTCAAATTTCTAAGGGCTTTCTATAATTTCTATATAATTTTGGTGATTTTTATAGTAAAATATAATTTCAACTAATCATTTTAGAAAACAAATGGAAATCAACAACAAATTTTGGGAAAAAAAATATTGGAAATTAATCCATAAGCTAAATTTGTCCTTAAATTTTTTCCAAAATCATAAATACATAACATTACAATTATGAAAAAATAAGTATTGTAAATAATTTCAAAAGAAAAAATGAAGTGATAGTGATACAATAATTAAGAAAATAAAGAAAATCAATATTAAAAGAAAAAAACAATAAATCCTAACTTAAACTATAAAAAAATATCTATACATTCTTCCTAGCTCAAACAACAAAATAATCATTACAAAATATTGGAAAATAAATTTTATTAGATAAAAAAAAATCTTAGAGTAAACCTAAACACCTTAACACCAACATTACTTTAACCTGAAATACTTACTAGTACACCCACATGGTTTGTGGTTGGATCACGTATATAAGGATCAAATGGTTGAGAGATAGTTATGTAATGGAAAATAATTCTTTATTCATCATATTCTTCTAGTTAAACAGGTTCAACTGTAGATTATCCATGCCTAGCTACATGTTATCACCGACATTCTTCATGTTATCCACTTATCAACTATCAGTTATTTTGTATATTCTTTTTATTTTTATCTCACATTCTTCTAGTTATCTTCCATGAACTGTTGGTTATCCATTCATCAACTATGAGTTATCCATACATTGCTACCAGTTGTCCATTCATCAGCTAATTACCCGTTATTTTTTATATTCCCTTTTTATAATTGTTTATTTTAAATTTTGAACGACTGCCATAGAATCGATCTCGGTAGTACACTTGTCTCATCCTTGTCCGTAGATGAAAAAGCATAGGTCATTGTCGACCCCAAATCTCAAATAAAAACATCTATCAACGTAATAATAAAAATGTAATGATATTAAATCACATAAACCCTAATTAATTGCATCAAACTCTCTAATTATAAAGTAAAAAACTATATTCAAACAAATTATTAAAATATCAATCCCTAACGGATAAAAACAAATTGAAACTCACTCTGATTAAAAACCCTAAAGATGCCTAAAGGACTTAAAACCTTAAAAAAGAAAGNAAACAAATTATTAAAATATCAATCCCTAACGGATAAAAACAAATTGAAACTCACTCTGATTAAAAACCCTAAAGATGCCTAAAGGACTTAAAACCTTAAAAGAGAAAGACTACCTATCAATGTCCAATATACATAGGTATATAAACCTATAGTCATATCTTACAAACTATGATAATGCCAAGATGGATATGTTTCCTTTCATTCCATGGTCACTTTAATTTAGTTTTATGAGGAATGTTATTAAAGATTATTAAACTAATTTATAATTTGCAGAAAGGGAAATGGATAGCAAGCTAAAACATTTACAAGTTTATGCTAAGCTTGAATATGGGTTCACATGTTATAATATTATTTTGTTTTTTAAAATATATGAATTATTTTTACAAATGCAATGTATAAAATGTCTTTATAATTAATATAGATTTATTTTAAACCTAGATATATTTAATATTGAGAAGAATCCAATTTTTGGAGGTGTAAATTTTTTTGCCTTAAATTTTATACATGTTCACAAAAGGTCTATATCTCAAGGAATTTGTTTGCTCTTCATGCTTATAGATATGAGTTTAAGATATATTTATGTTGGTTTTAGTTTTTATTTTATTTTATGATCCACGTGGATTTTATTATTATTTTTTATTTGGTTTTTTTTTAAATTTTTGACCAGACATGATTTTTTTAATTACTTTTTACATTTGGTAGCATTACATAATATAATGTTACATTATGTTACAGTATCTCCCCCAACATCTCCCCCATACTGGGCTAGAGAGCACCAAGTGTCCCACCTCGTTACTCTTGGTGTAATTTACAAATGTCCCGCCACATCTCTTCATCATCGTGTATCTTGTAATGCCATATTTATGTCATAGTTTTCATGTGGCTCTTCTTCTTCAAACTCGTTGGTGACAGTTACCTCCATTATCCATATAGTTATAATATAACCCACATATTTTAATGACCACCGTGGATATTTGAACATGTTAAAGTTGAGTAGAGTGGAGATTGAATAACCATGATCGATCCATCTTAAACCTGGATATATCAAGAAAAGAGGGATCCAATTCCTTAAGGTGTAATTTTTTTTTAATCTTAAACTTTTTACACGTCAAGACAAAATTTACACCTCAAGAAATTTGGTTCCTCATTGTGCTTCATAAATCTAGGTTTAAGATGGATCTATAATGATTATATAATTTTAGTTTTATTAACCGACATAGTAACACCCCGGTTTTGACCCCATGGTATTGAATTGCACATGATGTAAATATTTTTATTTGATCATGGTGTGGAGCTCATGGCAAAGGCCCCACGATGGATTTAGTGTCTTTTGTATCGGTGATTAAAATCGATGCCGATGGTTTATGTGCTAGCCCAACACAATATGTTTGAGACATCATGTAAAATGCAAATTAACAAAAATACCACAACTAGCTATGCGCCACAATGTTAAAGAGATGGGGACATGATTTTGCAAGGAATAGGGAGGGGGGAATATTCAAACCTTTGATCCTATAGGGAAAAGCCAAATGTCTAAGGGAAAACCCATAGAGTGGTCAACTACCCATTTTGTCCTTTTGTGCCCGGTCATCTAGAAGTTAGTTGAGGAAGTTATTGCATGGGAATGGGCAAGANAGCCAAATGTCTAAGGGAAAACCCATAGAGTGGTCAACTACCCATTTTGTCCTTTTGTGCCCGGTCATCTAGAAGTTAGTTGAGGAAGTTATTGCATGGGAATGGGAAAGACATGGGGTCAATTGCGAATTAGGTAGAGCACCCATTCTAGAAAAACGTGTTTTGGCTTAATGGGAAAGTAAGAACCCAAAAATTACTCTCTCACCCATTATGCATTCACGTCCTCCATTCCTCATGGAGTTGGAAGCTCGCAAAGCTATGTCCTTCACGTTTTTGGTCAGGAGGAGGTCGTTTTGGCAATGCTCAGTGGATGGGCTCTTCCCTTGACATTTTTATTGTTGATTCCTCATTACCCGGCTGGGGAAAACCCGTTTTTGGTTGCACAACGAATGGTAGAAGAAACCCATGAATTTTGGGTGTTTATGGAGGCCGTTTTTTCCCCTATGAGCAAGATGGGATCTTCCCCCACATTTTTCTGCGGTTTCCCATTTTCCCCCATGGCTGGGAAGTCGTTTTTGGTGTTGCTAAGCTCCCAGGAAGATAGATCTACGTTTTGGGGTTTGGAAGGGGTCATTTTCTCCATGTGAAGCCAGCAGACGTTTTCAGAATTCAAATCCATGAGATGGGGATTTGTAGAGGTCGTTTTCACCTCTATGGAGCCATTAAATGTTCCCTGAAACGATTTGATCACTTGGGTTATTTTTCTTCCCATCTGCCATTTCTGTTTGTGGTTCCCAGGACGTTTTGTCCTTACCCAACAATTGTATTTTGTTGTGAAGTGCATGCTTGTGTTGACTTGGCTGAGTAAGTCCAAGGAACCCATCTATTAGATGGTTGAATGTGTTTGGAGGTGATTGTTGGCTTGGATGAGTAGGTCCAAGGCCCACATGTTATTGGCTTGTTTCCCTAACAGTCTGTGAAACCCAAATGTGTGTTGGCTTGACTGTGGGTGTATGGTCTTGCTGTGTGTAAGCTTGTTACTCCCTATTTTCTTGTGGAAATCATGCCTAGCTCGGGAGTGGCGGTGATGCTGAGAGATTGATGAGCACACTGGCCTATGGTTGGGTGGAACGTTGCAGCGACATAGCTAGTTACAGGTCAACTCAATTACAAGATAAGTATTCACTTTTATTTCTCGTGTATTTACCTCTGCAACTGTAATTGATTGATTTATGAATTATGAACATGTTGAATGCTTGAATGAATGTGTTTTTCTTCCATTGTGTATTTACATTTGTTATGCATCTGTGTATGTTTTAATTCGATGCATTTTAATTGTTATGATCATGGGGCTAGATTGCTCGTTTGATAATAGCAGAAGTGTACGGTCGCGTCCTCTCCATCGTCGGTATGAGGGGTGGGGACGTGACAGACATGTTGTAAGTATTTTTTTTTAAGTGGATATCCAATTGACATTTTTTTATTATTTTGTTAAATTTAATTTTTTTAGCTGACATGTAATTTATATTATTTATTTTTATTTTTGTAATGTTACGTCAGGTTATTTTTGTAGCATTATGTTACATGACAACATTTCCCCCATACTAAGTTGTAAAGCACCTTGCTACTCTCAGTGCAACAAAGGTCCTCCCTTATGGCATTGTTGTCCCCTATCCAATACCCTAAATTGAGTCATATGATCTTGACCCCACAAAGATAAAGCGTGAAGGTGGAGTTATGAGTACAAAATGGTTCTTGTTCAAGAAACTCAGGAATGTCTTGTGCATTGTGATGGCCCACAAGAAGGTGTAGAGGTTATGGGCATTGTACATAATGTTGTCATTGTACTCGAAGGAGATGGTTGTCTTCATGACATTTCTTAGCATTTTCAAAGCAATTACCGTGCCTAGATCATCATTCTATCTCTTTGTAAGGGCTTTGGCTCTTTGTGCCACCTTCCATACTCCTTTGTACTAGAGGTCGAAGGCAAAATCGTGGAAGAGATTGTAGAATATTTCCATGTGAAACCTCGGGTTCTTGGGACAAAACAACAATGGAGCTTAGGAACACCTTAATTTTCAAATAAAGTCTTTCAACTAACTCAAAAAATAAGTTTATATAATTTTAAAAGTTAAGTTTCAAATAAAGTCTTTCAACTAACTCAAAATTATGATTGTATAAATTTATTTATTTTTAAGTTTCCATGGGTAGCTTATTTGGGACCAAGAGTTTAATTCTTTGGGCCTTCGGGAGTTAAGCACTGATGTAATACCTACAAAGGTAGGCCCCTTTTGATGGCCCCTCGGCTTACATCAATAAACATCGCAAACTATCAAGCCATCAACCACATTGAAAAAACATAACTTTATTTATTTTTATTTTATTTAAATAAAATAACATTAAAAATAAAATTACAAAATATTTTAAATACAATGAGACTTTTGAACCACTCTATTTATTTCTATTAAATTAAATTAAATTAAATCTTAGAAAAACAAAAATATCTTATTATTACAATGGAGACTTTTGAACTAACTTTATTTATTTCATTTAAGTTCTAAAAGGTTTTAATTTAATGTTTTCAAGTCAAACATTTTATTAGTCTTTATTTTTTATTATTACAATAAGAGATTTTTTTATTTTTATTTTTATGGATAATATTTAACTTTTAATGTGTAAATTATAATTAAAGTTTTAGTTATTTTTTATATTTATATTTATTTATTTTAATTTTTATTAGGAGTTTTCAAAAGTTGTTTGGTCATATGCATAAATATAAAGATTAAATAAATAAATAAAAATAAAACTCATGTATGAAAATTTTCAAAAATTAAGGAGAGAAGTTTCTTTTTTTTTATATTTTTTTTTCATATTGCTATACGTTATAGCATAAAATTTTGAACATTAATTCCACTTTGCGATAAGATCCCATACTTCTTATCACAANTAAGGAGAGAAGTTTCTTTTTTTTTATATTTTTTTTTCATATTGCTATACGTTATAGCATAAAATTTTGAACATTAATTCCACTTTGCGATAAGATCCCATACTTCTTATTACAAACATCCATACTACAGACACTAAAACTGGAAACAACTATGGTAACACTCTGAAAAAAATAATTATTATTACTGAAGACATGGAATATCATAGATCATTATCAATAATATTGATCACATATGCATTTTTGGAATGTATTATTGNGGTAACACTCTGAAAAAAATAATTATTATTACTGAAGACATGGAATATCATAGATCATTATCAATAATATTGATCACATATGCATTTTTGGAATGTATTATAGAACTATGGAAAGTATGATAATAGCATATTGTAAAGGACAACTGTCATCTATCTTAGTCGATCCAAATCTCATCGTAGACATGGTCAGTCAATTATTTCTTCATTCCATAATTTGTTTTGCTTTGTATTGATTTGTATGATGAATAAGCCTCACCAGGAAAACATTGTATAGTATTTTTCTTTGCTTTGCTTTATTGTTCTGCCTCATCATCCACATTATTGATAATTGAGGTACACATATGTAATCCTTTTATTTAATCAATTTGGTTATATATTTTTATGCTTTCTCAATTGCGTTAATGAATCTGTCAATAATCATAAATGATATCCTAATTGTATATACACTATATTTACTTTAGAAGATAAAATTGATTGTCTTGGACAACATTTAGGTTTGTTGGTTAGGTTAACTGTGAATGAAAAGAAGGAAATCCACAAGCTTGCTACTTGCACTTTACAACTAATCAATTAACTACAACCAGAAACATCCATTCCATTAATTGCGACCATGGTAAGATCATATTATTTTGAGCAAGCAACTAATTCTTAATATAGTCCTAGGTTGTGAAAATTATATTAATTCTCTCAAATGATATCGCAATTGCCACCCACACTATTTGAATAATTCAATGGAGAACTTAACACAAAGGATTATAATGGAGAACTTAACACATAGGGTTATAATGGAGAACTTAACACATCGAGTTATTTAGTTTCAAGAATTTAACACATAGGATTATAATCGTTTGACAAAACAATTGGTGATGGATTCCACACCATAAATTTAAATATTTTCATAAACACGAATCTATTAGGAGTTTGTAGATTCCAAGTATTTCTATTAATGAAATAACTATCTAAGGATTCTACATAACCATTATAGTTTTCCAGACAATTTACCCTAATTTCAAATCTACAATTTTTGAAAAATAATGGCTTTGTACAACCATTAACATAAAAACAAATGCATACCAACCATTAAGAAATTCACCCCAAAAAAATTTCATAGCTACGGGAACTGTAATTTCCAAATTTACATACAATCACAGAAATGACAATTCGTTCATTTATGGAAATCCATTTAACCCATAAACAAATTTCCATTCATAGAAGTTTTCAAGTCCGCAATTATAAATTTAAGCAAACACTTGGAAATCATAGCCGACCAAAATTCCATTACATGAATTAAACAAGAAACATAGTTGATTTCAAACCATATTTGATTTCCTTCAGTTTCCAAATAACATCAAAACTAAAATAGAATTTATAATATATAACTTGTATGAATTTTACTTGAATAGTGAAACTTGTTGTATGTCAGGCATGCTC
>LPNX010747390.1:117478-139179 GCA_001517045.1 Pseudotsuga menziesii | reverse complement strand
ATCGAGGTTTAGGTCTCCTCCATTGACCGTTTCCAAGGCCATAAGACCATAATAGTGGGATACATAGGATAATGGATACCCATGCAACATTATGAGTTTTTCTTTGAGGCATTGTTCATGGCTCTAGGTGCTTTAATGGTTTATTTAGGGAAAAAGGAATGATATTCTTCCTTGGAATTCCATTAATAAGGCCTTAGGAAACCTATACATAATGCTTAAAACTACCTAATGGAACTGACATCCTCAATCATAGGCTAATGGTACTCTCAACATTCCATGTGTGGTTGTTGGAGGAAATCTACTTATCCATAGATGGATAGAAGATTGATTTAGATCCTAAAGTTCATGTCTCCTCCACTGACCATGTCTAAGGCACCAAGGTGACAAAACCTAGATACATAGTGCCATAGATACCCTTGTGAAGTCATGTTTGGTGCTTTGAGGTATTGTTCATGGATTTATATACCACCACATGTACCCTATGAATTCATATGTGGTGATTTTTTGCATTATTAATGTCTTTGGATGCCTATGAAGTCATATGTGGTGATTTTTTGCATTATTAATGTCTTAGACGGAGGGCATTGGGAAATGGACAGGAGGGAGAGGCCCCCCCTAGCTAAATCCTTGCATCACGAATCCAACGGAATTGACGGTTCGTCAATCGGAGGCCCGAGCATCGATCTATGGCGAGTTGTAGGTCACCTCCAGATACCGTTCAGGGACACCTGGTGGACTTGGGCCCGGTGCGCAAAAAACCTCACGGAGCGACAATTTTGAATTCTGTTAACTCATGCTAGTGTGTTTGGGCATGAAAAATATGGCAATGCCAACTGCACCCCCACCATCCGTGGCTTTCCATCTTTGGCCCTCGTTGGCGTGACTACATTGTCCCCTACTGAGCGAAACCCTAGCTCCAGAAACCACCGTAAACAGAGGTCACCGGGCAATGGACAGGAGGGAGAGGCCCCTCCCTAGATAAAATATTGTGTCACGAATCCAACAGAATCAACGGTTCATCGATCGGAGGCCCTACCATCAATCTATGGCGAGTTGCAGGTCAGCTCCAGATACCGTTCAGGGACACCTGGTGGACTTGGGCCCGGTGCGCAAAAAACTTCACAGAGTGGCAATTTTGAATTCTGTCAACTCTTGCTAGTGTGTTTGGGCATGGGAAATATGGCAATGCCAACCGCACCCCCACCATCCATGGATTTCTAGATTTGGCCCTCGTTGGTGTGACTGCATTGTCCCCTACTGAGCGAAACCCTAGCTCCAGAAACCATCGTAAACGGAGGTCACTGGGAAATGGACAGGAGGGAGAGGCCCCCCCCTAGCTAAAATCCCGCGTCACGAATCCAACGGAATCGCTGGTTCATCGATCGGAGGCCTGAGCCTCGATCTATGGCGAGTTGTAGGTCACCTCCAGATACCGTTCAAGGACACCTAATGGACTTGGGCCCAGTGCGCAAAAAACCTCACGGAGCGGCAATTTTGAATTCTGTCAACTCCTGCTAGTGTGTTTGGGCATGGGAAATATGGCAATGCCAACTGCACCCCCACCATCCGTGGCTTTCCAGATTTGGCCCTCGTTGGCATGACTACATTTTCCCCTACTGAGCGAAACCCTAGCTTCAGAAACCACCATAGACAGAGGGCATCGGGCAATGGACAGGAGGGAGAGGCCCCCCCCTAGCTAAAATCGCACGTCACGAATCCAACGGAATCGACGGTTCATCGATCGGAGGCCCAAGCATCGATCTGAGAGAAACCCTAGAAAGTCTGGCTGATAAACATGCCTAAGTAAAAATATGGTACGTTACAGTCCACTCATGCCAAGTGGCATCTCGAAAAATATACACATGTACTAGTGTTAACATGTTGCATCAACAGTATAATTTAATTTTTGAGTTAAAAACATTGGTTTTGCTTTAATATAGCTTTTGTTTATAGATATAAACCTACACCATGCATATTATAGAACTTATTAGGTTAAGGGTTACACTCTCAAGATTTTTCTTTAGGGTACTAGGAAAAGGAAAAATATTACTTCCACCCACATATACTTTGTGTTTACTTACACATGTTGCATGCTTTTCCCTACAAAATTCCATTGTCTAAAGGGAATTATCACATAATAGATATTATATTATTGAAGGAACGAAAGAACCCTATTACTCATAATGATGAATGATGATGATGTTCATGATGTTGACTGTGATGATGATGAGGATGTCGATGATGATGATGATGATGTTCATGATGTTGATGGTGATGATGTTGATGGTGATGATGAGGATGATGTTCATGATGTTCATGATGTTGTTGGAGATGATGATGATGAGGATGATGATGATGATGATGATGATGAAGATTATGTTGATGGTGATGGTGATGATGTTGATGGTGATGATGATGATGAAGGTGAGGATGATGATGATGATGATGATGAACGTGATGATGATGATGATGAGGCTGATGATGATGATGATGATGAAGGTGATGATGAGGATGAGGATGATGAGGATGAGGATGAGGATGATGATGATGATGATGATGATGATGATGATGATGATAATGAGGATGATGATGATGATGATGAGAAAATTGAATAAGCTTTCAAAATATATAATTCCTATCTATGGATTTTTTGTATGACCACATGAAAATCAAGTTTTTTAAGCAATATGTTGTTTTTTTGGGAAATTATATTGCATTGTTTTTTTGTTAATATGTAGTATTTTTTTTGTCATATACTCAATATTTTAGTTTTTATTAATTTGTGAATATGTACCTATCTTTGAGACAACTAACATTTTATATTATTTTTTGTATCATTAGTATTTTTTTTCACATACTCAATATTTTAGTTTTTATTAATTTGTGAGTATGTACATATCTTTGATATAGTGAACCATATTTTTACCTAATTTCTTTTCCAAAATTTGGATACAAATAGTTTTATTTTTTTATTTTAAAAAGAACAATTCACTATATTTTTTAAAACTCTTAAGAAATAATTTTATAGTCTTTGTAAATATATAGAATTATTACATGAAAATATATAACTCAAACTTCAAATAGAGTTAGATGGAGTACTTGATAATGACTTCGCATAATATTAAAAAGCATAAACAATAAAATAATAAGGTTGAAAATAAGTTGCATAAAATGGAAATAAGTTGCATAAAATAAGTTGTTACTTGACCTACGGTAGCCGGACTGCAAACTGGACGGATTCCCTACACCAAATAGTCGCGGGCTAGTTGGGAACATTGACTGGGGAGAATCCCTTGCTGTTGTTGCCTGCGAATTTCCAGGAATCAACAATTTCTGGCGCTAGAAGGAGGGCCGCCAGTGCATGGCTGGCCGAGGAAACCCATTTTCCCGAGATTATTCCACCGGTAACAGTTCAGAAAGCAGTGGTCTTCATAATCCAATTCTGGAAGAAAGGGATAGAGAACATTTGTTTTCTGTCGACAACGAAGTTGTTAATAATCTTAGGAGACACACCAGGGCATATGTGAAGAAGATTGGAGGATTTCCAATCATCCCTGAATTTCCTAGAAGAGAATATAAAAGGAAAGATTGTCCTATATTGGAAGACTCAGTGTTGGTTGGGGATTGGGAAGAACTTGTAGAAATAGCCTTACAGGAAGTTGTATTGCCTTTGAACCAAGAAGGTCCTGATAGCTCTCACAGTTCTCCTGTTCACACTCCTGTTCATTCACCTCCTCACTCTCCACCTAGACTCATGGCAGGCATAAACGCCAATCAACCACCCAATCCACCGAATCTACCACCTGCCTGGAGAGCCCGATCACCTTTAAACCTAACACCTCCGTTACATGATTTACCTCAATCCTTTGAAAAGATGCTGCCCAAATTCGACCCAAGTGAGAAGATACTCGTAGACGACCACTTGCAAAGTTTCTATCTGGAAATAGAAGGGTTAAGGGCTGGGGAGTATGAAGATGTAGTTTGTAGACTATTCCCGCACACCCTTAAAGGAGCTGCAGCATTGTGGTACTTTGGTTTGCCTGCTAACTCTATCCCTGATTGGGATACCTTCGAGAGAATTTTTAGAAGTAAATATGCAGCTCAGAAGACTCATGCAACCCTCATGAAAGGCTTATGTGCCTTAAAGAAAGAAAGAAAGGAGAAGGTGCATAGCTTTACCCAAAGATTTACAGCGTACCTCAAGAATTTTTCTGAGGCTGATAGACCTTCGGATAAAGTCCTGATTGAATATTATACTTCAACTTTAGGACCCAAGCTGGCCATGTTTTCTAAAATAAAGGCGAAGCCTACTTTGGCGGACACCTATGAGGAGGCGGAAATAGTAGAGGCTGAAAGGGAAAGCATCAAAGATTATCCCGAACGGTCAGGAGAGAAAATGGTGGGAAGAAAAGCCTTGTTGTTTACTAATCCTAAGGAAGAGCAATCGCTAGATTTTGAAATTATGGCAAAAATAATGCAGAAGCTGTCTAACAGAATCATAGACCTGGAGAAAGAGAAGGAAACTCAAAAGTTCTATAAGCCCTATTACAAGAAAAGGGAGAATAACAATCAATCCCAACCTCCTCCTCACAATTCAGCATCTATGAATTTAACAGAGGTAGGAATGGACAATTTTTGCACGTTCCACCAACAGCCCCAATCTGAAAAGAATTGTCCTCAATGGATAAACTCAATGACGTTGGTTATGAATTAGCTATTGGATTCTAAATTAACAGAAGATGGAGATGAAGAAAAAAAGGACAGTACCACTTCAACGAAAGAACAAGAAGATGAGACCATGGTTCTGTGGAATTCTATTTCGTTATTCGATGCTGAGGAAGAAAAGAATTGGGGATACAAGAGCGTCATGGAAACAAACGTTACAACAAGGAGCTAAGGGTCAGTTAAAGAAGAAAGTCTCATACTCCCAAAAATCAAAAGGCTGCAGAAAAACGTTAAAAAATTTCAAAATAATTCCTTAGCTGATAAATTTCCCAAATTCACCATTACCAACCAGGATCCTAGGCAGACTGATACGTTCGCCAAGCCCACTGAAGAAAAAATGAATGTTGATAAGCCACATCCCACTAAACCGCAGATGGATTATGACATTGTGGAAGATATAAAGAAGGTAAAGGCAAACGTTTCACTATTTGAAATGTGTAAAGTGCCGCAACAAAAGGAAAGACTATTGAAAGCACTTGAAGCATTGGATGAGAGACTTCCCATTGACAATCGACCTAAGGAAGAGGAAGAAATCGGAGAAACCAGCATTGGGGGTAAGTATAAGAACAAGCATCCACCTTTCCTCCTCACTTTTGAAATTTTTAACCACAACGTACATAATTTCCTGGTAGACTCAGGGGCGTCGGTTAATGTCATGCCAATATTAGTCTGTAAAAGGATAAATGGGTAGCCTAAGCCATCTACTTGGAGAGTTTTTCAACTAGACAGGACGAATGTAAAGGTAATTGGTGAGATAGAGGATGTCCTAGTCCGCCTGTCGTCAAATGATAAAGTGTGCCAAGTCATTGATATCGTGGTGGCCGATATACCAGACGCTTATGGTCTTGTTCTGAGCAGAGATTGGTCGGCCAAACTAAATGGATATTTTTCCTCTGATTGGTCACATCTGTGGCTTCCGTTTAAAGGAATCCCAAACCAAATTAAGATTTTGAGGGAACCTCACATGAAATACAACGTTACTCAACTTGAGGAGAAGAATGAACCAGTGGATTCTGTGTTGGGAAATTATTTTATTGAATTGGAACCGGGAAATTACCAAGCAGAAGAAGCCAGCAACATGTTAGACACCCAGCCTGATCTCCTTCAATTCTCACAGGCTGATGAAATCGACTGTAAAATAGTAGACTTAGCAGTAGGAGTAGATTCGCATGCAGTAGTGAGTGATTTCTGGACATTTTTTTTTTATGGCTCTAAGACGTTAGAAGGGTCAGGGGACGACTGTGTCCTTATTGACCCCAAGAAGAATAAACATTTTCTTTCATGTAGATTAGAGTTTGAATGTATGAATAACACAGTTGAGTATGAAGCATTGGTGCAAGAATTGAGGAAAGCAATCGAATTAAAGGTAAGTAATCTGAAAGTTTTTGGAGATTCTGAAATAATTGTAAAACAGATTCGGAATCAAATACATTGTATTTCTGCTCACTTAAAAGCTTATCAAAATGAGGTATGGGATCTGCTCAAGTGTTTTAACGCATTTAATATTGTTTCAATTCCAAGACTTAAAAATGCAGCAGCTGAATTGTTGGCCACATCAGCCGCTAGGCTTGTATCTACTAATAATCGATGCTCCGTTGAATTGCTTTTCAGGCCCTCGGTCCCTGATATGATCACCAACCTTCGAGTGTTCAAAAATGTCCAGCAGATTATAGAATGCTTAACTAATGACGAGGTATTTAAAGGAGCAATTATAGACGATGAAGAACATCAGACCGAGTTGAAGTATGATAATTTTATCCCTAAAGGAGTCAGAACCTTAGAAAGAATGTTCGATCTAAATGAAAAGTTTAGAAGGCCTGCAAACGTGAAGACTCACAGCTCATCTCTACAGTTCGAATTGATAAATTTAGGGACTGAGACAAATCCTAAATATGTGAATCTGGGCAAATGTTGTTCACCATCCGAAAGAGATAAGTTCATCAGTATTTTTAATCAATATAAAGATATTTTCTCCTGGACATACGAAGATTTGAAGACATATGACACTAGCATCATCCAGCATGTTATCCACATCAAAGCTGGCATCAAACCTTATCAACAACCTTTAAGGAAAATGCACCCAAAATTGGAACCGCTGATTCAGAGTGAGGTTAAGAAATTATTGGATGCTAGAATCATTTTTAAGGCCAGACACTCGGAATGGGTCTCAAATCTGGTACCAGTGAGGAAAAAATCTGGAGAAATCAGGCTATGCATGGATTTCAGGAATTTGAACCGCGCTTCAGATAAAGATAACTATCCTGTTCCACCCATGGAACAACTACTACAAATGGTCTCAGGTTCTGAACTATTTTCTTTATTGGACGGTTTCTCAGGCTACAATCAAGTATTAGTAGCCGAAGAAGATAGATTAAAGACAACATTCAGGACCAGATGGGGAACCTTCGCTTATCGAATAATTCCCTTTGGGCTTATAAACGCTAGAGCCACGTTCCAGAGGGCTATGGACATAGCGTTCCACGGTTTGATTAGTCGTAGTGTTGTGATATACCTCGATGATATTACGATATTCTCAAAGAGGAGAGAAGAACACGTGTTCCATCTAAGGTAGATTTTTGAACCCTGTCGAAAATATGGCATATCACTCAATCTCAAGAAGTGTGTGTTCGTTGTCACAGAGGGTAAGTTGCTGGGGCACGTAGTTTCAAAGAAGGGAATATCTATAGATCCGGAAAGGATCAAAGCAATTGAACAGATTCCCTTGCCCCATAATAAAAAAGGGATGCAATCATTTATGGGAATAATAAACTTCGTGCGAAGATTTGTGCCAGATTTTGCTCAGATTGTCAAACCTCTGCAGCAAATGGTGAAGCAAAGTGCACAGTTCAAATGGACTGAGATTGAGAAGAATGCATTTAGCAAGATTAAAACTACTGTTGCACACGCACCCTCCCTAAAAATCCCAGATTTCGATAAATATTTTATTCTATATACTTTTGCATCTAATGATTCGCTAGCAGTTGTGCTTACTCAAAAAGAAGATGGGGGGGATGAATTCCAAATATCTTTCATGAGCACTGGTCTACAAGGGGCCGAATTAAATTACCCAACTATTGATAAACAAGCTTATGCAGTATTCAAAGCAGTGAAACAATTCAGGCCCTACATATTAAAAAATCAAACCAAGGTGATCGTCCCATACCTAGCTGTGAGGTCCTTTTTTGTACAGAAGGAGTTAGGAGAAAGAAGGGGCAATTGGGTAACAGCCCTTCAAGAGTATGACCTTGAATTCAAGCCAGATTCTATAATTAAAGGGCAAGGGTTGTGCAAACTAATGACTGAAAATGGGAACAATGAAGAACACGCCTGGGAAGATGAGGTTGAATTACATTTGATGGATGTATGTCCTTTGTTTACAGCTCCCGAATCTTGGTATAGAGACCTCGTTCATTACCTGCAGGCAGGGTTGTTTCCAGAACATTGGAATTCTAAGCAAAGAAGAGCACTACGTCTCAAATCAACCTCCTATCAAATTGTTGAAGGAATATTATTCAGAAAAAACTACGACGGAGTCCTTCTTAGGTTCCTAGAGAAAGAAGACGCAAAGAGGGTAATGACCGATTTGCATGACGGGCCTGCCGGGGGACATTTTTCAGGAGATGCCACTGCTCACAAAATTCTCAGGGCCGGTTACTATTGGCCCATGCTTTTCAAAGATGCACACGCCCATGTCCGGAAGTGCGATATTTGTCAAAGATGTAGTGGAAGGAAATCTAAAGCAGCTGCACCAGTGAATCCTGTGATGATCATGGAGTCATTCGAACAATGGGGGTTGGATATTATTGGGGAGATAAAGCCGAACTCTTCCCTACAACATAAGTACATTCCGACCACAATCAATTACTTCACTCGCTGGGTCGAAGCCATCCTGCTACACAAAATAAATGAAGACGCGGTCATCAACTTCCTGCAGGACCACATTATGACCAGGTTTGGAGTTCCAGTTTCTCTAGTCTTTGATAATGCTACTTACTTTTCATCGATTAAATTAACTGCTTTTGCTCATGAGAAAGGAATAAAGTTGCATTACTCTGCAAATTACTATCCACAAGGAAATGGCCTGGCTGAATCTACTAACAAAAATATGATTAGAATTTTAAAGAAGACTGTGATAGAAAAATAGAGGAGTTGGCACTCAGCGCTACCAAACACCCTTTGGGCTGATAGAGTCACCCCCAAGTCTTCATTAGGAGTGTCACCGTATACCCTTGTGTATGGTAAAGAATCCATTCTTCCCCCCAATACCATGCTACCCTCCTCCATAATAGCTCAAGAGTCTAGAGGGTCAGAGAATGAGGTTTTACAAATGAGGATATGTAATCTTATGAAAGAAGAAGAGGCTAGATCTAGGGCCAAAGAGCACTTTAAACAACAATAAGAGGTAATAAAGAGATGGTTCGACAAGCACAAGGCAGGAACAAAGGACTTTGAAGTGGGAGATTTGGTCCTCAAGTGGGACCACCCCCATGATGAGAAAGGAAAACACACGAAATTCCAGCAGTTATGGGTAGGCCCTTTCCAGATTGTGGCAAAGCTTGGCCCTTCCACTTATAAGTTACAAGATCTGCAAGGGTGGGAAGAGAAATTAACAGTAAATGGTTTAGTTTTCAAGCCTTATTTTTCCTGATTTTCATTTGTCTTCTTCTATCTTGTATATAAATAATCTGGCTTGGTCATCTTTTGAGTCTTTGAGTCATGAATTTTAGTTTTGTTTTAGTTTAAATTTCTGTTTTCAATAAAGGAAATAAACCCGTGGTTGCATGGAAAACATCAGAATTTTGGTATGATTAAGAATCCTGGGTATAAGACTGTACATTGCTGCTTGTCTATAAGAACTTCTTCCAGTTTAGCAGTTTTCTCAAATAGCTATGTACCCGTTGAAGTCTTGCTTAACCCCTGTAAAATAAGCCAGAATCAGAAGGTCTAGAATACTATTTTGAGGCTCCATCCATGTCACATTTAAAAATTCCTAGGGGGTGATAGTCAAGGGCCCATGGAAAGCAGCAAGGTAAACAGAATATTAAATACAAATGATCCCATGCCAAGAAATGAACGCCAAAAGGCAGATAAGAGTCAAAAACTCCTATGAAAGCATTATACATCAAAACAAATGCTGAACTTATAAGTACTAAATCGCCGAAAGCTCCTCTCAGTCCGTGAGCTGAAACGTGAATACGCCTCTCACACAATTTTTTTCAAATTTTGGTCCCCTCCTCATGGTCTAGTGTTGCTTTGAATCGTTTGGATCCGTGAAATTTCTGGTCATGCTTTAATTTTGAATGATTTGTTGAATATTAACTCTTGTCCTGTTTTCGGAAGTTGCTTGTGTTTGAAAATTGTTGTGGGTCTCGAATTTGGAGTTTTGTTTGCTACTCGAAGATGAATCGGACCTTTTGATTTTTTGTAAAACCGCTGTCTCGGAGGTGAATCAGTTTGTCCATTGCTAAATTCCTAAGTTTTCAAAACACTTAGCATTTTTATTTGATCGGAGGCTGCTGTCTGTTCGTCTTCCGTCGTTGCGGCTCCCAAAGAAACTAAGCACCCTAAATATAAATCGCTCCGCCCACCGATGCGTGTCGGTATTTTAGTCGCATGTCCGAAGTATTTTCTAATCTGTCGTTGCAGCTCCCAAAGCAACTAAACACCCGAAGTCGATGACTTTCTGAGTTTCGATTCGAAGTTTTTTCCTGGCCACAACTTAGGTCTTAGCTCTTCCGACTCCGATGTGCTTAAGTGTTTTCGCAATACCCATCACCTGTTAAGATCCACTGTTGCGGCTGTGAATGGGTCTACCCTGCCGATGTTAGCATTCTAAGTCGTCGATGAGTTTTCATTTCCATCGTTGTGTTGAGGCCTGGAAATTCACGGGAGACAACAGAAAGGGATTCTCCCCAATCAACGTTCCCAACTAGCCCGTTGACTGTTTGGTATAGGCAATGCGTCCGGTTTGCGGTCCGGCTACCGTAGGTCAAGTAACAAAACAAAGATTTTACCGGTTGCGGCCCGGTCCACCGAGTTTCTGTAATTTTGACTTAATGTATGAAATGCAAAGGCCTAATTAACAATGCAGGGTGATCGAGATGCAGGGAGTAGTCACAATGTGATGCGCAGGTTCTTACCTCTCGTCTTAGGCTCACAAGCATCTACATCACATATGCAAGAATGAAACTAACTATCCATCTAACTACCTATCTATCCACCTATCCCCGGGGAGCCAGAATATGATTTATTTATGAGTATTGTGGATTATTCATGTATTATAAATAGAAATTACAGGTAGCTGATATTCTTCTCTACAACACATGAAAAATTAAAGATATTTCAACAATCAGATAGCCAACTGTTTCATAAGCAGCATACATTACTCATAGTGGAAATATTCATGAAATAAACCGGAAAACATTCACACAAGAACATAGGTTCAATGAGTTAGAACGGTCTCACAGTTAATGGACATAAAGCTGAAAACGAAATAGTTCCTCTTCAACAAATCCATAGCACAACATTTGAATAGTCCACTAAGCTTTCTCCAACAGGAAAACTGTAATTTTCTATTGCAAAAGGAAATAGTTCTTCTTACAATATGTCTTCACCAGTGTCACTGGGAAAAATTCCTTTCCCCTTCTAAGTATTTTACATTTATACAAAAGGGTCAGACTGTTGGGCTGCCCAAAGTGACCTTTGGGCTTCCCAACCTCTCGTCTCCCAACATTCTACTTTTCTTACATGTTTTACAAATTAGTTATAAATTACAATTATGACCGATCCTTCATGAGGAGGGGCCTGCTTGACTATCTAGAAACTTTTTCCAAGCTACAGCTTCATTAGCGATGCCTTCAAAAGCACAAGGATCCAAAAACTGAATATTTATCTCAAACTTTTTAGCTTGATTCTTGATGGCCTCAACCCTAGATGTACTCAATCGGAGCTGATCTTCCAGAAGCTGTACATTGACAGCTAGATGAGCTACTTGGCTTCTCAAGATCAGCTCATCCAGGGCTTTGACATCCTGCACCTTAGCTTCTTCCTCCTGGAATCTCTTTTGCAATAGCTCCACAAAGGCATCGTGATCTGGCAAAGCTTCAAGCCTCTCTTCCGCTTCTATCTGGCACCGGTTATATGTAATGAGAAGTCTTCTGAAAAACTCGGTGCATAATCCCTTTTCCTTCTTTACTACCTTCTTGAAGTCTTCAGCGGTGTTAATAGCAAACTCCACTAGGTTATAGTCCCATTTGAGGGCCTGCTGGTCTTTTTCCGGTAGATCCGCTGGGGTTTCTTCATTGTTCTCCAACCTTGCCATTCTTGCAGTTAGGACCTCTAGAACGTCCTGAGATCGGTCCACAAAATAGGATGCATTTTCCAGGATCTCCTCCAATCGGCCATCAATTTGCAGCACTCTACATCTTTCTTTTTCAACAGCAGTCTGCAGCTGCAGCATCTTGGTTTTCTGGGTCAATACATGCTCCTTGAAATGCTGGAGGTTAACCTGCTATTCTCTTGCCACTTCCAAAGCAGTGGTCAAAGAAGAAATCTGCTCCTGATGTTCCTTTCTCAGTTCTTGGGTGTGCATATCATTGGCCTGCAAGAGGATCTTCAGCTGCTCTTCTAGCTCTTCCACCTTTGTCAGTAGCTGTTCCTTCTCGCTCTTTAGATCTTGGTATTCCTTCTGCACCTTCTCTAGGGCCTCCTGTGTTGTTTCCTTGACTTGCATTTCTACCTGGAGGGCCTGTACTTCAGCTCTTGAGGACTTCATTTCCCATTGCACATCTTCATATTTCCTTTTGAGCCTGTTGTTTTCTTCCCTCTCTTTCCTCAATATATCTTTTAATTGAGCAGAATATTTCTTGGATTGCTCCAAGTCCATCATTATCTTGCCTACATTATCCTCTGAAGCTTGGATGAATGCAGACCCATCTCTTAGGGTAAATCTCGGATCCTGGTCTGTTCCTAACATAACCGCCGTATCTGTTATCATTTTACCAGGTAGACCTTCCGCCTCAAATTTCCTCTCTGTCCTCTTTATTATTCTCTTTGTTGCCCTATTATAATATACAGTGTTGAAATCAGGGATTTCCTTTCCCTTTTCCTACACAAAAGGGACCAGCTTGAGTGTGGGGACCATTGGTATGCTGGTAGCAGGTATTTGAGAGGTCTGAACCTTGGGATTTTCCACCTCCTGAGTCTGCCCTGCTACTATTTCAGAAGCTGATTGCTGTTTCAAGTTTATCCTTTCAACTTCTTGCTTTTGAAGCTCCTCATCGAGCTTTCTCTTTGCTTCCTCTGCTTCTTTTCTAGCTGCTTCCTCTGCTTTCTCAGCTGCTTCATGAGCAGCTCTTTTTTCCTCTTCTATATGCAACCTTTTTGCAGCTTCTTTCACCAACCTCTGGGCTTCTTCATCCCTCCTTTTGGCTTCTTCCTCAGCCTTAGCCTGTTCGTCCCCTTTTCCTCCTATGGTGGTAATTTTCTTCGTGAACCTTCTCTTTAGGGCAGTCATGTTTGGGGCATTCCGGAAGACAGATTCTTCCATATCAAAATGGTGAGTATACTCGAAATGCACCTTATGCTCTTTACAGTGCTCAGCTACTTTCCTGTGAGTATCATTTCTCCATAAAGGCATCTCACCAAAATGGAACTTCTCCAACTCCTCTATGAATTCAGCAGCTTGTTTCACCTTGGTGAATATGTAGCTTCCTAGCTTGAATGGAAAAGGAGGGTAGGCAGTCTTCTTATGTTCGAACAGAAAACTGCCTATTCCATCTATGAACACTTGTCTGACTACGTCCTTGTGGACTATGTAATCTGTTGCGTATTTGGGCAGCAGTGAAGGTGTTCTTGATCCTCCAAACATCCGGAAGTACGTGCCATTTTCAGTTAAGTAATAATCCGTGTATTCTTCTATTACTTGCATGGATTCTTCCGACATACAGTCACACTCCTTTCGGAAAATCAGTGTGTATAGTGGCATAATGAAATGCTCATAGACCTCTCTGTAATGGCTATGGTACTAGTGAGCCCACAATGGTCTGTAAGCGGCATAAACAGACATTCTTTCCCTGTCCCAGATGCACCTGAGACCAGGGAAAGGCTGGTTGCACAATATGCAGTCTATCAATATTGAACTCATATAGAATTTCGATCTTTTCCGGGACTCTCCCTCCAAGGCTGAGGTCAAGCAAGCAGAAATACTGCTAGATACCATGCTAGCCCAATTGAAAATTGTCCCTTGGGTGGCCACATGGAAAATGATGGGTATCCACTCTAGCTTGAAGAGTCTGCCATGAGCTCTCCCAAAGACCCTATTGAGCATCAGAGCTATAAATCTGTAGGGAGCCCTCAAGTTTGCTGTATCATACTCACTTGTCGGTCTGTACCAGTAATGTTTTCCCTGCAATAGCATTCTCTTAAGATTCTCTACCAGGTCCATTCTAATGCTATTCAGCCAGTCTTCAGATAAGAATACTTGGGCTTCTGGAAGGTGATAATCCAATGCCACATATGCAGGGATGAATGCAGCATAGCCCTGTCCTTCAACATTTCCCAGAATCATTGTGGTCACATCTCCTCGGGGAAGAATCCAGCCAATTACCTCAAAGCATGGGAACAGCTCTGGCCTGGTGGCAACTTTCATGAGAGCAGATTTCTCTATGTTAGCATAGATGGATTCTTCTTCGAGGCCCATGTCGGGAACTTCCCTGCGGGAAATCAATCTATATATTTCACCCCATTTGGACTCGGGTTCAACACTAGAAACACATTGAGTGTCTTCATATATGTATTCGGTCTTCGTGACAACCTCTACTTCTGGTTCTTCTTCTACCATAGGGGCCTTCTTCTTCTGCCTCTTGGACATGGTGGATTCGAATTCTTCCTGCCATATATAACATTGTAACATTGAGAAATTCAAGGTGAAGACATTTATATGACAGTGTGCAGCGTTTTACTTCTTCAATGTGTATTATGACAGCAATTTGTTAGAGAGATAAATGTATGCATGGATATCCTAAAATGGCCTAACTAATTTGAACTGTTATAATCAAAGTGCAGCATTCAACGACCTTGTCTATATCTAGTATGATGCAAAACATGTCACATATAGTAAAAAAATAATAGATTTGAACAATTATATTAGCCACATTCAAGATGACAAGGAAATCTACATCAAAAGGCCACCCATTTCTGCTTTCTATGCATGCCATGGTCCTTTCGCTGCGCAGGAAATACCATAGCAAATACGCAGGCTCTCAACAGTGCCTTAGCAAAACCATACCCATGCCCCTCTGATCCATAAACTAAGAATAAAGACAAACTTCTTCCCACAGGCTGAGGCTCGACCGCTGAGCTCTGTGGGGTAGCTTGAAGTACATAGGTACCAAACGGCTGGGGCTTGAATGGTCGAGGAAACAACAGTAGTAACTACGAGGTTTTCTCAACGGCACCACACCTACACCAATAGAAAAGACATTTTCTCCGGCAAGCCACAGGTTCGACACTAAGCTCGACGAGGATGCACAGAACCGCGAAGGTGAAAACAACTAGGGCTTAAAATATGGGTAACGCACCATGGGATAAACAGCCCCAAACCCCTAAAGCAATCCATGGTAGACCTACCTCATACCTATCATAACTGCGAAGGGCGGTTTGGCGCAGACAAGGTAATGGTCGTGTGCGCCGAAACCCCTCAATTCCTATGCACAGGGTAGCAAGATGAATGATGGCAGAAAAACAAAGCTACTTTGATGGTCAAAAAGATAAAATTTTCACTTATATAAGCGTATAACCTAGCGGGTCGAGGAAAACGGCTGGGGACCTAAAACCACCGTAGAAAACCGCTAACAGCTCAAAATGGAACGGGAAAATTGACGAGGATCCTACCTGGCTATACGGCGAGTATGGCAGATCGATGACGGTCCGGCTTCCTTAGCTGCCACCTGGATGTAGGTACACCGACAGTGGGGATCTTCGCTACCTCAAGAAAACGACAGCTCGATGGCGACAGTGCTCAGTGAAAAAATAACAATAGAATAACAATATACCATCCCCGTATATATATTTGATCGCACGTGCGAGGAGAAAATATCAAACATCGGCGAGCTTTTGCATTCGAGGCTGGAAGTAATCTCCCTTCCGCAATGGCGGACGGGAAAAACGTAGACCCAGTCGCAGAGACCCGCATGGAAAAAAAACAAAATCAGAAAATCGGACGTTGGAAGGTTTTCGAATCGGAGGATAAAAGCTAACTTTCTTCCGCTACGGCGGATGATCAAAGCGCCGAGCCTTCCATTCTGGTTATACAATCGAGTAGCAGTTGAGAGATCAGATGTCGGAAGGTTTTAGATCGGGAGACGAAAGTTTGAATCTTTCCGCAATGGGGAAAAAATGACATGATAAACGGTTCCGACTCAAAACTCAAAAGAAGTTGAAAAAATCACTCGGGTTGGGAGAAAACCGAAAGTCACAAATCGAAAACCCTTCCGCAACGGCGGAAGAAAAATCATAAAAGCTTCCGATGCCGAACCAAAAAGCGTTCGACGCAAAAAACCCAACGGGTCAGAAGTCGGAGGGTTTTTCTTTCCACAAAGAAAAAGCCGTCCACAACTGCGAAAGACCAAAGCTAAGACCCATCCGCAACTGCGGAAGACCAAAACAACTCATCTTCTGATTCCAGCAAGTTTTCAAATGCGCTTAAGGGAAGCGATAGAACTTGATCAAATAGTGGATGACCTAAGGCATCAGAGGAAGAAGTCAAAACAATGGGTAGCTCAATCCAAGCACCAACAACGTCTTTCTGAAAGTTCTTAGACCAATTTCAAGCAGAAAATCAAACTAATCCACGCAAAGGAGGGTCCTAAATTTTTTTAGAATTTTGGGAAATCGTTGCAGCTGCAACAATTGGTGACTACCTGGTGAACCCCAGATTTCTGAATTAACTCCTTCCCAGTGCAGGACTGTTTGAATAAAAGTTGAAATCTTCTAGATGTCTTTATCCTCGAGCTGGCCAACTTAAGCATTTAAATCATTGAGAAGTAGTCTATTCTTTGGGAAATGGTAACATCAGAATTATTGAAAGTCTGAATAACTCTTTTGAGGCCAAATATGTGAGGTTTATTTTGCCTGTCCTCAGGTATTTTACAGCTTGGACACCACAGGATTGTAACAGAGAGAAACAGCATTATCGTTTTGTTCCTCATTCCCATGCCAACTGCACTTTTGTGCCTTTCAAACTTTAGTTATTTTGGTATGATTCCTCCTACAAGCCTTTTCTTACTAAATTTTAATTCAGGATCCTCTATCCCATAGTGTCCTTTTGTGTGAACAATGTATTTCATATTTCAGTTCACGGACGGAGAGGATCTTGTGGCCATTTTAGTACTTCATGCTTCGATATTTTGCTTTGATATGTATTGTTTTTCTTTAAGGAGTTTTGACTCTTGATAGCCTTTTGATTTTCTGAATATATGTCATGGGATCATTTATATATGATATACTATCTTACTCTGCTTCCTTTCCGTGGGTCTTTTGCTGTCACCCCCTTGGATACTTAAGATGTGAAATGGATGGAGCCTCGAAATAGTATTCCATACTTCTTTTACTTCTGAGCTATTCACAGGGGTTAAGTAAGACTTCAATGAATGCATTGCCAGTTAGGAACGCTGCTACTAGAAGACATTCTATACTTTAAAGCACAGTCTTTTGCTCAAGATTTCAGTTAATAAAGAACCCTGATGTTTCCATTGCAACCAAAAGTTTGCCTCTTTGTTCAAAACCAAACGAAATGCTAGCAAAACAATCAAATAATCAAAAGAAAAAGCATCAAAGCATTAAAGAACAAAAAATCAATTTATTTATGTACAAAGCAAGAGGAAAGAAAAATTATTTCCCACTCCTGAAAATCTTTAATCATGGGGAGTTAAGGGGTGGGCTGAATAATAGAGATGAGTTGTCTAACCATGGTCTAGCTGGGCTAGTTTTGAAATGGAACCCATGTCTACTATTCTAAAATCATTTCTTACAGCCTGAAGAAGTTGAAGGAGCTTGTTATACACCTGAATGGCACCTCTCCGTCCGAGTGCTGATATCCCTCATGTCGGCACACAAAAGGACACTTATGGATTGAGGTTGCCCATATTCACTATACCTTGGCTTATGATGAAGTACATTCCCTATATACCCAGCTGGTTACTTTTCCATTTTTCCATGTTGAGTTGTATTCCCGACTCTCTATATTGACAACTCGCGCATCATTCACGAGTCTCCTATACAGCAAGCTGTGAATCCTTGTATTCACGGGTTGCTCTTCTATATAGTTGCGAATCATTCGTGGGTTTCTCTACTACAGACCTGCGAATGGTTTCATCAACATTAAAACATAAAACCTCACGTTAATGGAAGATTAGTTTACTCATTTAACTTAATCTTCTTAACTGCCACAACCTCCCTAACCTTCGAGAACTGCCTCATTTCATCCATATAAATAGAGACCTTGGGGAGGAAGTTTGAAAGTCATACTGGGAGAGCAAAGTTATGTTGGTGGATTGTCTACAGAAATATTTGGAGCAGAGAAACTTAGAGTCCTTTGGTGACAGAGGAGTCCTTGTTTAGATATTGGGTTGTTACCTAAACTCTTTCTATTATTGTTAATAAAGATATTACTTCTTCCATATGTGTTTCATATCTTGTAGATTGGTAAATGTTTACATTTCAATTTGATATATGATTTACCTAACCTGCATCTATATATATGAATCATCTTGTATCTGGAAGAGTGTTTATTAACAGGTGAAGGAGGAACTATCCTGGAGACTTTGGAAGTGGATCAGAGAGGGAGAAGATAGCAAGGATCAGCCTTCGTTTAATACAAGTAAGTCCTTCTACTTTCCTATTTCCTATTATGTGCTTTTAGAGTCAAACTGTCTGCAAGTAATGAGTATGTTGGTAACCCCCCAGACCTAGGTTATTAGGTGAATTATCCTGTACAACAGAGCTCAAGCTGAACGTCAGTCATAGAAATGGCCTTTATTGGAGTAAGATGTCTTAACTCAAACTCAGTCAGATAATTTCCCAGGACAGAATCAGCAGATTCATTTCCCTCTCCTAGCTTAGTGACATTGTGCTTCATGTAGGGTTCTCTTAATATCTTAATCAGGTTTGGGCTGCCCTTCTGAGGTAACCACAAGTGAGACCAATCCGAAGCAAAGTACCCATTTAGTCTTGCTGTCCAATCTCGGTTCAGGATCATTCCATACCCATCAGGTATGTCTGCTACTACAATGTCAATGTAATGACATATCCTTTTATTTGCAGACAATCGAATCAGAACGTTCTCCATCTCCCCTACTACTTTGACACTAGTTTTTTCAAGTTGAGTGACATCCCAAATAGTAGGTTTTAGTTTCCCATTAAGTTTTTTGCATACTACCAGAGGCATAACATTCATGGATGATCCAGAGTCCACCAAACAATTATGCACCTTATGATTCAAAATTTCAAGAGTCACAAGGAAAGGTGGAGCGCTAGTTTTCATTGTCCTAGTTAATTCGATCTTTTTTTTCACAGGTTGGTTTGCAGGGGGTATTTCCTCTTTAACTTCCTTAACTTTTTCAGTTCTTCCTTCCCCAATATCTTTCACAGGTTTGGAAGTCTCATTGCTTGGTTCTGCCTCCTGGTTGAGGGTAGCTGCTTCAGGTGTTTTGTCTTCAACATTTACTTCTACCTGTCTTTTGACATTTTCCTGCAAATGTTTAATCTTTGAAAGTATTGCGCTGTCCTTAATTGCTAGGTTCTTATCTTTTGTGGATGTAAGTGTATATTGATACTTGAGAGTATTTTCTTTTGTGTTGAACAACGAAACACCATTCCATAAGAATATTGTATCATCATCTTGCTTCTCTAGGGTCTGTTCTTTTCCTCCTTATTCATCACTGTCTTCAGTCAATTTGGAGATCAGCAGCTTATTCATTACCAAAGACATTGAATTCAACCATTGAGGGCATTTCTTCTCAGAGTGGGGTTGCTGGTGAAAAGTACAGAAATTATCCCCCCTATTTCTGTTATATTTATTGAGGCTAAATTTGGGGGAGGGATTTTCCAATGGTTTTGATCCTCTCTTTTCGGATAGTAGGGCTTATAAGTTTTCTGAATGTCCCTTTCCTTTTCCAGATCCATTATTCGGTTGGAAAGCTTCTGCATCGTTTTCATCATTCCCTCAAGATCATGTGGGTGATCCTCTTCCGGTTTAGACAGTGGTACAGCTCTTCTCTCGGTATTCTTCTCTTTAGGTAAGTCAGGGTAATCTTCTACACTTTCCATTTTAGCTTCTACCCTTCCTGCCTCTTCATAAGTCTCTACCAATGTAGGCTTTGCTTTCATTTTAGCGAACATAGCCAATTCAGGTCCTAAGGCAGACGTATAATACTCAATTAAGACCTTGTCTGAGGGTCTGTCAGCTTCAGAAAAATTCTTTAGGTACATTGAAAATCTTTGAGTGAACTTATGTACCTTTTCATTCTTATCTTTTCTTAACAAACCAAGACCTTTCATTAATGAGGCATGCGTTTTTTGGGCTGTATATTTACTCTTGAAAACCTTTTCAAAAGAGTTCCAGTCTAGGTTCGAGTTTGCGGGTAGGGAAAAGTACCATGAAGCAGCTGCCCCTTTCAGGGTATGAGGGAATAATCTACAGACAACATCTTCGTACTCCCCAGCCCTTAACCCTTCTACTGCTAAATAAAAACTCTGCAAGTGATCATCTACAGCGGTCTTTTCTTTAGGGTCAAACTTAGGCATCAGCTTCTCAAAACCTTAAGGTAAGTTATGCAATGGAGGCATAAGGCTCAACGAAGACCTAGCTCTCCATGCTAGTAATGGGTTGGGCTGATTTACATTGATTCCATCCATAGGCACAACTACAAGAACAAGAGTCTGAGCAAAGAACACCGTAGGATGAGAACAGGATTCCTTACTTCAAAGGTATAACCTAAACCTGGAAGTACTTGGGTCAGGCTGAAAGCTTCAAATATCTACTGGTAAGGTAATCTTGGAAAAATTAATTTTCCTAGCCAGCCATTCACTGGCGGCCCTCCTTCTAGCGCCAAAACTGTTGAGGCCTGGAAATTCGCAAGCGACAATAGAAAGGGATTCTCCCCAATCAACGTTCCCAACTAGCACGTTGACTGTTTGGTATAGGGAATCCGTCCGGTTTGCGGTTCGGCTACCGTAGGTCAAGTAACAAAACAAAGGTTTTACCGGTTGCGGCTCGGTCCACCGAGTTTTTGTAATTTTGACTTAATGTATGAAATGCAAAGGCCTAATTAACAATGCAGGGTGATCGAGATGAAGAGAGCAGTCACAATGTGATGCGCAGGTTCTTACCTCTCGTCTTAGGCTCACAAGCATCTACATCACATATGCAAGAATGAAACTAACTATCTGTTATCTCTAGGATTTTTCACCTGGTTTATTTTTAAATTTTTGCTTTACATTGGTTTTTCTTGTTTTAAATTCCAGCTTGTTTTGAGTGTTATGATTGTTTGTTAGCCTTTATCATTCCTTTAGATACCTTAAATCATTAAAGTTTCATTCAGCAAATAAAAAACCTATGTATGTGTAAAGAATTATGCGTTACATGGTAGATTTTGCAAACTGGCAGCGAAATTCCCAAACTGGCAGCTTATTGAGAGCTTGCAGCATATGGTGTGTTGATGGTATAAAAGATATATGTGAAGAAGAGCAGGGGTTCTGGTCGATATCTTCCTCAAAAAGGCTCAGCACCATATGCAATTCTGATCACACTTTACAGAGCAACTCAAAATGAGAAGGAGTTTATGCTTAAGCAGGAACTTATTGATGCAGCTGAAGCTAGTGGGCTTTCCCGGATGCCTATTGGGCATTCAAAGAGTGGTGCACCACCTGGACACTTCAGGAACTCATTCAAAGATTGGTATTCTGGGTGGATTTCC
>LPNX010747390.1:66934-87368 GCA_001517045.1 Pseudotsuga menziesii | reverse complement strand
TAATATTTATTAATTTTGGAGGAAAAAAGAAAAAAACTACTTTTTGTGTTCGTATTTTCGACATATCTCCATGTGTTTTTACTCAAATCTCGATCGGGAGAGCTTGTTGGATGCGGAATTTGATTTTGCATCCAACGAGTACCCACACTACATACTTTTGATGGAACCCTCTACCCCAAAAATAAGAAATACCTGAAAAAATGTGATGATGACCCTAACCTCAAATTGGCCTAGGCATCCCTAACAGCTTTTGCAGGCCTACTACAACTCGCCATAGAAAGTTTACCGAGGCTCCGATCGATGAATTGTCAGTTCTGTTGAGATTGTGGAACATGATTATAGCCATAGTGGCCTCCCCCATGACTCCTAACGGCCCGAGAATTCCTCTAGTCCAGATTTTTCAAACTAAGGTTTCACCCTAGTGGGGTCCATGCAACCCTGACAACAGTGCATCGACCTTGTAAAAACTTGTTCCAAGCAGACAGGGGTGGCCTGCCCATGGAGGCCATTCTCAAACACACCTATTTTAGGACCTCGACCTTGAATTGGCCTAAGTGTCCTTGACTGTATTTTGTAGGCCTACTACAACTCGCCATAGATCGTTGACCGGGGTTTCGATCGATGAACCATTGGTTCCGTTGGGATTGATGCACGAGATTATGGCTAGGGTGGCCTTCTACCCAAATCCACATGGCCCGAGAATGCATCTAGGCTAGATTATGAAAACTAGGGTTTCTCCCCAGTGGGGTCCATGTTATAACCCTGACAACTGTGCACTGGCCCTGCCCATGCCTCATTGTGTGTGTGTGAACTACATTGTGCAAGTTGAAAAAGGATTGGTTAATATATCTAAATATTCATCTCATAGAATTTGTCAAACGTTTAGGGTAGGAGTGGTCGAACGTTAGGCTAGTGTGGTAGTGTAAGAGGAGTGTAAGCGCAATTACCAAATCTCTTTCAATATAGCCATCTGGATCCTCTTTGTTTCTAATTATCTCCATCAATATCTTGTGCTCTGAATGAGGAAAGAAGTAACGTACCTTGGTTGAGTTATTTTTTGACATTGTCTGTAGATGGATGTTTTTGCCAACAATCAAGTTTGTGAAGTGATAGACCACAGAACCTGGTATGTAATCCACAAATACATGCCCACTAGTTCTTCTTGATTTCCCATCTAGTGTAATATATTCACCCTCCACCACCATCAAGCCAATAGGAAATTCATTGACTTCATCATCAATTAATGATCCATTCAAGATTTGCTTACCTTGAATGCATCGTTCCAACCAATAATCTGTGCCCCATTCATTGTCTTTCGGGGAAACAACTACATATATGTGTTCTAGCTGTACAATATCTGAGATATGGTCATATTCTGTCGAAATCGTTGACTGAACCTCCTCTTAGTGGGTTGTTTCAATGACTACACGTGGGTCTATTGCAAGTGACACACAATCCCAATCATCAACCCAATCCATGCATTCACATTCATCCCATTCACCACTGCTACAAGGGCTACAAAAGAAAGCAAGTTTTTGGGTCCATATTTTAGATAGGGGGTTGTTTGAGCTTCAAAACGAATGAAATCCAGGTGTTCCTTGTACTGTGCCGCAACTATAGGAACAAGATTGATCTATGTTAACCACTTTCAAAAAATTCCAGACTTCCCTTCCTGCCCCTGTTGATGTATGTTGCACTTTAGTTCTGTATGACATTGTTGCAGAGCACCATTGAACTATGGATTCTGCATCTTTGATATGGGGGTTTCTGGTAAACCGTATCTCCTCCCTTCATAGTGTGGTATTGATGCATGCATCGACCCCATCATGCTCACCTTTTCCATGCCCAATATCAAAGTAGTTACATATATGCGGCACATTGTAAGTCTTATGGAACATACTCATCCATTGGAAGACTCAAGCATTTTTGAACTAGCCCACACAACCATCTGACCATATCCAATGCTGATCCATCTGTATATCTCACTCCTTTAGCTAATCATAGAAAATTAAAAAACAATGTTGCACATAATGCAGATCATGGCATCTGTCATCACTTATGTAAAAGTTTGTCTCCGTCTGTATTATCCTGTTGTTATTGCTTCTCTCAGGGCCATGCCTATATGTAATATGTACCATGATGCTGACTTGGTTGGAATGGTAGTATTTGTTGCTCAGGATTAAACAGCCTTGTAACCTAGGGTCTAGGGTCACCAACTTACTTCTAACCTTGCAGAAAATTAGCTTTAATAGAGAACAAAAAGGAAATAGGAAGAAATATTGGACTCACCCGATTACCGACGGTTGATCCAAGCTTGATCTTCTTCCGCTCTGCTTCTCTCCAAAGCTCTCAGGGATGCACCTCCTTCACCTGCAAAGAGAAAATTATCCAAGTAAAATCTTATACATGTATATATGACAGGTTAGATAAACAATATATATAGTGCTTAATCAAATATATTCATCAACCATAATACATGAAAGAGACTCAACACAATGTTGGAAGAAGAATTCTCTTTATTAACAATCAGTGAATGAGATAAGTGTACAACCCAATGTCTGAGACAAGGACTCCTCTACAACCAAAGGACTCTGAGTTTTGCTACTCCAAGACTTCTGAAGATATACCACCAGCATAACTTTGCTCTCCAAAATTGATTGATTAATGCCCTCCCCAAGGCCTCTATTTATACTTTGGGAAATAGAGTAGTTTCGAAGGTTGAGGAGGTTGAGATGGTTGGGGTAGTTAATGATTAAGGCCCAACTAATCTCCATTAATCATGATTTATATTTTTTAATGTCGAATGGAGATGTACGCAACTATTAATATAGGCAACCCGTGTATGACACGCGAGTTGCTTAAAGGAAACCCGCTTATGCTGATGTATGCGGGTTGCAATGGAGATAGTCGCGTACAGTACTCAAGTTGTCAATGGGAATAGTCACATACGCATGCGCGTTTCGATGAAGATAGTCGCGTACGCCAATGAACACTTAGAAAAATAATATGGCAAGTTGGTTGAAGGGTAAATGCATCTCATGTCATGCCCATCTATAGTGTTTTGGAAAACTTCAATCATAAAATGTCCTTTTGTGTACCAACATAAGGAATGTCGGCACTCAGACGGAGAAGTGCCATTTGGGTTGATAATAGATGCCCCCTAATGTGTGAGGTCAGAGGGAAGAGATGGCCGAAATACATTATAATCTTATTCTTGGAGAACTCAGAAGTCCAATGGAGCAGAGGTAGTACCTGAAACAAATACATAATAATGTCATATACAAAGTCATATCCGAGGATGCTATGTTCAATATACTGGAACACTAGCTCCTTTACAATATTTGAGTACATCATATAGTACGGGTACAAGACCATGTATATTACAAAGGTGTATCGAAGCCACAATATACAATAATGATGAGTCTTCAAAGATCTAGAAGCTGTGTAAGTGACCACAACATAATCTTATGCAACTTAGTCCATAGACGTGAAACTAAGGTCTTCGTAAAAAAATCCCATTGAACCAGTACAATCCAAGCCATGTGAATAGATGTTATTGAAGTCGAACATGGATAGGATTAAATAGGTTGTCAACCAATAGGTGATAATTAACAACTGAAGAAAAGGAATTCACAAAAATAAAAGTGAATCCTAAGGTACGATCGTCAAAACTCTAGGTCTTCATCGTCAAGCAGTGCTGATGCGGAACCATACTGTGATAAGGAAGGCAATAGATCCTCCAACGGATCACAAGAGTGACTAGGAACTGGGTAAAGTAAGGGAGACACAAGTAGTAACATATATAACAATGATGGAATTAGGATATAGATCACACACAAGGTTAAGTCCTTGAACAGTGAGCATGACACAGAGATGACCCAAGGCATCTTTTAACTTTGCAGATAGTACAACTAGACTTATCTGTCATGTAGGAAACATGATCAGATTCCCCAGGTAGAACTGACAAGAGAAGGAGTAAGCAACTTGAAGTAATAGCTGATCTAAAAGTGAACATTGAGACATGAGTATCAGAAAAAATAGAGAGTGCCATGTTCAAGGAGGACATGCTTCCACTGACTGAGAACCAAAAAGAAAACTTCTTCCTTACCTTCCCTGTTAAATTTTAACGAGTCTAGGAAAGTCAACTTGAGTCTCTCTTCATTTGTTAACAAGCTTGAAGAGAAGAGGGAATAATGCTTGATAGAGTCACTAATTCATGGATTTTATGAGCCCGAACTAGTACATGCTCACTTGGTGTTTTCACGTTTAGAGAGTTTGAAAACTCCAAAGAAGACTCCAGGTGGGTCCTTTTTCATCCAATTTAGTCTCCTGAGGCCATAAAAGTATAAAACATACCACATAAGAACTCTCTTAACTTCCGTAGAAGAAAAGGTGAACGTTTTTAGTACTTAGTCAGGGAGGTTCAAAAAAGGTTAAATTACCACCTACCCAATGCTCCTTCGAGAGCAGCATATAGCTTGAGTTTTACGAGTGTGAAGGAAAGCAAGATCACTCAGAAAGGTCCATTGGAGTACGAGAAATGGGGCTTACAACAATAAACTTGATGCTTTGTTCTTGGTGTTTAACAAGCATGACAAAGACATAAAATACACTCGAAATCTTTTTCATGTTAGGTCCAGAGCACAAAAAAAAGAAAACTAAGCTCATACCAGGAGTTCCTTTTCCATAAGTTTAGTCCCTCAGGTCTGGAAAAGTGATAAACCTGTACTTGAGAATACTCTTCTCAATTCCATAGAAAAGAGAGTGATCCTTTCTCGTATTATTCCACATGGTCCGAGAAAGAGATAACCTGCCACCAATGTGGATGCCCATTCACATATTCTTAACAAGCTTGAACGAAAAAGTTTACTCGGCAGTCAAGTCTGTTTTGAGGAGTTAGACCTGGGCCTAAAGAAACTCCATAAGGGCGGGGAGTCCGATACAGGGATAACTTGTAAAAACAGACCAAAATGAGGCTCAATTTGGCGTGAAAAATAGCTAAAAATATTCCCCTGAACCTATGACAGTTGCAGCATGAGTATCACAAAACAATAAGTAGGTTCTAAATGAGGATACTCATGAGAGGAAAGTCCTATCCACGGAAGAACAATGGTAAAGACAAGGAGCTAATGGTCAAAGATACCATAGTCCATGGTCGAAGTGTTAATGCTAGGATCAAGATGGATTAGGTATGAATGCAGAATGCATGCAGAATGCATGCGAAATGACAAAAACCATTCTATATGAGTGAAAAACAACTTAAAGACGACCATAAACCTGTCACATGGAAGAAAATATATGGCATTAGTTTAAAAATTATGAACTATAGGGAAAAAACCCACTTTGAAAATAAATTTTCTATAAATAGTTCAAAAAATGAATAAAAAACTCACCATTTGATTTTTAACCATAAAAAGACAAGTTTTACCTCTACCTTTGATTGCTCGGTGTGGAAAATTTGGGGGACCATTCTCCAAACCACAAGTGTCAGGTAAAACTACACTCCATGCTCTTTCATTTGATCCAAACAATTATTAATTTTGAGCCCTAGTTCATGTTTTCAGGCGCCCTCAAAGCATGGACGTTGTGTACGCGGGTATGGTATGTTAATAGTTGTGTACATGCGTTCTGTATGCGAGTTGCCTAAAAGACAGTTGCGTACAGTACGTGACTTGCCTAAAAGACAGTCGCGTATGCTGCACGAGGTAGAAAAACAATGTATAGGGTGAAAATTTTCAAATTTTATATGAATCTAAAGGTTTGCAATTGCTTGTTTATTAGATTGAAAGATGGTGCTTGAGTGGAGGGAGCGGGAACATGAAGACATGGACCAAGAAGCTCTTCAAGATGCCTCCACAGTGAATGTTTTACGTCAAAGTTGGTTATTAAAGTTTTTCTGTGCCTCACCTATGCAGGCCAATGTCCGCCTCTTAGAGTTTTTGATAAATTATTCGGATCATGATTTGGGCATGTTTGACCTTCAAGGTGAGGTTCTAGAGATTACATCAGAGGATGTCTACTTAATTTTCATTTTATCACGACGGGGAGCTCCGGTGAACTTGGAAGGTACCGACAGAGGCGGTGACCCTCTAAGTGTATAGAACTATATCAATATATACTGCAAGACAGGCACTCAAAAGAGGGGTAGCTGCATCCCTATTGTTCACATTTGCAACTTTCCTTTATAGGTATTGACGAGCACTATAGTGAGGGTTGCAGGGTCATCATCACTTCAGCTTGCAACTCGAAACCAAATGAGACTAGCAGTAGAATGTATGCAGGGAGCCCTATATGACTGGTGCTCGGGAGTGATCCCGATTATGAGAAAACAAATCTCTGACTGCAAAAGATGTAGGAGGAATAATTTTGGTTATTCCAGCATATTAGTAGCCTTCTTCTTTGAGAGAGTGTTGGGTTTGAGTCTTGTAGTACCATTGCCAGTTCGTTCTCCCCGTCAGCCTAGGCTAAGTAGGTTGGGAGATATCTTCCTCCGCTAGGGAGGTGGTGGATCGGTCCAGAGTGTTTATGAAGATGACTTCTACTTTTGGTGAGAGTGACAATTGCCAACCTTGGAGTAGTTTCCATATGCTGGATTAGACTTTCAAGGTGATACCGACCTCGTCCTCCCTCCAAGACGAGCATGGGGAGAGTTAGGTAATTTTTATTTTCAAACTTTTAAAATTTTTTGAATTTTAATTATAGAGATATATACATATGTATAAGAGTTCTAATCCTTTAAAAAAATGTCAAAATGCAGGTATTGGACCAGTCTTCCCTGCTGGGCATCCACGCATGTATGTGCATCCTATTTTGGGAGAGGACTAGGGCTTGGTTAGGGTTCTTGAGGGGAAGCTGGCTAGGCTTACCCAGAAAGTACCTACCTTACAGATTGAGCACATCCCAGCCATCATGCAGGAGCTAGTGGTTGGTGTACCACCTGTCTGGATATGCCTTCTAAGATGAGTATCCAGAGCAGTACTTGTGTACATAAATTCTGTTGACGCTACTGAAGTTGAAGAGGCTGAAGAAGCCCGAGTGCAGGGTGATTGAGGGGACCAGGGGGGTCCAAGTGACTAGGGCGGTCCAGCTTAGACCTAGGAGCATTTGATGGACTTTGATCCATGTTTTGTATATTATACAGTTATGACTGGATCTGAGGATTAGAGACTCAACCTATCTATATGGACAGATATTCACACACACACACACACATATATATATTGCCTGTTTATTTAAAAATGTTTTTAAATGTGTCTGCTGTATATTTTTATGTAAAACATGTTAAATGCCAATCCAAGATATAATTAGCATATGCATCATTTAATGAATTTTGATTTCTTGGAATATGATTGAGTGTAATGAACTCAAAATGTCTTTCCAATAACCTAACTTGCATAAACTGACGTAATAGAATAGGGTTGCACACCTGATAAGCCCGATTGAGCTGGGAAACCACCAATTGAGAGTCCAGTCGGACTTCCAGCTGAGTGATACCACATGACAAAGCATCCCATAAAAGTTTAATGACGGCCCTGTATTCAGCGACATTATTGGTAGCAGGACCTAAACAAGTGCCTCCTGAGGCAACTAACTATCCCGAGGGTGAATAAATGACCCATGCAGCTGAAGCCAAATTACAAGTGTGGCAACTGGCGCCATCAACAAAACCTACAAACCACTTAGAGGACATCTGTAGCAACCAACAGATGGTATAAAAACACAAACCGATGAACTATTGCACATAAAATTATATACAATAAAATACAGGAAAAAGTACTAAGCCTAAGCATAGTACTTTTTTAGGTAGAGCCCATTTCTAAGCTCAGGCAGCTTATTCGTATCGAAATCAATTAATTCATATGCACCCTTCTTTAACACCTTTGATATGACATAAGGCCCCCACCACATAGACCTGAATTTTCTTGCCCCCAAGGGTTCTTTGTCTTGGTCCTAGAGCAAAACAAGCTCCCCTTCAGAGAAAATCTGAGGCTTGACTGATTTATCGTATTGGCTTTTGACCCTATTTTTATGAGATTGGTTTGCTGTCAGCGTATCTCTATGCTGTTCATCTAGATGTTCTAAATGTAATAGACGTTCTTCTAGCTCAGACGTATCAGGTAACACATGAATATAAATTCTTAAGGACGGGATTTCACATTCAACTGGGGTAACGACTTCCACTCCATGAACAAGTTGGAAGGGAGAAAACCCCGTAGAAGTTTTTACATTGGTCTGATATGCCCAAAGTGCAGGATATAGCATGATATGCCAGTTGGAACGGGCTGCATTAATAGTACGTTTGAGGATAGTTTTCAAAGTTTTATTGACAGCCTCTACTTGACTGTTTTCTTGAGGATAGAATGGAGATTAATTTTCTTGTGTAAATCCTAGCATAGTGGTCAATTCAGTCATCATGCTATTTTGGAAATGACTGCCATGGTCAGAGACAATCACTTTAGGTATACTGACTCGTGAGATAATTTGATTGAACACGAAAAATATGTAGTTTCCCCATCAACTTTAAAGGTGGGCATTGCCTCTGCCCATTTCATAAAATAATCTACAACGACAATGATATGTTTGTGCCCCCCAACCAAGGCTGGGTTACACGTCATGTAATCAATCCCCCACTTCATGAAGGGGCCCACTGAGATGACGGGAAATAACAGAGCGGGATGCGACCACATATTTCTAGTGTAAAGCTGACAAGGATGACAATGCTTCACTGCTTCCACACAATCTTTAAAGACTGTGGGCCAGAAATAACCGGCATGTAATATCTTCTGGGCTGTTGCTAACCCAGATAAATGACCCCCACACGCTTCACTATGGGCATCATTTAGGACAATATCTGCTTCCTCGTGGGTAAGACAGTGACGCAAAACGAAATCTACCCCCCTACGATATAAAGTATCTCCTATAATGAGGTAGTTCTTGGCATGTAGGCGTAGTTTACGTCATTCTTCCCATGAGAAAGCTGCAGGATACTTCAAAGTCTGGAGATAGATAAGTATATCTCCATACCAGGGGTCAGAGGTGGAAATAAAAAAGATATGCTCATCTAGGAATGAGTCTTCTTCAATGGCTACATCTTCCTCTACTGGAAATTCTACAATGAGCTCAGCAAAAACTAAGGATTTTTTGGATTTGGCGGATTGAAAATCCAAGTCAAACTATTGGAGAATGACTATCCATTTGTTGAATTTGCCTCCAACTATCCGTCGAGACAAAACATATTGAAAAGAATTAACATCCGCCACTACCGTCATAGTCCTTAGTAAGATGTAGTGATGTAACCTCTGAATAGCATAAACAACTGCTAAGGCCAACTTCTCGACATGGCAATAACTAAGTTCAGGTCCAGCTAAAGCACGACTGAGATAGTAAATGACATGATCTTGGAGCTTATCGTCCTCCTGGACTAGGACTACCCCTATGGTCGATACAGATGCGGCCATATACAATATAAAATCCCTAGATTAATCTGGGGGACGCAATAATGGTGTCAACAACAAATATTTTTTTAATGCCTCGAATGCGAGTTGTGCAATTTCATCCCATATAAATGGGGTGTCCTGTTTTAACAGGCGCATGAAACTTTTAGTAATCTTGGCATAATTTACAATGAAACATCGAATAAAATTGGACTTCCCCTGCAGGTTCTAAAGTTTCCTGATAGAACGAAGAGGAGGCAGATTTACAATGGCCTCAACTTTCAAAGGATCCACCTAAATGCCTTTGTTAGAAACAATGAGTCTAAGTAGTCTCCCTGACTCGAAACAGAAAACGCACTTGTGGGGATTCAAGTGAATCTTATAGTATCTACATCGTTCAAAAATCAAACGCAAGTGATATAGGTGATCGATCCTCTTACGAGAATGTGCAGGTAGATCATCAAGGTAGGGTTCGACAATGGCCTTAATATCGTGAAAGGCAAAATTCATTTCCTGCTGAAAGGTTGCCCCAGCATTTTTCAATCCAAAGGGAATTTTCTTATACGCGAAGGTACCCCAAGGACAAATAAAAGCTGTTTTATGTTGGTCTTCCGGTTTAATTTGGATTTGATTATATCCGAAGAAACCATCCATAAACAAAAAGACTTCACTTCCTGAGCAAACATCAATAATTTGATCTATAAATGGCATGGGATAGTTGTCCTTAGGACAGGATTTGTTTAAATCTTGAAATTTAGTACACATGCATATGTTCCCTTGCTTTTTATCAACAGGAACAGGGTTGGATACCCATTCTTTCAAAGCTATGGGATAAATAAAACCAACTTTCAGCAGTTTCTCCACTTCAGCCTTCACTGCCGCCGCTTTACGCAGCTTGACAAGTCTCAACTTTTGCCGAACAGGTTTAGTGTCAGGGTATGTTCGGATTTCATGCTCAACTATAGATGGATCAATGCTTGCCATCTCCTCATATGACCAAGCAAAAACGTCACGAAATTACTTAAACAAGGATGTATAGATCGCAATCTCCTCAGAAGAGAATTTTGCACCAATATGCACATTTTCCACAACATTAGGATTTACAGAGATGTTGATAGGGATAGTAGCGGAAATATTTTCCATGTTCCCCTCAAGAAACATTCCTTCCCTTGGTAAGGGATTAATGGGTGTATGAACATCGTCTGCCAGTCTCATATGAAACTCCTGGTTCTCTATACTGCTTAAATCTGGAAGAAAATAGGATCGATGGTGAAGATCTTCGCAGATCTTATCTCATCCGCACAAGGCTTCTAGAATGGATTCATCCGAAGGTAAACCATATCTAAGCAATCTCTAAAATGCAAAGAGTTTTCTGCCCAAGCAGGCAGATAGGCTTCTTTCGGTTCCTCTGAGACTGTGAGGGGGACCAGAATGGGATCAACATCGGTACGGGTGATAGCTTGATAAGCCACTTTCACTGCCGATAAGGGCACTTCAGGTTCATGGTGGGAAGGGAGAACCCAAGGATCAGTCCTATCAACAACCGTAGCTATGGACTTCCCAACACTAGTAAAATTATATAATTATTCGGAGCTGGAAGATCAAATGTGCCCATCAATGATGCGTACATTCCAGCCCCTAAGCTCTTTGAAGCAGGTTTGACCTGATCAACCAATGGTATAGTGGACTCATTAGATTCATGTGGCCTTTTCAAGTGAAACTGAGTTGGTCAACAGTAACCAACTTCCCTTCGTGTGGAAACACTACCACCTGAAAGACGACTGATGCAATAGAAGACATGGCATAAGTCCAACTTCTCCCCAAGAGAAAGTTGTAATCCAAAGGTGCATCAATCACCTCTACCTCAACAGACACTGCTTTCCCTGCCAGCTTAATTTCAAAATCCGATAGGATACCATGTGGATGGAATGACCTTTTGTTGAAAGTAGTAAGTAGGGTGTTTGATGGGACCAGCTCTGGGGATCCAAGAGCTTTCCAACAAGACAAGGACATAACACATGTAGAATCACCCTTGTCAACAACTGCTCTTCCAATGGTCTTTCCACCATGGATGACATCTATCGATAAGGCTACATGATATGGTAGGTGAATTTTGACATCAGACTCAATTAAATTTCACCATGAGACTCGATGAGTCCATACTACCTAAGGCTGCTAAGAGTGCATCTCCCTGGGTGGGACAACTCTGTAACACCTCGAAAGCCAACATTGGACAAGGTGTTTGGGCTAAATATTCAACTACGGAGTAGTTTTCTACAGCCCTAGCATTAGGATTATGCAAGGTATTTTTAAAGACACCTTTCGGTATCTTGGGCATAATTTCGACAGGTTTCTCAATCATGAGAGGGTTAGAATTTTCACTTGTTGACTTACCCTTCTCTGAGGTCTCTTTTTCATAGTTCTTATTCCTGGTCTGTAGTAAAGTTTGGGATCGAACCATGTTGATATAATTAGGGTCAGGGGCATTTGGGGTGCCCCTTGCTATATTTGAAGCTGAAGATGAATTCTGCCCTTGCGGAAAAGGATCCTTCAGGGCAGCCGGTTGTTGAGCTTTTAATAGCTTCTGAGCTTGTTCCATAAGGGGACATAGATGAGTAAGGTGATCTTCATGGCACAACTTACATGGGAATTTCACCTTCTTCTTTTCTTTCTTTCCCCCATCAGCATTGTTTGCAGGTTTTTGCTTGTTTTGGTTTCCCTCCCTTTTCTTTCCTCTCTTCTTTTTCCCACCGGGATGCTAATTGCCCTTTTGAGAGGTTTGTGCAAAAACATTTACATTTTGGGGGGAGGGGGCAGCCTTTGTTTCCTCCACCATAGAATGTTTGATGGACAGCTGATGGAGCTGTTTGGCCAAAGATTCTATAGTGGGATAATTTACGAAACCAACCACACCATTGGCATGGGGTCTAGGCTTAGGTTTCTCTGCATCGTGCGCTGGACTCGATGCCTTAGGGATAATTTCATATAAGATCCTAGACTGAGAATATATCAAATCTAGTTGCTGGGCCCTGAGGATAGCTTCTTCATCATTCGTCACTCTTGAAGTAGATACATCCTTAGATATATAAGGCAATAGGGATTTAAGGAACCATTCTAATAAGAACTCAGGTGGAATAGTGGCTTTAATAAGGTTCTTCCGTATTCTCCACTCTTGGAGGTGATCTGAGATATGGGTGTCCTTGTTCTGTCGGAAGGTAGACAACAAGTCCGTTCCAAAATCATATCGGACATGAAGCTAGAAGTGACTAAGAAATGCATTATCCAAGTCCCAAAAACTGTTAAATGCAGTAGAAGGAAACTCAATGTACCATTTTGCTGCAGTACTAATCAAAGTTGTTTGTAACAACCTCAACTGAACTAAATCTTCATTCAGTGAGTTGGAAGAGCACCATAAATGGAAAGTGGTGGGATGAGCTCCAGGATCGTCACCAACTTTGCCTTCGGATTTTGGGATATCCGAGGGCAGCTTGGTAGGGACGGGTGGCTAGGAGGGATCATGTCTCACCGAGTCATTCTTCATTTTAGACAAATATGGAAAGTTTAACGTTGCTAGGAAAGGAAGTTTAGGTCTAACCGAATTACTAAAAGTACCAGTTTGGGGATTAGAGGGACTTGCCCCCATATTCCCATATGTGAAGGTGGGGTTTCCCCCTGCTGCTGGTTGTGAAGTGGATGGGTTTCTTTGGAAAGGATTCCATCCATAAGCCACTAGATTTTTTGTGTGAGGTGTAGTATAAGAGGCTCTGGCTTCCCTAGTCGAAACTAGGGTTTGAAATATAGGAGCAGGTATCCCTCCGCTAAAAATCGAAAAGGGAGAGCTCATGAATGGAGCTGAAACCAGAGTTTGAAAACCTTGACCATAAGGGTTAGTGTTTCCAAACTGCACCCCTACATATGAGGGTGTTGGGCCTACGTATGGAGTGGATGGGGGAATGTGCCCCCCATTCCAAGGAAATCCTTGGACAAAAGCCGAGCATCCTATAGGACCACTCTGGGCAGTGTGTGCGAAGGAAGTAGGAATTGTAGGTACACTAGGAATCCCAGTGACCATACCACTAGAAGCACCTGCTAGACTTGTGAGAGCCAGTGGTTGAACCACTCGGCTCACTGGAGTTAAGGGCATAGTAGGTATATTGGATCTAGGGGAACCTACCGAGGGAGGTAGCACCCCTTCAGCCGGAGCAGCTGGGGTGGATGTAAAAGAACTTTCTCCTGCAGTAGACATTATTGTTCCCACAGGGACACCAATCATGGGTGGATTGAAAGGACAAACCTAAACGATCACAGGATCGTTTAAGTCAGTTAGAGGTGTGTTAAAATTCCTTGCAAACTCGTCATCCTGCAAGTCTTCTATCTCAACTGTGTTTAAATTAAAACTGTTTGCCCTAAGTTTTGGTTCACCTGGAACTTCACTAACTCCTATCAGTTCAAAAGAACCGTCTGTGTCCAATATCCACCTTTGAGGGGAAGGTGGAGGTTCCAATGTAATAAGCAAAGGAAGGTTTTGCAACCTTCGTGACCTTTTGATATATTGGTCCTCCATGATTGTAAATTTGACTCTTCAAACCCTAAGGTCGGCTAAACACAGACAAACCACAGAGCAATCACTACAAAAATTCCTAAAGTCTCAACAATCAAAAGGGGTACAAGATATGCTTTCCTGAAGAAAGCTGAGAGACAGTTTCTTGGCGTCCTTAAAAAGGTTCTTAGGCACAAGCGGAGGAATCACCCACCGCCCTCCTACACTTTCAACAAGGGTTACCTTTCAATCCCATCCAAGGTGAACCAGAAATATCCTTTCGGTTTACTTGTGTATAAACCCTAGATGTCAAGAGACTAGAGGCTACCTTAACTATACCAATAGTCTGGGGGGACAGTCGCAAGCCTAATTCATACACATGGGCAGGGTAGCTAAGCCCGAAACTCTGTCTAGGATAGAATCCCCAGAAATGTAAAAACCTTGGTCTATGTTTCGACAATGAATCAGAGGGTTATCTCCTCAATCCAATGCCTCCACGTGGCCTCGTGCTTAACTCTCGTTTGAGAGGAGCTTCCCAGATACTATCGATAAAGAGAAGGATTTACCTATCGATTGTCCACTATGTCTGAATTTAAGTACTTATGGGGAGTTTACACTTCCTATCCCACAAGTCTAGCCTAAGCTAGTAGGTGTATGTCCCTATAAAACAAAAATTACTAATAAGTTTTAAATTATAGCGTTCATTTTAAGGGTTTTTTCTACTCAGAAAGCAAGTGGAGTGAAAGACTATGATGTTATTGACTCGATAAGAAACGTAAAAAATAGGTGTATAAATAATTTTCAAAGCAAAATATCACTATTTAAAACAAGCTTCTCTTTTTCTTTTTTTTTGTAAATATAAACTAATGAAAATGCAACTAAGAAAGAGAAAACTAAGACTTATTTTTGTAATTTTTGAGATTTTATTTAAAAACTGAAAGTAAAAATACCATATGCAATTCGAATGCAAATGTTTCCAATGCTTTTCTTTTCACTTTTCAAATTCCTCAAAGATTACTATGCACCTAAATGCAAAATTCTTGAGTATGCTTGAATAATATAACTATATAAAGTAAGCAAAATGAAGTAAAGAAGATTTATAAAAACCAAAGATCAACCACCTAAGGAAGACTTGGAAAACACCCAGCTGGGAAGACACAATGAATAGAAAACACTGAAATCAATCAAAGGCAAGTGACAAACCAACACTATTCAGAAATAGAATGGGATATACGGTATCTAGAACCCTGATCACTGATTCAGACAACCAGCACTTGTACCTATCACCCAATAGGAAAATCCACTTCAAATTGATAAAAGAAAGACAATCCAACCAATAAAAACCCAAGGGCTTACCGAAAAGCACAAAGTATGGTTAACAGGGCTATCAAACCTCTAGTGCAAAGCTAGTACTAAAGACCCCAAAGCAAAACAAAATCCACAAAAGGATAGGGACAAGCAACCCAACCCCAAAATTTTTGTTGCTCAGACTTGTACGCGACTGTTCACAAGAGAAAACCGCGTACTATACGCGACTATCTAATGCAGCAACCCGCGTATACAGACCTCCGTACACGACTGTGTAGTATAGCAACCCACGTACAGGAGTACAATTTTTCAACAAAAAGAAAAATTATAAAGGCCTTCACACACCACTATAAGTCTAAACCAAGACACAATGCCACACACTGAATCAAAGCAAAGACTGGGCAAGGATCTACAGCAGGCTGGGCTCCCCAACGAAGTCGCCAGTTCTTTTGTTCATGATTAAACACCCTTGTAACCTAGGGTCTGGGGTTACCAACTTACTTCTAACCTTGCAGACAATTAGCTTTAATAAAGAACAGAAAGGAAATAGGAAGAAATATTGGACTCACCCGATTACCGACGGTTGATCCAAGCTTGATCTTCTTCCGCTCTGCTTCTCTCCAAAGCTCTCAGGGATGCACCTCCTTCACCTGCAAAGAGCAAATTCTCCAAGTACAATCTTATACATGTATATATGACAGGTTAGATAAACAATATATATATTTCTTAATCAAATATATTCACCAACCATAATACATGAAAGAGACTCAACACAATGTTGGAAGAAGAATTCTCTTTATTAACAATCAGTGAATGAGATAAGTGTACAACCCAATGCCCGAGACAAGGACTCCTCTGCAACCAAAGGACTCTGAGTTCTGCTACTCCAATACTTTTGAAGATATACCACCAACATAACTTTGCTCTCCAAAATTGATTGATTAATGCCCTCCCCAAGGCCTCTATTTATACTTTGGGAAATAGAGTAGTTTCGAAGGTTGAGGAGGTTGAGATGGTTGGGGTAGTTAATGATTAAGGCCCAACTAATATCCATTAATCGTGATTTATATTTTTTAATGTCGAATGGAGATGTACACAATTATTAATATAGGAAACCCACGTATGACACACGAGTTGCTTAAAGGAAACCCGCATACGCTGATGTACGCAGGTTGCAATGGAGATAGTCGCGTACAATACGTGAGTTGTCAACGGGAATAGTCGTGTACGCATGCGAGTTTCAATGAAGATAGTCGTGTACGCCAATAAACACTTAGAAAAATAATATGGCAAGCTGGTTGAAGGGTAAATGTATCTCATGTCATGCCCATCTATAGTGTTTTGGCAAACTTCAATCCTAAAATGTCCTTTTGTGTACCAACATAAGGAATGTTGGCACTCAGAAGGAGAAGTGCCATTTGGGTTGATAACAGTGTTGAATCTGAATTTCATTTTGTAGCTGAAGGGTGTAGTTTTATGCAAAATCCACAATTGACAATATGGTCCCAATGGGAAAGTTGTCCCTACATTTTCTGTACTGCTCATCCTGCCATCATGCTACATGCACATGCTGAACATACTGCTTGGTTTTCTTGTAGAACTCCGTAAACAAATCACATACCCATACCTGTTGCGATGAAAACAAGGGCCATATTGGAATGTGACCTTTAAAGAATGTATACGTAAAAAATGAACATGTAAGAGGGAAAAAATGCAATAATCATTTTCACCTGTGACTTCACCAATGCAATCTTTTTACTTTCCTTCACACTATCTGATTGATAGGCTACGTACTTGAAGCTCTACATCTCCACAATCATACTGTGAAAGTGATGCTCATCGCTTCCATGAATGAAATGGTTCAAAAGAGCAAACCCACTGCACATGGAACAATTCCTATATAGACATGATTTTCCATAGTATTTTTGTCCTTCATGCCTTGGACACATGAGGCTGCCGATAAAATATCTCGATGCATTCAGTGGTACTAAGGATTCATTGCAACCCTGCTCAATGTTAGTATGTAAATCACAAAATATATGTTTATGCGTGTCATAAAAATATTCATATTCTAAATGGTATCTACAACAACATGTGTTCCGATAAATGCATATATGAACATACCATGGTTTACATTTCTCAAAGGACCTTTGGCCCAGGTTCAATTGTGTGTGCTCATTCTTGAATCTCTCATAGAGTTCAGTTTGTGTTGTGTCAAGGAAGTGCTTGACGTGGGATTCACGTTCAGTAGAACCTTTTATCAGGATTAGCACATCTCTTTGGTTAGATGAAGGTCTGGTATGATCATGCCAGAACTTTTGTACTAAGTCCTTAACGACATCAATTAGCTTCATATCTCGACGAGGCAATCGGTTGAAAAAAGCCCAACAATCTTTTCCATCTGGAGTCTTAAAATTTTCTCTTATAACAAAGTAGTTTTTCTATTTAATTTAAGTATGTGAGAAGTGTGTTAAAGGAGGCAACGTTTCTGTGTGGACTTGCTTACAACTGATTTTGATAACACACGTCGAGCCGCACAAATATATTTAGTATGAGACGTCTTCCCAATCGCATTAAAATCAAATTGGAGATTTCTAACAATATGATTGTTATCCTATGAAATTCCAACCATTTTTACGCCCAGAATTCTCCTAACAACAACTAAAAAAATTGACTTTAACAAACATAGTAATAATTGACATTTACTTGCATTGCCTTTGGATTCAAAATATTCCTTCATTAATTTGTTACATTGCCAGTTGACAGTGTGTTTGGGAAACTTGCCTTCAAGGCCTGACATACAACTTTCATCCACATGGATACATCTAGGAGTCCTTTTTCTTGCACTTGAAAGTTGAGGTAGGGAAGTTGGACATGAGCTACGAATCCCAGAGCTTCTTTGTTGTGGTGCTTCATTCACATGTTGGTCCATATTGGGAGTGTGCTCGACATGGCTGTGGTCTTCTTAGAGATATTGCAAATTAATCATTGCTCCTACGTCCAATGCTTGAAACTCAACATCTCTCAATATACCTATGTCTTCAAGAGCTTTAGCATGACTCGTTGATGGATTGTTGGTTGAGACTGTGTTGATGTTGGAATTTGAGTTGGGTCTTTTGGATGCAACCGCTTCACCCGTGTTTCTGAACTAGAGGTTTTTCTGTCATCAACTGTGTTCGGATCGGTCACAGTATCAGTGGAAATGTCTAGACCATGTCTCACTCTGTCCATTTCCAACCTGGCCTTTTTTCTTACCTCATTTTCCTTTTCAATGGGCATATTCCTTCTAGTTTTTCTTACTATGTTACATGAGTTTCCCATATCCAAAAGTTTATTTTTCAAAACTATGAGGTCTACCCCTACATAAGAAGCAACAAATAAGGTATTAGTTTCATTATACAAGAAACATGATGTGTTCCAACATAATTAACTAAATTACAGATATGTTAGTATGGTAATTATTAGCATTGATACATAAATGCTGATTAAAGGTTGCTCTTTATGTTCGAACTAAAGTTTCATTTCTATACTCTATTTGAGTCAAGTAAAGAGAGTCAAGTTTGCAAGTATTACAACTATAGGATTATGACTTCCTTTATGTTCAAAAACTAGTGGAAGTCACAAGAAGATGAGTGAAATATTCTTCATTTCCAACACCTTCGGACGAGATGACATCACACGTAATATGACAAATTAGTTGTGAGGGAAGACACAAGTTGGTGTTTGGATGTTTTGGGAATAAATTACACTCATTAAGTTACACTAACAAAAGAGAACAAATTGACTAATTAAACAATGAGGAGGTTGCAAATCCCCCAAAGGAAGGATAAATCATTGAGGTAGAGGCATCCTTGTCAAGCTCAAAGACATGTTATGATAAATGTATCGTGAAGAGGAGAGCATGGACAAGTTGGTGAACTATTCAATATGGACCCTCTCCCATGATTTCTTCCAAGGTTTTTATACAAATTGAAGAGTCTCAAGAGAAAACCTCATCTATGCCATCCTTGTGGGAAATCAAAATATATTCATGTGCAAATCATTATTGGTATACATTTAATACTTCATCTTGTATATATAATATGGACAACTTGGTGAACTATTCAATATGGACCCTCTCCCCTGATTGCTTCAAAGGTTTTTTTCAAATTGAAGAGCATCAAGAGATAACTTCATCTATGCTATCATTGCATGAAATTAAAATATATTCATGTGCAAATAATTATTGGTCTACATTGCATACTTCATCTTGTATGGACAACTTGGTGAACTATTCAATATGGACCCTCCCCCATCATTGCTTCAAAGGTTTATATGTGAAGTTAGAAATTCTTCTTGTGAAATTAATTTTTGTCTATGAGAGATATATTGTTGTAGGAATATGATAAAACATAAATCAATGAAACGATCTCAAAGCTTATGAATGAAAACAATTATTGACAATTCACCATACCTATTCAAAATGATCTCTTCTTGCAATGAAAACTTGTAGTTTGAATGCATCCACAAACTTCCAAGACCACTGAAGATGTTTTTTAGATTAAAAGAGTAATATTCTATCCAATAGATAAAAGAGTGTCAAATTGATGATTGAGTGCAAGCCAAATTGCAAAGTTCAGGAGCAAAAAACGTGTGAACAATGGTAGAAAACCCATGAAAATTGGTAGCAAACCTGGGAAATAATATCTGTTTAAAAAAAACAAGCAACAGGAGTGTGCACGCATGTCTAGGAGTGCACACGCGTGTATAGGAGCACGCACATGTGTCTACATGTACGTGCATAAAAACGTGTGTGTGCTGCTTCCTAACATTTACAACATTAACTCACTAATGGTTATCCCATTTAATGACTAAAGTTATTCAACAATGTCTTGGTATTCACACATGTACGATTATTTTTACAATATAGTCTTCACCACTACTTTCTTCTTAGGACCATGGGTGCCATTATGAGGTCTTAGGCTCCTTACCTATGGCTGGAGGATGGTAAGGGAGGCCTCCAACATTGACCAAGGATGGGTGTCAAGGTTTAACAAAGGTTTAGTGGCGACCATGGTCAATAACACATGGCCTCAAGCCCTAGGGCGATAGTAGCGACAATGGTGACCATGGTCATGACAATAGCGAGAGTGGTGACCATGGTCAATATCAC
>LPNX010747390.1:7158-41040 GCA_001517045.1 Pseudotsuga menziesii | reverse complement strand
ATTTCTTTTTGTAAAAAACTAAATTTCTAATGATTTTATATAATTTTTAGATTATTTGAAAATGTTTAAAATAAATATTTTTAATTTTTGAAATTTGCAGAAAAAATGTGAATTGACAAATTTATTTTGGAAAAAAAAATCTAATTTTAATTCATAGTCTAAATTTTGTCTATAATTGAAATTCTTGAGGGGAGAAAGTAACAATAAGATGCATGATAGAATTTTTAATTGGAAATCTTGTGTGAAAAAAGTGTGGATATAAGTTGGTAATTTTTTTTTTAATTATAATTGATTTATGAACTAAAATTAACCTTTAATTGAAATTCTTATGTGGATAAAGTAATAATAAAATGCTTGAAGGTAGTCTATTAAGATTGATAAAAGTTATACTTGGAATTGTTGTAAGAAATTAAAATAATTAGTTTCGATCAGCTTCATTTTGTATAATCACCTCTTAAGAATTAATATATAACCTAAATATAACAAATTAAAAAATAATAATGTTTAATTATTAATAAATAACATTAAAAATATATATTCAAAACATTATTGCAAAATATAATTTTATAATACTATAATAACTTCCGAAATATATGCATAAAAACATGTGATGCTAGTAAAAACAAACAAGTGTTTTTACTAGCATCATATGATACATAAATTGTTTGTTTCTACAACTTATGATTTTTTATCTATGGACCATGATGAAACAAGTGTATTGTCTAGATTGATTTTAAGGAAGTCATTCAAAATTCCTTATAAAAAAGGTAGCTATCTCATAAATGGATAATGAATGGATAACTAGTACAATAATGCATGGATAACCCATAGCTGCTCAATGGATAGCCAATACTTCATGGCATATAAGTAAAAGAATGTGAGATAACTAATAGTTGATAAATGGAGGGGAGGAAGAATGTCACTGATAACATGTAACTAGGCTAGCAAGGGTTATAATCTTCGATCGTGTTCTAAATCTGTTCAGGAGACTACTCGGCCTGTAAAGGATAAACCAGGGAATCATGTAGTAGGTTAGGATCTGATTGGGGATGAAAATGTCTTACATCCTGTAAAGAGAAGTGTTGGGGTGCTTAGAGAAATTGCCCTTAACAAGGTTTCTATATGATCCTTATGTCCTTAAATGTTAGGGGTTTGACTAGTCTTCCCAAGAAACTAGCAGTTAAGAGACTTATCGATCAACATGCAGTTGATGTTATTTTTATTCAAGAAACGATTATTGAGGGGTGCGGGTTGGTTCAAGATTTGGAACTTTTGATTCATGGATGGCAGTTCATCTCGGTGGATGCTATGGGCCGATCGAGTGGACTTATTTTGGGATGGAAGTCTTGTAATTTTCTTTTTCATAATGCCTGGGCTATGAAAGCAGGGTTGTGTGCTGTTTTATTTTCATTTGATTTACATAAGGAAATATCCTTTGTTAATCTTTATGCGCCCTATCAGGATAGGGAAACTTTCTGGAATAACTTGATCAAGTCAGACTGTTTCAGGGTTCCTTATTTAGTTTTTGGAGGTGATCTTAATTTTTCATTGGGACTTTCTGAAATCTGGGGGGTTAATGCTCAAGTAGATCCATTAACTAATTTCTTCCACAATCTGTTGGACAGTATGGGGATTGTTGGCATTAACCCTTTGGTAGCTATTCCTTCTTGGAGTAATCATAGAGTTGGTTCTCAGGGTATTTGTAAAAGATTGGATCGTGTGTTAGTCTCGGCTGATTTCCTAGATTGTGATTTCCTTCTTAAACAATGGATTGGGTGTGGAGGTATATCTGATCATCAACCTGTCTTTCTGCAAATTTCTTCTCAGACTTCTAAGGCCCATAGTCCGTTCAAGTTTAATGCATGATGGCTAGATCATATTGATTTGGTTGAAGCCTTAAAAGATTCTTGGGTTCTCTTTGATGTTCGGTCTGCTTTATCTCCTGCTGCACAATTTAGTGAGAATCTTAAACGAATTAAAGTAATTGCTACTAAGTGGTCACTGAATAAAAAAGCTCAGAACATTAAATATTTGGTTGATATTGAATATGAACTGAAAAGATTTCATGATTGACATATTTCTGGTATTTCATTAGTGGTTGATAAGGATTTATTGATTGAGATTGAATCTCGCAAGAGTGCTATTCTACTTTTTCGGGAAAAGGAGGCTCGACAGAAAAGTAGGGCGTTATGGTTGAGGTGTGGTGATGATAATACTCCTTTCTTTCACAAATTTGCTTCTCATAGGAAATGTTGCAATTCTATTTGGAAACTATATGATGATTCTGGAAACCTTGTGGAAGGTTCTGAGGCTATTGCTGAGGCTGGGATTCAGCATTTTGAAAGCCTTTTTAAAGAAGAAGATGATCTCCATCTTCCAGAAATTGTTCATAGTGCTGGTCATTTCCCATGTTCTGTTTCTGAGGATGAAAATGCTGAGCTTATGCAGGCCATTACTCTTAAAGATATCAATCATATTTTATCCATTAGCAAAAATGATAAGAGTCCTGGACCGGATGGTATTCCTGTTGAGGTGTATAGATGTCTGTTTGATGTTTTAGGTGAAGACCTCTTAAGAGTCATTGAATCGTCCCGGATAAGTGGCAAGATCCCAGGTGTTTTTAACTCTACTTTTCTAGCTCTTATTCCTAAGATTGATAGTCCTTTATCCTTTGAGGATTTTAGGCCTATATCTCTGTGTAATTTTGTATACAAAATTATTGGTAAGATTATTCTCGATCAGAATCAGAAAGGTTTTGAGTAGATGTATTTCTGGTGAACAGTTTGGATTTTTGCCGGGAAGGCAGATACATGATGCTGTAGGTGTCATTCAGGAAAGTATGCATTCTATGCATGTTAAATCCATAAAAGTTGTTATGATTAATATCAATCTATATAAAGCCTATGACCGAGTCAGCTGGGTTTATCTTCGGGTTAATCTTGCAAAAATGGGTTTCGCATGAAACTTTATTGCATGGGTTATGAGCAGTCTTTCATCTGTCTCTTTCTCTTTGCTCATCAATGGTGTTGCTACTAATTTTTTTAAATCTGGTAGGGGACTTAGACAAGGGTGTCCTTTGGCACCACTTCTGTTTCTTATTGTGGTTGAAGGCCTTGGGAGGGCTATTCTTCATGCTACTTTGCATGAGACTTACCATGGTTTATCTTTTGGTAATGAAACAATATTAACTCATGTTCTCTTTGTCGATGACATCGTCATGGTTAATGATGGTTCTGAACTATCTCTCTCTACTCTCTATGAGATTTTACTGCATTTTTGTAAGGCATATGGGATGCAAATAAATGTTAATAACTCTTCTTTATACTACTCCTGTTTGGAAGATTCCAAAGTTATTACATTACAGAATATCTTCAGTTTTCTTGTTGACAGAATTGAAAATGGTATGAAGTACCTTGGGTTTCATCTTAAACCTTGCAGTTATCTTATTAGGGATTGGGATTGGCTGATTATTAAAGTTGAACAAAGGATTCAGAATTGGAGCTTCTGTTGGTTGTCCAAAGGAGGAAAACTGATATCGATTAAAGCTGTTTTAGAGGCCATTCCAGTCTATTGGATGCATTTTTGGGTACTTATGGGTGTCATAGACAAAATCAGAAAGCTTTGTTTTAACTTCCTTTGGACGAGTAAACAGAACTCTTCTGGTATACCCTGGATATCATGGAAGTTTCTTGCTATGCCTAAATCTATGGGTGGTTGGGGACTTAAAGTCCCTAATTTATTTGCCAAGGCACTTGCAGCAAAAAAGGTCTGGGATATCATTCATGGTTCGGGTTTATGGGTTAAGATAGCAATACAGAAGTATATTTATCCAATGACTATTCTTGACTGGATAAGATCTAATGTTAAAAAGAAAAAGAATATCTCTATCTGCTGGAAAGCTGTTCTTTGGGCTTTTGGTCTCATTGGAAATTTTCTGGTCTGGAAGATTGGTTCTGGCAATGCTATTCGTATTGGTTTAGATCCATGGGTGGGATGTAAATGGAGATATGCTCTTCCTATTTCTATGATAGAAAGATTACATTTGGCTGGTTTTCATTTTCTTTCTGATATTGGAATTCCTGGTATATCTGTTTTGATGTCTCAAGAATGGTTATCTGTAGATTCTATGGGTTTTACTGAACCTCTTTAGATTGCTACTTGGAATGGATATATTGCCATTCTCAAGTCTAGTCATGTTAGACTTTCTACTGCAGATGATTGTCTTATTTGGAATTTATCAAAAACAGGTAAGTATTCTCCTAAAGTGGGATATGCTCAACTTATTAATAGAGAAGTGGAATCGGTCTGGTGGTGGAAGGTCATATGGAAGATGAAGTGTCCTCTTAAAACAAAAATTTTCAGTTGGTTCCTTCTTTCTGGTAAAGCATTGACTTGGGATGTTCTATGCATAAGAGGTAGAGAAGGTCCTGGAAGATGCTATTTATGTAAACAGAATAGTGAATCCAATTTTCATATTGCAGTAGATTGCCCTTTTACTCAATCTGTTTGGTCAATTATTGAGGATCATCTGAAACTCAATAATCTATGGATTGGTGATTCCCTGTCTGCTTGTTTTAAAAACTGGTGTTTTTTATCAGATGTGGGACTTATTAAATCCTTACCTATCATTGTACTCTGGTTCATATGGAAAGCAAGAAACAGATCTTGCTTTGAGGATCTTGACTCATCTCCTGCACAGGTATCAAGCTATAGCTTGGGTATGTTGAAGAATTTACCTCAGACCATATCTGTGGTCTCTATCAGATCAATTTTTGTGGAAGAAATTGATCAAACTTATGCATGGGGTTATTTTGATGGATTTGCAGCTGGGGATCCAATGATTTGTGGGGCTGGTGGTATTTTGTTCATATCTGACAGGCATTATGTTACCTTCAAAGCAAGTTTAGGTTTGGGCACCAATAATTCTGCAGAATTATGTGCACTTAAGCTTCTCCTTAGGCTGACTCGGAAGCATAACTTGGATAAAATTCAAGTTTTTGGGGATTCCCAGTTAGTTATAAATTGGGCATCAGGTAAGTATCGATTACTAAATCTTGAACTAGCTATGATTCTTCAAGATGTTCACTATTTAGCTGATAGTCTTGATTATGTGTCTTTCAAACACATTTATAGGGAAAGAAACTTCAAAGCAGATACTTTGGCTAAAGCAGGTGGCAGCTTACTTGAAGGTTTTTGGAGTACATGTGAACAAAGAGGGGCAGAAATTATAGAAACTTTTCAAGTTTTCTAAATATGTTTCTATGGGCTGGCTGATTATGTAGTTTGTAGGACTATATTTTCTTGATTTTGTTACATGCTTATTGTTCTTATATGACAGATTCGTATGACTACTATGCTGGAAATTTTTTGGATATATTACTGTTTGGAAATTTTGGATTATTTGATTCTGTTCCACCCTTGAGACATGATGCCTTGGTTGATATATTATGCTTTTTTGCATAACTTTGGTGACTTCAAGCAACATAGTTAAGAGCTTGATAAGCGGGTTGTTCTAGCCTCTTCTTATATGGTATTGACATGGATAAACTTTATTTCTTTGGATGGTCTGGAAATGGCCAATTTATTAGTCGCTGATTTTTTGCTGAGCTTATGAATTATCATTCATTTATGAGACCATTTCAGCCAGCTTGTTTTTCTCTGGTTATTTTGCTTGTGATCACTATGATTCACAGTTGATCTGACCTGGATGATCACGAATGATGAAAAAAGTCTGCTAAGATCAGACTGATTTGATTGCATGGCAATCTGATATCTTTTCTACTGAAAAGTTTTGGTTTTGGTTCTTTTTGAGGATATCTTGTATGTAATGACAACTTTACATTTGGATCAGTTTATGGATATGGTAATGGTTTTTGTGCTCCTCCTGAGGAAAATATTGTTATGTAATGACAACTTCATAGTTGGATTTTGTATAATGGACTTTGAGGGCCATTTGCTGAAAGTGAATAAAATATTTACGATTTTTTTCTTTGGAAAAAAAAAAAAACATGTAACTAGGCATGGATAACTCACACTTGAACGAGTTTAATTAGAAGAATATGGCGAATAAAAAAAATTCCAAAGTATCTTCCATTCCATAACTATCTCTTAACCATTTGATCTCTATTTAGATTTTGGAAAAAAAAAAGTCTTATTCAAATAAAAAATTATCAAAAAATCCAAAACAATTATATTTACTCCAAAGTTAATATACTTAGATATATATTAAATAAAGTAAAATATATTATATATATTATTAAAATAAACTATTCAAATTGTTATTAAGGATTCTATTCAAACTAAAAGCAATGAGACATTTCAAAAGTAAAGATTATGTAAACATGAAATCAATCTATCTATATATATAAGTTATTAGAAGGTTTTTGAATTTCCTCTTAATCTTAACCATAAAATATGTATACACCATAACACATGTATATAGAGAATTAAACATAGAGCAGATAACCTGTCAAAACTTATTTTATTATTAGTACTAAACTGAAGCACTGCCGGAAGAATAGCAAGATATTCATTTTCTAGCAGAACTAAAGGTTTACAATTTTCGCAGACAATTTTATGTAACAAAGCAGCAACTTCTTATAAAAAGAAAAGAAGCCAAGTATGATATAATAATTGTATGCAAGTTCCATTATGAAACAGATCTTTTTGATATTTTTTATTTAAAAGATATATATATATATAAAATAAAAAACATTCATATTAAGATTTTATTTCCTGGCTTAATATGATCACTTAATCATAGAAACTAGGAGATAGAAAAATCTAAATAACACAAACATAAATACATTCTTGATAAAATCAAGAATGTAAAAGGTTTAAAACCTCTTTAAAAGAAATCAAAACCGAAAATGCCAACTTTTGAAATTCCTAGATTTGACATAAATAAATAAATAAAAACATTTTACTGCATTGTATTTTATTCTTATACACGAGTAAATAATAACTCTTATAAAATTCCTGAAAAAAATATTCATTCTGTCAAACCTGAACGCATAGAAGTGGAAGGAGGCTTCCGCCATCTTTGGCAAGATGATGGGAAACCCTAGCCGGAACGAGCTTCCCTTCCACAGAAACATCCGGCCTAGAAAAATCAAGAAATTCAAGCTCAGCATCCGCAAACGCCTGGCTGAACCCAGCTCCTTCATTATTGCACAGCAGCTCAGGCTCCCCATGCGTATTTGTTACGAGCCTTCCAGCAAAAGGATAGAAAGACACCAATGCCTGGGATAGTGATGCCTTGAGATGGGCCACAACAGCAGAGAAAGATTTAACGTCGTAGGATTTTCTCTTATAACAGAAAAACACGCTCACATTCACCGGCGGAAGCAATAAATCCAAGTTAGACTGGGCCAGCCAATGTTCTTGCAGTGGAAGTGCAGCGCTCACCATCTCTCTTCGACCAATTTCAACGTTGTAATTCTCCACACCCGAAGCAGCGCCATTCTCAATCGCCATTGTTATAGCAATATCAATGCAACGAGATCAGAAAATTAAACCTAATACTTAGGATCGACTGTAAGTGGCGAGGAATAATGCATGGAAATGGATATTTATAGAACGGTATTTCTGTGATAATTAGTGTATCAGGTATAACATTCGTTCTGACTTGGTTGAGCGACTCTCTACATAAATAGTTGGAGTTAGTCGAGAAAATATACTATATTTCGTTGAACTGCTCTGTGAGATAGAGACAGGTTATTACAAACGAAAAAAACAAAAACTCAACCACTGTTATACAGTGTAGATTTAGGGCTCGAGCTTCTATAATCTCCAATCAGAAAGTTAGTGATTTTTTCTCTCCATTCCATAAGCATGAATAGCATTGGAGTTTCAAGATCTGTAATTCCTTATAAGAGTTGGATGATCAGAATCTAACTACTAACAACCAAGCATGCAGGCTCTGGTGTAGTATTTAGTCTCATATATCTGTTATCAGAGTTGGATCATCAGAGTCCAACTACTTACCATAGACGTGTCACTCAAATAATTTTTTACTCGCAAGTATTGTTTTAATGTTATGAAAAAATAATTTTAAAAAATCCAGGTTTTAACAGGACAGTTAGAAAATTAGAAATCAATATTTTAAATTAAAAAAAACATATAATATATTATATGATACTTCATTCCTTTCTTTTTCTAATTCAGATGTGTCCAGAACATTGGGTGGGTGGGTTTGTATATATAAACATAAGTTTCAGTATTACATAGTGATTAAGTAGTTTACATTAGTGAAAGAAATAGTCCAAACATTTAGAGTATGGTTAGGTGGTAATGTTAATAGCAAATCCAAAATAGATTAAAACTGTAAAGATATAAAATTATTAAACGGAAGAATTTTATAATTTATTAGTTTGATAATATTTAGATTAAAATTATTAACTTGGTATAAAATTAATAAAAAGAAGAATTTTATATTTATTAGTTTGATAGTATTATTATAAGTTTAGGGGAAAAAATAGTTTAAAGTACTATTAAGTGGAAATGCAAATAACTAATCCAGATATAAGATAGATTTATTTATTTTATTATTTTTTAAACAATAAATCCAAAATAGGTTAGATAAGTTGGATTTTTTTAAAATTAATTATTAGTAATATTTTTTTTAAAATTTTGTTGGATATCTAATTCAAAAGATGATTATCATTATTAAATGATTATTTTTAACATTGTTTTATTAAAATTAAATAAATAAATTTAAAATCAGCAATAATTATCTTAAACATATTAATAATTGATAAAATTTAAATGAATAATAATTATTTTAATTGTATCATTATAAAACACATATTTTTAACAGCTTATACATTATCCAATAGAAAGTTAGTGCTTTAAAAACTATTACATCCTAATTATTCTTACATTGTTTTATTAAAATTGAATTAATAAATTTAAAATCAATTATAATTATCTTAAACATATCAATAATTGATCAAATTTAAAATAATAATAATTATTTTAATTATATCATTATAAAACACATATTTTTAACATAGTATAACATAGTATACACTATCAATAGAAAGTTAGTGTAGAAAATCATCCTTTAAAAATGATTACATCATAATTATTCTAACATTGTTTTATTAAAATTAAATAAATAAATTTAAAATCAATTATAATTATCTTAATAAAATTTAAAATAATAATTATTATTTTAATTATAAAACACATATTTTCAACATATTATACACTATCCAATAGAAAGTTAGTGTAGAAAATGATCCTTTAAAAATGATTACATCATAATTATTCTAACATTGTTTTATTCAAACTCAAATTCAAATTAATAAATTTAAACTCATCATTAAGTTATCTTTATCGTATTAATATAAAACACATTTTCACCTCTTACTCTTAATCTTTATCAATATTTCTTTTCTTAAAAAAAATCATAAATATAACTAAAATTACATTGGTTATATGTTTATATATTTTAAACATAAAACAAGTTTTAGTTTTTAATAATAAATATGTAACTAAATAAAATTATATTTAAAAAATGTAACTAAAAGAAAATTACAAATTATTTAAATAATGTAATTAATACAAAAATAGTTTTAATCTAAAAATATTTTTTTTATTAATACAACTACAAGTAAAGTGGCCTAAATGTAAATAGGCACAACAAACCACTTAGTTAAGATGATTGGCCTTAAATAAAAGCTAAACATTAAACTAATTACCAAATTATCCATTTAAGATAACTAAAACCATTTATGATAACTTAAACATTAAATTAATTAACATAAAGAAAAAGAAGATAATATTTAACAAACAAAAATACAAAAACTTATATGAAAAGAAACAAAAAAAAAAACTCATATCTCTTCACTTAAGCTTATTTAAATCTTAATCAAGAGGCATTTAAACATAACAAAGTGCCACGATCATAAAATGAATCCTGGTTGTACACTTTTTACACTCACTTCAATCTTGTTGATGTGCTCAAGAAAGTCCAAAGGCCTATAAGCTTAACTAGCACAACCACTCAACTTTTGGCTAGGTCATTTTTGAAGTCCACACTTAAAAATAAATTACTTAAACATAACAAAGTACCACGATCATAAAATGAATCTTGGTTGTACACTTTTTACACTCACTTTAATCTTGCTGATGCCCTCAAGAAAGTCCAAAGGCCTATAAGCTTAACTAGCACAACCACTCAACTTTTGGCAAGGTCATTTTTGAAGTCCACACTTAAAAATAAATTTAAAACATTAATTGTACAAACAAAAAGTTTAGTAATCATAAGAATATAAAAGCTTGATTAACTTTTCCATTTAACTATTTAACTAAGCCTATTTAAATTTTAATTAAGATGTATTTAAGCATAACAAAATAAGTTAATTTTGTTAATCAACTCAATAAAGCCCAAAATATGAGATATTAACAACTATCAACTTAATTATAGAGAAAGAAGTGAATTAGTTTCATCCATTCACTACTATGAATTGTAAGTCTTAAATCATAGAATCAATTTCCAAAGTAATATGAATATCATGGATCTAAATAGATATATTAAGATGCAAAACAAAATTAAATCATACAACCTAGGTTTACCAATTAAGCTGAAAAAACTGTATAACCAATAAGTAACTAACACAATCATAACAAATATTATTTAATAAACAAAAACTGGTATGGAAAAAAAACAAATTGTTAGCAGTTTCTTTAACCACCTTTTAACTTAAAAGCTTATTTAAATCTTAATCAAGATGCATTTAAAAATAACAAGATACTGCTACCATAAAATAAATCCAGACCTTACACTTATTACACTTAAGTTAATCTTAACTGTAATAAACAAATCCAAAAATCTGAGAAAATAAACAAATCCAAAAATCTGAGAAAATCTGAGAAAATAGCCACAATTAAAATGATAAACAAATCCAAAAATCTGAGAAAATAAACAGACAATATATAATTTAAGAGAGTCGGCAGGTACTTGAACGACTCTGCTCCCGCAAGGGTTTGGAAGAAAATGTACAGAGGTTTAACGTTACTGGAATTCGCTATTTTATTTTCACAGCCGTCTAAAATTCCATGAGCGAATCTTCCAGGTCCCAAATGGGCACTAAGTTTAAAGACCTCTCAAACAAATATAATTATTAAAAGCTGCTGAGCTGAAGCGTACGGTTATATAATTTTGTATATGTCCACCTTAGTTATTCTAATTAATCTTTTAAACTGCATTTAGGAGTAGGTATTCAAACAAATAATCTATGTTTTGTGGATAGCCGATCCCGGCGCATCAACTCCATCAACTCCAGCTGCAGAAGAAAACTCCAACTTATGCCGATGGTTTCACATGGTCTGCGTCAGGTTGCATACCAAATTTTTAATTTGGAAGTCTGAATCATAATTTTATTATTTTCATATTAAAATTTTATTGGATAAATGTGTTAAAAATATTGAATGAAACCAATTGTTTAAAAGTATTCAATTAAATAAAACTCTAATGCCCAAAATAAGAGAGAACAAAACGTCCTACATCATATCGTATTTCCCTTATCCAAAATAGATTAGACTATAATTTCAGGCTTAAAGACAAATAATTTAAAGAATTGTAAATACTAACCCTATTGTGACAAGTCCAAAATGAAAAAACAAAATATCCTACATCATATAAGTTTTTCTTAGTAATATACCTATTATTATATAATTTCAGGCTTAAGACAAATAATTTAAAGAATTGTTAATACTAACCCTATTCTGACAAGTCCAAAATGAAAAAACAAAATATCCTACATCATATAAGTTTCTCTTAGTAATATACCTATTATTATATAATTTCAGGCTTAAGACGAATAATTTAAAGAATTGTAAATACTACCCCTATTCTCACAAGTCCAAAATGAAAAAACAAAATATCCTACATCATATAAGTTTCTCTTAGTAATATACCTATTATTATATAATTTCACGCTTAAGACGAATAATTTAAAGAATGGTAAATACTAACCCTATTCTCACAAGTCCAAAATGAAAATAATAAGTATATTTAAAATTATTTACTTTGCTAACCCTATTTTGACAAGTCCAAAATGAAAAAACAAAATATCCTACATCGTATAAGTTTCCCTTAGTAATATACCTTTTTAAGTAACAAAATATTCGAACATATCTACTATTATAAAAGTAAAGAAAAATAATAATAAGAGTATATATTAAAGAAAAATATATAGTTCGAAAGTTGAGTAATATTGAGAAGGGGTGAATCACTCTTTACATGTCTTTAATTTTTATCACTTTATTTAAAATAAAAACAACAATAAAAATTGAACACATAATTTTATCGTGAAAACTTAATAACAAAAAATCACAAACACTTTCTATCACTTCAAAATTATGTTTACAAATATTTTGCAAGCATCAACTTGTTGGATGTTACAACACTCAAAATTTTCAGCTGCAACTGGAGAATGCACTGACAACTTTATTACCAGCAATGATTGGAAGGAAGCTACGACTTCTTGCATGCTTTTGTTGCATTTGCTTGCGCCTCCCAACCACCCTTAGATGATTATGCATTTCTTTGTTTTCTACACTTTATGATTTTCAATCTGTGTGTACAGAGATAGTTATTTGAAAGGCTAAATCCTAGTTTATACACCTTCAATTGTGCCTCTTTGTCTAATAGTCACAACTCTTCATCGTGACCCTTTACAAAGAGAACTAATTTAGAATTACCTTGTCTGTTTAAACTTGTGATTTTTAACAATATGATTATGAAATATTTCAACTTCACAATCCCAACTTAGACACGTCAACTTCTGAACCTTTTATCTGTTGATTTATAGTATGTCGATATTTTCAATTCTGAATCTGATCAATCAATTTCGATGCCGAGAATCAAATTCAAATATACAATGCATATTCCAGCATTTCTCACTCCATCGTTTTGACTTTGTCAATTCCAATGTCGAATTGAACTTTGTCGATTCTAACTTATCGATTCTGATGTTGAACTAGACTCCATCGATTTCAATTTTGTTGATTATAGTGTCGAACTATGATTTAGACTTGCTGATTCAATTCCGAACTAGGCTTTGTCGACTCCAACTTTCAAACTTCGACTGACAATGGTCGATAAGAGGTCGACTTCGACTAACAATTGTCGACAAGAGGTCGACTTCGACTTGTTAATGATCGACAAGGGGTCAACTTCGATTGAAAATGGTTGACAATAGGTCGATTAGGTCGAATTTGACTGATAGAAACTCTATCATAATTCAATAAGTCAATACCAACCTTCGACATCTTTGACTAAACATGGTGACGATCGAATTGATATCATTTTCCTTTGTTATTAATGAACTTGTTTGACATCAATGAAAATCATACTCAACAATATCCCCCCTTTGCCATTGTTGAAAACCATTCTCCAAATTTCTCCCCCTTTGACATTAATGACAAAGGATCTCAAAACTCCTCGTGTTGACTATATCCACCATTTGTGACACGCTACAATTTTTTAGTTTATCCTAAGGAAGAGAGACAACCCCCAGCTTCTGTTTGAGATAGACAAAGGACCCTCGAGATAGTGGTTTAGTAAAGATGTTTGCAATTTGTTCCTTTGTATCAACATATTCCAATTTGACAACATTTTGTGACACTTGTTCTCTTAAAAAGTGATATTTTATTGGAATGTGCTTGGTCTTGGAATGCATAATTGGATTTTTTGATATGTTTATAGCACTTTTGTTGTCACAATGTATCATAATTGGGTCCTCATATTTCACAAGTATATAGTCTAATGTTTTTTTCATCCAGATTACTTGAGTACAACATGATGCCACAACAATATACTCGGCTTCTACAGTCCAGAGCGAAATAGAGGATTGTTTTTTGCTTATCCATGATACGAAGAAATTTCCCAAGTAAAATGATGCTCCATTGGTGCTCTTTCTAGCATCAACACTTCCTTCCCAATATGCATCAATAAATGCCTTCATAGTGAATTCCTTTCCTTTTGGATACCATAAACCATACTCCATAGCTCCTTTCAAATGTCTGAGGATTATTTTTACTGTTTCCACATGTGTTTCTTTGGGGGTAGATTGGAATATGGTGACCAAGCCTACATACTGCATCACATTTGGTCTTGTAGCTATTACATATAGAAAACTACCAATCAGTGACCTATACATGGTATGATCTACTTCCAAAGACTCCTCATCCTTCTTTAATTTACAACCCGTGACCATAGGAGTACTAAATGGTTTTGAATGTCCCATTTTAAACTTTCTCAACATATCTTTGATATATTTGGTTTGAGAGATGAATGGGTGTGTGCAAGAAGTTGAGGGAACTTTTAGATGCAATAGTGGAGTGAAGTCAATCACTCTTAATCCAAAAATAAATAGTGGAGTGTTATTTCAATTTTAATTAACATGTACTTAAGCATAACAAAATAGGTTAATCTTGTTAATCAACTCAATAAAGCCCAAAATATGAGATATTAACAACTATCAACTTAATTATAGAAAAAGAAGTGAATTAGTTTCATCCATTCACTACTATGAATTGTAAGTCTTAAATCATAGAATCAATTTCCAAAGTAGTATGAATATCATGGATCTAAATAGATATATTAAGATGCAAAACAAAATTAAATCATACAACCTAGGTTTACCAATTAAGCTGAAAAAACTGTATAACTAATCAGTAACTAACTCAATCATAACAACTATTATTTAATAAACCAAAAACAAAAACTGATATGAAAAAAAAACAAATTGTTACCAGTTTCTTTAACCACCTTTTAACTTAAAAGCTTATTTAAATCTTAATCAAGATACATTTAAAAATAACAAGATACTGCGACCATAAAATAAATCCCTACCTTACACTTATTACACTTAGGTTAATCTTAACTAGCATAGCCACAAGTAAAATGATAAACAAGTCCCAAAATCTCAGAAAATAAACAGACAATATATAATTTAAGAGAGTCGGCAGGTACTTGAACGACTCTGCTCCCACAAGGGTTTGGAAGAAAATGTACAGACGTTTAACGTTACTGGAATTCGCTATTTTATTTTCACAGCCGTCTAAAATTCCATGAGCGAATCTTCCAGGTCCCAAATGGGCACTAAGTTTAAAGACCTCTCAAACAAATATAACTATTAACAACTGCTGAGCTGAAGCGTACGATTATATAATTTTGTATAAGTCCACCTTAGCTATTCTAATCAATATTTTAAACTGCATTTAGGAGTAGGTATTCAAACCAATAATCTATGTTTTGTGGATCGTCGATCCCGGCTCCTGCAAGGGTTTGGAAGAAAATGTACAGAGGTTTAACGTTACTGGAATTCGCTATTTTATTTGCACAACCGTCTAAAATTCCATGAGCAAATCTTCCAGGTCCCAAATGGGCACTAAGTTTAAAGACCTCTCAAACAAATATAATTATTAACTGTAACTGTTGAGCTGAAGTGTATGGTTATATAATTTTGTATATGTCCACCTTAGCTATTCTAATCAATCTTTTAAACTGCATTTAGGAGTACGTATTCAAACCAATAATCTATGTTTTGTGGATAGCCGATCCCGGCGCATCAACTCCATCAACTCCAGCTGCAGAAGAAAACTCCCAACTTATGCCGATGGTTTCACATGGTCTGTGTCAGGTTGCATACCAAATTTTTAATTTGGAAGTTTGAATCATAATTTTATTGTTTTCATATTAAAATTTTATTGGATAAATGTGTTAAAAATATTGAATGAAACCAATTGTTTAAAAGTATTCAATTAAATAAAACTATAATGCCCAAAATAAGAGAGAACAAAACGTCCTACATCATATAGTATTTCCCTTATCCAAAATAGGTTAGACTATAATTTCAGGCTTAAAAGACAAATAATTTAAAGAATTGTAAATACTAACCCTATTCTGACAAGTCCAAAATGAAAAAACAAAATATCCTACATCATATAAGTTTTTCTTGGTACATCAGATTTTGGGTTGGAGGACCTCTCGGGAGAGATGGGCATTCGAGGGTTTGCGTGCAATGTACTGGTCGGAGTACTTACAGGCTCCCGAAATGATGGCGATGGAAGATGCGCTCTTTCAAGGTACGGGTAGTCACTTTAACCTTTATCCCCAGCTGGTTCATTTCGGTTAGGGCTTCTGGTTGATAAGGCTACGTGTTATCGCTCACTGTCTTTTTTCTGGGTTATTTCAGGATTGGTTTGATCTTCGTTTTGGAGTCGTTTTTGGGTTATTTCTTTCAGTGGTTCCTGAATATTTGGCCGAACCTTTTACTTCATTTCCCTCCCCCAGTGTTTTGTCATGGGGTTTGTTGGATGCTTGACAATTGTTATAGCCGTTACCGGCAGGTGGAGTCCCTCCTCATAATCGAGGACTAGTACCAACCAGCTTAAAAGAAGTGGGAAGTTTCTTCATATTAGTCGGTTTTTTGTCGGTATGGGCTCGGTTTGGCTCCGTGTTTGACTGCTCCTTCCATTGGTCCCTTTTGAATGTCATCTGGTTGGTTTCTCTCTTTTCTCGAACGTAGAGGCATTGGCTGTCCTTATTCAGTTATTTTGTCCTTATGATGGAGACTGTCGGGATAAGGTATCATTAGGGTTTGCCTGTTATGTCTCGTCTTCTCTTTGTCTTTCGGTCAAAGAACCATAGGTTATTGATGAGGGTTATTAACCAGCGAGTAACCCTACCTTCGTCGACTTGGTCTTTTAACCGGGGGTTGTGATTTTTTGGTTGTTTTGGATTTAGTTGTGGGCTGATATTTGATTTTTGGTATATGATATTTCTCCCTCACTGTCAGCATTGACTATTTGGGATGACTGCTAATTCTTGTGGGCCTATGCGCACAGGATTCTTGTGGTTTATTTGTTTAAATTTGACATACTCAGCCTCGACTCGGCTTTCTGGACAGTATTCGGATTATTTGGATTTGACTATCTTTTATACGTTATTTGTTCTTTTTGTGCCGGTATTGTTTTCTGCTGATTTCTCAAAGATTATTTGATTTTAGCGCATGTATTGTGCTCTCAGTAAGGATCTCTGCAATTTGAAGTCTCCCTGTTTGATTGCCTAAGGGTTAGTGAGGAGGTTTTTATTTTTTTTAATTTTTTTCGACTTGGTCTCTGTATCTGGGATATTCCTTTGGCTATTGTGATATCCAATGTATTTTCTGGTTCTAGATGTGGCATACATTGGATAAGTTTGTTTTGGGTTTGCGCTTTCACAGGCTCCTGTAGTATAGAGGATTTGAGTCGTCATTTGTCCACTCTCGCTCTCTCTTATCGGCGTATGTTCCTTTTGGGATTTATGTAGAAGTATCCGTGATTTAACTTGGCATCTGGACAGTTTCTGGTATTTTGGGTTTTCGACTGTCTTGTTCTTTTCTATGACAGTTTCGATTTCTGCTAACTCTATAAAGGTATCTGATTTAGCCATTGTTGTTTGGATTTGCGCCTTCATAGGATCCAGAAGATTTGAGGGTTTGAGTTCCTCTCTCAACTCTCTTATCGGCGTTTGTTCTTGTTGGTTTTTTATGTCAATTGTATCCCTGTTTTATCGTGGCATTCTGGATTGTTTCTGGTATTTGGGGCATTTCGATTGTCTTGTTCCTTTCTATGCTAGTCTCGATATCTATTAACTCTATTAAGGTTTATGAATATAGCCCTGTAATTTGTATCTTCTTTCTTGGGGTTAGTCTGCCTTTGACAAAGTTATTGGTTTGTTTAGTGAACTGCTTACTGATTACCTTATTCCTTGATTCTGATGGTGGAGACCGCTTACTGATACCTTATCCCTTGATTTCTGGTTTTTGGGGTTTTCGATTGTCTTGTTCCTTTTTATGCCAGTTTCGATATCTGCTAACTCTTTAAAGGTTTCTGAATTCAGCCTTGTATTTTGTATCTTCTTTCTCCAGGGTTAGTCTACCTTTGACTGAGTTATTGATCTGTTTTGTGGATTGCTTCTGATTACCTTATTCCTTGATTCTGATGGTGGAGACCCAGGATGGGTCTCCAGACCCAAGAGTGAACCAAAATTATGCTCGTTTTCAGAGATGAAGAAAGGAAAAAGCCTACAAAACTTTGGAAGGGAAGCTACGATATGTGGTTGGTCGGGATATCTATATCGACAGAGTGGAAGTGTTGAGTCGTCGTGCATTAATTGGTAGGATGGAGTATGTTACAATGGAAAAAAAATACTGGTTTTCCTGGGCATCTGAGCACTGGAAACCATTTCTGTCCTATGTTCCAGCTATCAGCTTGCTGGTTAGGGCCTGGATAGTTTTTGTCTTCTTAGAGGAATCACATGCCACAGAAGTTCTTAGCCGCTTATGGAGAGTGGGTAATGGTTCGTTAGTACTAAATCATTGGCATGTGCATTTTGATCCTGTACGTGAAAGAGTGAAAAAACGCCATCTGTGGGCTATTCTCCCAGGGCTTCCATTCCCTCTCTGGAACCGATCCCTTTTGGAAGGAGTGGGTAATACTATAGGGAGATTTGTGGCATTAGAGGATGATTTTATGAATTCTTTTGATAAGAGGAAGGTGAAGATTCTGGTTGAATTGGATATCACAAAAGGTCTTCCAGCTGAAGTAGAGATCCTCTGTCATGAGTGTTTGTTTATTCAAAGTTTGGATTTTCAAGGCATTCCCTTTAGGTGCAGTGTGTGCCGGGAGACTGGCCATTTGCGTCGAGCTTGTCCATCCTTCTGGCATGGGTCTATTAAGCGCTCGCTGTCTGAATCCTTTGTTAATTCTCCATTAATTCCACCTCCTCAGGATTGTTCTACACCAGTTCATAATGTCTTCTCTCCTGGTCAGTTGAATAATGTGGTTTCTTTATTTGGGGAAGTGTCAGACCTTGATTTGGATTTGATTTGACTCAGTGATTAGCAGCAGAAAAGCTTCTACGCCTTCAGGGACTAATCCCTCCCTAGGGATCTATTCTCCTCTTTTAGGTTTTTCTCCAAAGAATCCTGACCAATTGGACCCCCCTAAGACTGATACTTTAGCTCAGGATTTTTCCCCCTCAGCCCTTGAACTTTGCCCTCTCTTAGCTTCAAATCCCTCTGGAGATTCTGATGACGCTCCTTTAAAATATGTCCACTCTTCGAACCCTTTGACTAATAATCCTCCCATTCCTTTGTTCTCTGATTCCAACTTCCCTCCTCTTACCTCTTCTAGCCGTTCAGGGCCCCATTCTTTAGGTTTGCCATCTATTAGCCCCGTAGCTTCCCCTTCTTTTGCTAATCCCTCATTGCAAAAATCTTTGAATATTTTCTCGGACAAGACGCCTCTTTCCCATTCAATTCTCCCACTTGACTCAATTCATTTTGAGAATGTTACTATTAGACGGAAGAAAAAATCCACTAAGCCTCCTAATGATTCTTCTAAGGTTATTCAGGCTCCTTTTACTCCTCTCTCTGAGAGATTAAAAGCAGCAGAGCGTTCTCATTCTTCTCCTTCTCATCGGGTCCTTAGAGCTTCGACCCCTAATTATTTGAATTCTTAATGTGCATCCTTTCTATGAATGTTCATGGCTTGGGGGGTCTAGCCAAACAAAAAGGCCTTCAACATCTGTTGTTTTTTCTCTCTCCCCTGCTATTGTTCTTTTTCAAGAAACCATGACCGGTCCTTATCCTTCCTTATTTTCCTTTTCCAAACTTTGCCTGGGCTGGGAGTTTTGTGCCCTGAGCTCTAATGGCCTTTCTGGAGGCATTCTTTCTGGCTGGAATCTGAAACTCATTAAATGCAAAGCTTTTCATACTGCTGCGAGTATTCTGCTAAAATCTTCTATCCGGGGATCTTCCCTCAATCTCTCAATTTTAAATTGCTATAGTCCTTACATCAATCGGGACTCTTTCTGGAATGTTGTGGCTTCGGGTGGACTTCTCTCTCTCCCTAATATTATTTTAGCAGGTGATCTCAATCTGACTATGAATGCCTCTGAGATCTGGGGCTCCAAAGCACATCCTGACCCTTTGGGTCCTTTTTTCTCTAAAATTTTCTCTGACCATCATTTAGTGCATGTGGCTCCTCCATGTGCTGGTCCTACCCGGCAGAATGGGAGGATAGGGGAAGATGTTATATCAAAAAGATTGGATCATTTTTTATTATCATACCAGCTTGTAAGCTCACTTCAAAGGTATAGAGTTTGGGCTCACAGATGTGGGATTTTTGATCATTTCCCTGTGATTCTTGAATGGAATGATCATCATATTCATTGCGCCTACCCCTTCAAATTTAACCAATCTTTGCTAGATAATGAGGATTTTATCCATATGGTTCGTTCACAATGGCCTTGTATTCTGTCAGATCCTTCGCTGGATGCGATGCAGGACCTCCATGTTAGACTTAAAACATTAAAGGAGAAGGTTAAAAATTGGACTAAATTAGAAGCTCTTAAGATGAAAGACAGGTCTGCTGCTCTGGAAAATGAAATAAGCTCTATTCTCCTTTCATCTCCTTCAGCAATTTTAAATCAAGAACAACAACTAAAATTGATTTCTCTAAAAATTGACCTTCAGAAATTGATTGATCATGAAATCAATTCTGCCATACTTCAAAGCAGAATTACCTGGGCTCAAAAAGGGGATCCAAATACTAAGTATTTCCATGCAGTGGCTTCAGCCCGCAAAAATCATAATGCGATTTGGAGTCTGCAAGATGAGTTGGGAAACTGGGTTTCAGATGATAAGGGCCTCAAAGACCTTGGTATTCGTCATTTTAAGACTTTGTTTGAAGATGATCATTTGACTAAACTAGAAGCCCAACTCAAGGTTCTCCACCTATTTCCAACGTTTATCAGTCCTGAGAATAAAAATGCTTTTACTAGACCTGTCTCCTTATTGGAAGTTGAAAAGGATTTAAAGCTCTTTAAAAAAGATAAGGCTCCTAGCCCATATGGATGGCCGGTTGAATTCTATTTGAATTTCTTTGATATTATGGGCCCTATTCTTGTTAAAGTGGTGGAAGCCTCTAGGATCTCTAGTAGAGTGTCACATGCTCTCAACTCTACTTTCCTTGCTCTCATTCCAAAGGTTGATTTTCCTGTATCCTTTGCAGACTTTCGTCCCATTTCTCTCTGTAACCTCTGTTATAAGATCATCTCTAAAGTTGCGGCTATGAGATTGAAACCCTTTCTTGATGATTTCATTTCTCCCCAACAGTTTGGTTTTTTTTAAAATCGCCAAATTCTTGAGCCTATAGCCATTTCTCAAGAGGTTCTGCATACTGTCATTTCCAGAAAAAAGAGTGCTCTAATTCTTAAATTAGACTTATCTAAATCCTTTGACAGAGTTGATTGGACTTTTATCCGTCTTCATCTTATCCAAATTGGGGTTCCCTTGGTTGGAGTAAACTGGATTATGGGATGTATTTCTTCAGCCAATTTTGCTATTCTGGTTAATGGTTCTCCTTCTTCTTTATTTTCTGCCTCAAGGGAAATTAGGCAGGGGTGCCCTCTATCCCCCCTTTTGTTCATTCTGGTAATATAAGGTCTTAGTCGATTGATAGAGGATGCAAAGCGGAATGGAAAGATTAAAGGTATCAAAATCTCTAATTAGCTATCTCTCACTCATCTACTTTTGTAGATGACGTGATTTTATTTGGCCTGGGAACTTTTGAGGAATGGTTAGCCTACAAATCCATTCTTGATATTTTCTATGAAGCATCAGGTATGATTATTAATGTGAACAAATCTATCTTTCTCCATAATGATTTGAATATGGACGTTCTTCATCAAATTTCAGATATTCTCCCCTTCAGAGTTCAGGACATTAGAAAAGGTTTTGGTTATCTTGGCTACTTTCTTCAGCCTTCTGGATACTTGGTAAAGGATTGTCTTTGGTTGTTTTCAAAATTTGAAAAGAGAATTTCTCATTGGACAAATAGGAATCTTTCTATGGGAGGCAGACTCGTCCTCATTCGTTCTGTCTTATCAAGCATTCCAGTCTATTGGATGGCTTTGGTTCCAATTCCAATATCAGTTTTAGATAAACTCAGAAAGATGATTTTTTCGTTTTTGTGGGGCTCTTCATAAAAGACTAAAAAATTACATCTTGTGGATTGGCATCTGTTGGCTCGTCCTACCTCTCATGGTGGCTGGGGGATTAAGCATCTTCTTAGCTTCAGTCTCTCCTTGAGGGTGAAAAGATTTTGGCTTGCTTTAAATAGCAAAGGAATCTGGAATCTCCTCATTACTGTTAAATATTTGAAAAATAAACCATTACATTTATGGTTCAAGGAAAAGAACTTCATTTATAGGAATGCCTCTATTATCTGGAGGGGCTTCATCTTCACCCTATCTTGGATTGGAAAAGGTATCATTTGGAAAGTAGGGAATGGTGAATCCATCAATTTGGGCATAGATCCATTCATTGGTATGGGATCTTCCTTTGTTTTGCCAAGAGATTTAAGGGATTACTTAGAATATTATGGCATTTGCACCCTTGCTCAAGCCCGTAACCATACTCCCTCTGCCACTGGATATTGGTTTACATCGGAAGATCTAGATCTCATTGGGGAATGGAAAGTATCCTGGGAAAACTTTATTAGAGGATTGGAATATGGCCGCATTCATCTCAATTCTGAAAATGATACTATTTCATGGTCTCATGACAACTATACAGGTCCTATTAGCGCTGCTGAAGGATATAAGAGCATATTTTCTGAAATGTATGCAGAGATTAATGATTCACTTCTGAAAATCATATGGACTTTGACTGTTCCTCTGAAATTAAAGTGCTTCATTTGGTTGATTCTTAGAGGAAATATTTTAACCTGGGATCACTTTCAAAGCAGAGGTTTCATGGGACCTAGCCGTTGTGTCCTTTGTGAAGGAAATCGGGAGGACATTTATCATTTATTTTTTTGCTGTCCATTCTCTGTTAGCCTATTCAATCATTTTGTGATTAAATACAACTGTACATTCCTTGCATATAGCTCTGTCCATTCTTTTTTGGATCTTTGGTTCTCCTCATCAGCGCGAGATGCCCCATTCAGATTCCTTCCATTGTTTATTCTCTGGGGAATATGGCTTCAACGGAATCACTATTTATTTGAAAACCAAAAACCTTCATTCTCAGCTACGATTTTCAGGATTGAAGGTCTGGTTACTTCTTACCCTGTTCCATTAACTATTCATAAATCCCGTAATCCTGGTCCTGTTCCAATAAAAAACTTTCCTTGTGGCTTCTTTGATGGAGCTGCTGCGGAAAATAGAGGTGGTTCTGGATTTGTGATATTGATCAGTGATTCTCACTTCTTAAATTTTTCTATGGGATGTGGAAGAAGTATGAATACTAAAGCGGAATTATTGGCTCTTTGGGCAATTTTAAAAGTCAGTCTATTGATGGGAATTCCCATTCAGTTGATTTATGGTGACTCCATGGTTATTATCTCTTGGCTCAACAGAAATTCAGCACTTGATGTTCCATCTCTGATGCATTGGTGTTTTGACATAAGATATATGATCCATTTGGCCCTTCTGGTGATATTTAAACATACATTTCATGAGCATAATTTGCTGGCAGATGAACTCTCAAAAAAGGCTTTACATTTGGATATGGGACATGTTACTTTCTCAGAAATTTTGGATGACTTGGTTAATAACCAAGACAATTTTGATCTTTTTTAGAGTTGTTGTTTATGTAGTGTATGATTCAGCAGTTGATGCTGCATTTCTATTTTGATCAGATAGAGTCCATTCTGCCAGCTGCTCTTGCTCTGATTTGTTTAGTTTAAAGTTCACTCTAGATACATTCAGCATTTCTGACCTAATTTATTCAGGGATGATGAGTAAAGTCTACTACGATCAGACTTTTTTCTAGTATTTGATATTCTGTACTGTCTTATATGTTACTTGCATGAGATTGACTTGTCTATCAGTCATCATATTGGTATGTACATGATGTCTTTTGATTCATCTGAATAACAAAGACTGGTATTTTTTCCTCTGAAAAAAAATACCTATTATTATATAATTTCAGGCTTAAGACAAATAATTTAAAGAATTGTAAATACTAACCCTATTCTGACAAGTCCAAAATGGAAAAACAAAATATCCTACATCATATAAATTTTTCTTAGTAATATACCTATTATTATATAATTTCAGGCTTAAGACAAATAATTTAAAGAATTGTAAATACTAACCCTATTCTGACAAGTCCAAAATGAAAATAATAACAGTATATAAAATTATTTACGTTGCTAACCCTATTTTGACAAGTCCAAAATGAAAAAACAAAATATCCTACATCATATAAGTTTCTCTTAGTAATATACCTTTTTAAGTAACAAAATATTCGAACATTTTTAATCTACCATTTTAAAAGTAAAGAAAAATAATATAGTTGGAAAGTTGAGTAATATTGAGAAGGGGTGAATCACTCTTTAGATGTCTTTAATTTTTATCACTTTATTTAAAATAAAAATAATAATAAAAATTGAACACATAATTTTATAGTGAAAACCTAATAACAAAAATCCACAAACACTTTCTATTACTTCAAAATTATATTTACAAATATTTTTCAAGCATCAACTTGTTGGATGTTACAACACTCAAGATTTTCAGCTACAACTGAAGAATGCACTGACACCCTTATTACCAGCAACAACTGGAAGGAAGCTACGACTTCCTGCATGCTTTTGTTGCATTTCCTTGCGCCTCCCTACCACCCTTAGATGATTATACGTTTCTCTGTTTTCTACACTTTATGATTTTCAATCTGTGTGTATAGAGACACTTATTTGAAAGGCTAAATCCTTGTTTATACACCTTCAGTTGTGCCTCTTTGTCTAATAGTCACAACTCTTCATCGTGACCCTTTACAAAGAGAACTAATTTAGAATTACCTTGTCTGTTTGAACTTGCGAGTTTTAACAATATGATTATGAAATATGTCGACTTCACAATCCCAACTTAGACACATCAACTTCTAAACCTTTTATCTGTTGATTTATATAGTATGTCGATATTTTCAATTTTGAATCCGACCGATTGATTTCGATGTCGAGAATCAAATTCAAATATACACTGCATATTCCATCATTTCTCACTCCATCGATTTGACTTTGTCAATTTCGATGTCGAATTGAACTTTGTTGATTCTAACTTATCGATTCTGATGTTGAACTAGACTCCATCGATTTCAATTTTGTTGATTATAGTGTCGAACTATGATTTAGACTTGCTGATTCAATTTCGAACTAGACTCTGTCGAATCCAACTTTCAGACTTCGACTGACAATGGTCGATAAGAGGTCGACTTCGACTAAAAAGGTCGACAAGAGGTCGACTTCGACTTGGCAATGATCGACAAGCGGTCAACTTCGATTGATAATGTTTGACAATAGGTTGACTAGGTCAAATTTGATTGATAGAAACTCGATCATCATTCAATAAGTCAATACCAACCTTCGACATCTTTGACTAAACATGGTGACGATGAGTTGATATCCTTTTCCTTTGTTATTAATGAATTGGTTTGACATCAATGACAATCATACTCAACAATATCCCCCTTTGCCACTGATGAAAACCATTCTCCAAATTTCTCCCCCTTTGACATTAATGACAAAGGATCTCAAAACTCCCCGTGTTGACTATATCCACCTTTTGTGACACGCTGTAATTTCCAGTTTATCCTAAGGAAGAGAGATAACCCCCAGCTTCTGTTTGAGATAAACAAAGGACCCTCGAGATAGTGGTTTAGTAAAGACTTCTGCAATTTGTTCCTTTGTATCAACATACTCCAATTTGAAAACATTTTGTGACACTTGTTCTCTTAAAAAGTGATATTTTATTGGAATGTGCTTGGTCTTGGAATGCATAATTGGATTTTTTGATATGTTTATAGCACTTGTGTTGTCACAATGTATCATAATTGGGTCCTCATATTTCACAAGTATATACATTTTAATGTTTTTTTCATCCAGATTACTTGAGTACAACATGATGCCACAACAATATACTCGACTTCTACAATCGAGAGCGAAACAAAGGAGTGGTTTTTGCTTAGCCATGATACGAAGCAATTTCCCAAGTAAAATGATGCTCCATTGGTGATCTTTCTAGTGAATTCCTTCCTTCCCAATATGCATCAATAAATGCCTTCATAGTCAATTCCTTTCCTTTTGGATACCATAAACCATACTCCATAGTTTCTTTCAAATGTCTGAGGATTGTTTTTACTGTTTCCACATGTGTTTCTTTGGGGGTAGATTGGAATATGGCGACCAAGCCCACAGATTGCATCACATTTGGTCTTGTAGCTATTACATATAGAAAACTACCAATCAGTGACCTATACATGGTATGATCTACTTCCAAAGACTCCTCATCCTTCCTTAATTTACAACTCGTGACCATAGGAGTACTAAATGGTTTTGAATCTCCCATTTTAAAATTTCTCAACATATCTTTGATATATTTGGTTTGAGAGATGAATATCCCTTTCTCTAATTCAGAGACTTGTAAGCCAATGAAGAATGTTAGTTCACTCAACATTGACATTTCAAACTCCTTCTTCATTTTTGAAGCAAACTTAACACTCAATTCACCTGCAGATCACTTCCAAATATGGTATCATCAACATAGACAACAACGATGATCATGTTTGTATTTTCAAAATTTATGTAAAGATTACTGTTAGTGGCACCTCTTTTATATCCTTATTGCTTCAAGAATTTGCCTAGTCTTGAGAACCATGCTCTTGGAGCTTGTTTGAGGCCATAGAGTGCCATTTTTAGTTTGCAAACATAATATCTATTTTCTGATAATAGAATACCTTCAGGTTGTTCAACATAGACTTCTTATTCAAGTTATCCATTAAGGAATGTAGACTTTACATCCATTTGGTATACTTTGAAGTTTTTATAGCATGCAAATGCTAAAAACATTCTAATGGCTTCAAGTCTTGCCACATGTACAAAAGTTTCTTCAAAGTCAATACCTTCTATTTAAGCATATCCCTTGCATACTATTATGGCTTTGTTTCTTATGACTTGACCATCCTCATTAAACTTGTTTTTGAAGATCCATTTGGTCCCAATAATGTTCATGCCTTTTGGTCTTGGGACAAGTTCCCGAGTTTTGTTTTTCTCTATTTGATCCAACTCATCATTCATGACACTGATCCAATGATGATTTTTGCTAGCCTTTGCAAAACAATTTGGATCAACCAACGATATTAATGTTTTTTGTTGAAACATTAGTCTTCTTCTTGTACTAACTCCTGAATCTTTGTCACCTATGATTAGATTTTCAAGATGATTCTTCTGAATTATTCTAGATGGAGTATTTGTATCAGATCTAGGAGAGTCTTCATCTCCCTCTTCTTCTTTTATAGACTCCTTCTTTTGAGAATATTTATCTTTCTCTTCCTTTAAAAAATCCTCCTTTTGAGAATCTTCATATTTCTCTTCATCATCAGTTTCTTCATCATCCTTATTTTCTTGAGCTTTAATTTTTCTTGGTTTGATGTCATCAAGAATTACACTTGCGCTTTATATTTTCTTGTGTGATCTTAGATTGCAACTTCTGTATGCCTTTTTGGTAGATGAATAACCAATAAATATGTGTTCATATGTTATGGAGTCAAATTTACCAAGATTATCATCATCTCTCTTTATGTAGCACTTACTTCCAAAAACTTTGAAGTACTTGAGTGACTCTGCTAGTCTACCAAACCATAGCTCATAAGGTGTTTTGTCATTATTTACACTGAGTTGTCCTTTGATATGTATATAAACAATTGTGTATATTGCTTCTCTCCAATAGCCATCTAGAAGTTTAGCTTCATTAAGTATGGTTCTAGCTGCTTCTTGAATTGTCTTGTTCTTTCTCTCAACTAATCCATTTTGCTGACGAGTTTTTGGTTCTGAAAATTGCCTTTTGATAGCATGAGTTTCACAATACTCATTGAATTCATTTGCGATAAACTCTCCACCATTATTTGACCTTAGAAATTTAATTTTGAGACTTGTTTCATTTTCAACTAGTGCTTTAATGGCTTTAAACTTCATAAAGGATTATGATTTTTCTTTGATAAATTCCACCCAAGTCATCCTTATATGATCATAAATGAATAACGTGAAGTAACGCTCACCTTACATGCTTTTAGTCCTTGTAGGACCATAGACACCAGCGTGAATTATTTCTAATGGTTGTGATGTTGTATGATCTTTGATCTTGAAACTTGCTTTTTTTTGTTTTCCATGAAGACAATGTCTACAAACATAGTTATGAGGTTTTATGATCTTCGATAAGTTTCTTACGTCTCCCTTCTTACTTATTTTTACAATATTGTCAACTTTTAAGTGCCCCATCCTTCTATGCCACAACATACTTTCATCAACTCGACTCATGTAACTTTGTTTTTCATTTTCTAATATGTATACATTGCTTGAAGTTCTCACAACAATCCCTATAAGATTTCCTAAATTTTTCTTTCTGATTTCATAGTTCTTGGAGTCAAATATGCAAATGTGCCCTTGATCACAAGTTTGACTCACACTTAGGAGATTAGGTTTTAATTTTTCTACTAACAAAACATTTTTTGCTTTAACCTTATTTCCAAGAGCCACTGTACCTTTCCCAATTATTTTAGACGATAGATTATTACCAAAAGTAAAGTTTCCCTTTTGATCTCGTTTTAGTCTGATGAACTTGCTTGGGTATCCTGTCACGTGCTTTGAACATCCCCTTTCCATATGCCATATATTTTTATTTTATGTGGAGCATAGAGATATTGAACATTTTTCTTTCACATCTTATATTATTTTCTCCTTGTCTCTATTTGTGGCTCCTTTTTCAATAGGAGTCAATGTTTTACAATTTCCAGCTGTATGCCCTAAGTTACCATGAACATTATTTGTCATACATGTGTAAAGGAATTCTGACTTATGCCTTTTGGAGGATCACTAGAATTGTCTTCCTTGTAGGGATATTTCTGATTATGTTTTTAGTTCATCCTACAATCAAATGCTTTATGCCAAATTTTTTTACAGACATAGCAATTACCTAAAAAGAGAAGCATATTTATGTTTGTCATTAGTCTTCTTGGCATTTTATTTGTCCTCCTTTCATTTTGAAAAGAATTGGATTTTTAACTATCTCGCTTTTCAACTGAGTCTTTGAGTACATAAACATAACTATTTTTGTTTCCATCTTGTATTGTGGGAGAGGGTTGTTTTGAATTCATTCCCTTGTCGTAACCCAATCTAGTTTTATTACTAGATGAACTTTGGCAACTTAGGATGTCATCTAGAGTTTTTGAGCTTCTTACAAATTTTGATGGAAATGATTCTTCATAAATATTATTTCTATGAAAGAATAATTTATCCTTATATTTTTCTAATCCTGGTTCTCTTTTCTTGAGCTACTATTCAAGATTTTTTTCAACCTTTTTAGCTTCTTGAAGCTAGTTTTTAAGTCAACACTAATTCTTTCTGTATTATTGTTCTTCTTTTCAACCTCTGTCACTTTGGTTTTTAATTGTCTGTACAACCTTTTATACTTCCTTAATTCTTCAAGAGCATTTATGATTTCTACTTCAAGGTCTACCACTCCTTCTAGTTCGTTTTTAGGGTTTTTGCTCTCTATTAACATGAAGCTTCTTCATCACTAGAATCATTTAAGAAGCTATCATCCAAGGAGTAAAATGTATTTTTTTTCTTCCTATATTCCCATTTGTTGTTCTTGAAGTCCTCAGGGCACTCATCATTGTCTTCATGTTTGGGATAAGGGAATTCGGAAGCAAAGTGAACAATTCCCCCATAGTTGAAGCATGTTAAGGGTAATTTCTCTTTGTACTTAAGTGTACCATTATTAATGTTTTAACAAGAAGTGCTTCTTCACCATCAGAGTCTTTTGATAGAACTTTTGTTTTGAATTTCTTTGCTGCTTTAGATTCCTTGAAAGATGCGTATTTATTTTGAGAGTTATATTGTCAAATGCTCATCTCATAAGATATGAGAATCCCATATAGTTCATTCATGGTAAGATTGTCAAGATTTTCTCTATCTTCTAGGGTAGAAGTCTTAGGATATTAAATCATTGGAAGTGATCTTACTGTTTTTTCAACTATTTCAATTTCTTCCACTTATGCTCCTAGCCCTTGAATTGCATTAACAATTTCGTCTATTCTCTCAAAGTATTCTGATATGGGTGCATTCACGGAGGTGGTTACATTTTTTGGCAACACAAATTCGAAAAAAATGGAAAAACGTTCCTCGATCGAGCTTTTAATAAACCCTCAATCGAGGTCTTAACAGCTTGATCGAGGGTTTATAAAGCACTCGATCGAGGTTCTGTTAAATGCTCGATCGAGCTATTTGTTAACCCTCGATCGATGGTGTGAAACCTTGATCGAGGGTTAAAGTAGACCTCGATCAAGCATCTTTAATTTGCTATAAATAGGCAACATGCCCATCATTTAATTGGATATGGATATGAACTTCCTTTGATGGATATTAGTCACAGAGTAATTGGGTTATAGATGTGATTAATCACATCTATGACTCCAATCAATCACATCTATAACTCCAATTACTCTACAACTAATATCTATACATAAAATGTAGGGAAAGTGATAGTAGTAATGCGTTTACTTGTTTTTTCTTCAAGGTATGTACTATTACCCCCAAGTATCATTCTTATAGTCTAAATTATGTTTTATTAAATTTTATTATCATATAATTCTATGTTTTATTTTCATTATATTTGGGTGTTCATATTCGTGTGCACACTCAAATATGTTTTTAGTTAAAGTTTTGAAAAACTCGATTAAGCTACTAGCTCGATCGAGCTTTTCTCTAACTCGTTCGATCAATGGTTTTAGAGACCTTGATCAAACTCATAGCTTGATATTGACATTGTATTTTCATATGCATCATGTAAAGTTTCATTTAATGAAGTCTTCCAAAAGATGCATGGACACCTTGTATTTTGAAACCCCATTTGAATTCACGTCATTGAACATTTTCAATTCTTGTCGAAATGAGAATTAGTATCATGTTTAGTTTCCATACTTTTTGTTTTTCGGATCCCACAGTCGCCATAACACATTTTCTTTTATTTATTTTCCTCCACTCTTAGCATTATGAAACACCAAAACAATTAGTCACGTGTTATTGATGTAAATTCTAATGTCATTCAATAATTTATTAGCAAGATTAATTGCAAATGTGTGACACAATAACAATTTTGAAAAGTAAACAATGGAAATTGATACAACCCAAGGAAATGAGGTCATATATTTTTTTCATGCTCACATTTTCATCTCTTTAAAGGTACTAAAAATACTTTTCTCCCTTGTATATAATTTTCGATTTTAAAAAACTACAATTATGTGATAAGACTCTGAATTTAACACTAATTTTTATCTTAATAGTCCTGTTCTATTCCGCCCTGGACTCTCGGATTTAAATATCTTACCTGAGGATATATATCGTAGGTATCGTAGCATAGTCCTAAGAATCCAGGTTGAATGGATACAACTCGCGTAAGTTCAGCCCATCAACTGAATGGCATGCATCATTGCTCTCCTTGGTTCAATGCAAAAAGAATACTATGGCAATGATGCATGCAATTCAGTTAATGAGATGAACTTAGCCGAATTGTGTCCACTTCACCTGGATTCTTAGGACTATGATCTGATACCTACGATATAGATCCTCGGGCAAGATATTTAAATCTTAGAGCCCAGGGCGGAATAGATCTAGAAGATTAAGATAAAACTTATAGTTTTCAAAGTCATATCACTTACTTGTAGTTTTTTAAAATTAAAAATTATATACGAAGGAACAAAGTATTTTTAGTATTTAAAACCTTTCACTACATTTCTGTAACTCTAATTCTGATCTTCAATTCCTACCCCCCCCTACTGCTGCTCCATTCCAGCCTTGTTTTGTGTTTTGAAGTAGTTTAATGAACATTAAAAATCTTTTAACAATCCATTTCTCAAACCCTTGGCCCCATGGCGGTTTGTACCAGGGACTTCTGGTTTCCAAGTAAAATGACGAAAGGTCTATTAGTAGAATAAGCTAGCAATGTCATGATTGTTTTTTTGTTTAAATTTCTAAGATATTTATTATTTGCAGAGTTGGTCAAATCAAATGATGTTGAAATTCCTTATGTCCATTTTCTTAGTTGGATCCTAGAAGCCCATTTCTAAAATTTCCTGCATGGGCATAATCTTCTAGATAGGGTAGTGATGGTGGTGAGAGTGCATATAAAACCTTGGTAGTCATGTACAAAATCTTTTTTTTCGAATATTTAACAGAACCTCGATCGAGGGTTTCTAAAAACCTCGATCGAGGTATTTCAATACCTTGATCGAGCTACAAAGCTCGATCAAGGGACGAAAAAACAAAGAATCATCCCTCTTACAGGAAAATCATTGTTTCTCTGTTTCTTCTAGGGGTGTAAACACTACCATTCATGGCACACAACTGAGAGAAATTCATACCGATAGATTCATCACTGAATCCTCTATCCATTGAGGTATCATGCATGCATTTTGGAATTCATATGGGATTTTTTTTTAATTACTTCTAAAACTTACACTTAGAAAACCTAACAACAAATTCGAAGCTGCTCAAAGAAAAAACCGCAAGGTAAAAAATACACATCAAAAAATTTCTGAAAAATACAAAGCCCACACATCGACATGTCGTCTTCAAAAGTGTATATTTCATTTTTCAATTTTTGAAAACAATGAAAAAAAGCTGGGATGGACACACATGTGTATAAAATGATGTTGATACCTACGATATAGATCCTCGGGCAAGATATTTAAATCTTAGAGCCCAGGGTGGAATAGATCTGGAAGATTAAGATAAAACTTATAGTTTTCAAAGTCATATCACTTACTTGTAGTTTTTTAAAATTAAAAATTATATACGAAGGAACAAAGTATTTTTAGTATTTAAAACCTTTCACTACATTTCTTTAACTCTAACTCTGATCTTCAATTCCTACCCCCCCCTACTGCTGCTCCATTCCAGCCTTGTTTTGTGTTTTGAAGTAGTTTAATGAACATTAAAAAGCTTTTAACAATCCATTTCTCAAACCCTTGGCCCCATGGCGGTTTGTACCAGGGACTTCTGGTTTCCAAGTAAAATGACGAAAGGTCTATTAGTAGAATAAGCTAGCAATGCCATGATTGTTTTTTTGTTTAAATTTCTAAGATATTTATTATTTGCAGAGTTGGTCAAATCAAATGATGTTGAAATTCCTTATGTCCATTTTCTTAGTTGGATCCTAGAAGCCCATTTCTAAAATTTCCTGCATGGGCATAATCTTCTAGATAGGGTAGTGATGGTGGTGAGCGTGCATATAAAACCTTGGTAGTCATGTACAAAAGCTTTTTTTTTGAATATTTAACAGAACCTCGATCGAGGTATTTCAATACCTTGATCGAGCTACAAAGCTCGATCAAGGGACGAAAAAACAAAGAATCATCCCTCTTACAGGAAAATCATTGTTTCTCTGTTTCTTCTAGGGGTGTAAACACTACCATTCATGGCACACAACTGAGAGAAATTCATACCGATAGATTCATCACTGAATCCTCTATCCATTGAGGTATCATGCATGCATTTTGGAATTCATATGGGATTTTTTTTTTAATTACTTCTAAAACTTACACTTAGAAAACCTAACAACAACTTCGAAGCAGCTCAAAGAAAAATCCGCAAGGTAAAAAATACACATCAAAAAATTTCTGAAAAATACAAAGGCCACACATCGACATGTTGTCTTCAAAAGTGTATTTCATTTTTCAATTTTTGAAAACAATGAAAAAAAGCTGGGATGGACACACATGTGTATAAAATGATGTTGAAATCAGATGTGGTCCCTTT
>LPNX010747374.1:96616-150417 GCA_001517045.1 Pseudotsuga menziesii | reverse complement strand
CTACTGGCAAATTACAATGCCAATTTAATGTTGCATTCATCATTCACTGGCTGCAGTTCCTTGGTGTTAATGTGGAATGGTGGATCCTTGGTGTTAATGTGGAATGGTGGATTTTGTATAGTTGGGTGGTCCAATTTTTTTTGCATGGCAACCTTGGTAATTTCGGCATGTTGAATGGTGGATTTTGTATAGTTGGGTGGTTCAATTTGTTTTGCATGGAAACCTTGGTAATTTCGGTATGGCAACTCGAGGTAAACTCTGTTGTTGTAGTTTTCTTTTAAGAGTTTTTTATCTTGGATATTTTAGGGTTTGGTTTGATTTGGGCATTTGCAGGTATGGTTGTTAATGGGGCGAGGGTTCATTTTTCTTCAGGGATGTGTTTTAAGCTATCTTGCTTCCACAATTACAGTTGGCTCAAGTAAGCTGTTTACTTTTCCTCGAGAACTATAAATTGTAACGTTTAACCCTCTAGCCATGAAATATTTTATTTGGCTTTAAGAATTTATGAATTTATCTATAAAATTTAATTAAGATATCTTAATCTTGGCTCTAAGAATTTATGAATTTATCTATAAAATTTAACTAAGATAAAATCTTGATGACTAGATAAGTTTGATTTTTTTTTTAAATTACAACTTTAATAACATTTAATAAAAATCCATTAAAAACAATAATGACCCATGGATTTACTATTACATTTTCAAATGAAAAGAATGATTTATTTTTGCATATCAGCATTGAAGGGCTCACTATCTACTAACCCTTCAAAGCGAAATGGGACCCTGCACTTCAAATTTGATCCCTGTTAGGGTTGTATGCACAATCCATCATCCATTTTACCGAATTGATGAAGGGCATAATGGTTGGTCGTGCAACAATGGCATCCCAACCCACGCATAAAACCTTGGGATAACAAAGGATATGTATGACTGTAACCTCAACACGATTATCCTCTCACTTTAGGCCCAACTCTCCAAGGCCAGGGAGGTCTCCCAATACTTTATAAAACCACTTAAGTATAAACAAAAGATAAAGTAATGAAATATTTAATACTTACAACTTGTAGTAGATCAAAAGATGCTACAAGTTATAATTAGGGTTACCACATTCATTCCATGAGAGACTTGAAATGAAATATACTTTAGCAATATGACAAGTAGATAATGCATTCAATAACATAAACAATGCTTCCAACTTGTTGATATTCTGGCAGGTTGGGGGATTATGGATATTTAATATATATATATATTTTTTAAAAATTCACTGCCGTCGCTTAAGCGACAGCTCTATCTGTCGCAATTGCGACGCTTCTTGTTAATATGCGTCGCTTAAGCGACAGTTCCTGGCTGGATATGCAAGGTTTAAAAAAAAAAAATCAGAACGAGCTGTCGCAAATGCGACGCTTCTTGTTAACACGTGTCGCTTAAGCGATAGATTTTGGCCGGATATTAAAGGTTTTTTTTTTAAATCAGATCTAGCTGTCGGAAATGCGACGATTCATATTCATATCCGTCGCGTAAGCGATAGCTATATCTGTCGTTTTTGCGACGCCTTGTCCTGATATCCGTCGCTTAAGCAACAACTATATCTGTCGTTTAAGCGATGCTTACTCTTTAAAGCCATGGTTTAAGCGACGGTTATACCTGTCACTTATCCGACGGTTGAAATTTAACCGACGGTTAGTTAAGTGTCGCTTAACCGACGGGTACTTACGTGTCGGATAACCAACGCCAATTTTCCGACGCTCAAGAAAAAATCAAAGTGTCGTACATGCGACAGGAAAGTGTCGAAAATCCGACATGACGGCCGTCGGATTTTGGGTCGAAATGTAGTAGTGTCAACTATTTTGACATGCTGGGCTTCCAAGGAGTTGGTAGGGATATTCCCCAACACTGAACCAATGCTAGGCATAAAGATGCCAATCCATAGATACCTTCACCCTGTTCCCAGCTACCGAGGGTAGACATCCCTCCTGCACATGATATGTGTTCCGAGACACAGGAGGCTATTCAAAGTCTAGCTGAGATGGTTTCTTGACATATGAATATTATTGGCCAGACAACGCTATTATGGAGAGAAATTCCTATGGCTTGGGGTACTACAATAGACAGCTTGAATCGAAAAATCAATCCTTTCCAATATGCAAGAGAAATCAAATATCTAACACTAAAGGATCAGAACTCGTACCTTATTCCGGATGGTTGAAGTAGATCCCCATTGAGCTTTCCAACTTTAGCTTGAATTGATGAATCACTTCCTCAACAACAAGTAAACAAGACAAGCATACTATATATTGGTTTTAGATATACTCTAGCATATATAATCAACAACGTATAAGCATTTGAAATCATCCATGGATAAAATATTCATTCAAACATACATTATTGCATAGGAAAATATATTTCTATTAATATAAAATCAGAGATTACAATGAATACAACCTTTGTCAGCACTTCTGTAAATTGGAGAAATTGAATCCCCCACTTGGGCCTCCACCACCTCAATCCTCCATCTCTCGATAGCAAGCTCACAAGCAAAAGGAAAGCTTAGGAAGAACACCAAAGTGCTCCAAGGTACAAAGGGATGTAGACTCAAGCACAAGTTCTGGCAACAACGGACTATAGTTTCTTTGCTCTCAATTATCCTATGCCTTCAATGTATCGAAAGGGTTCCTTATATAGCTTTTCAATGTGGTAATGAAAGGTCGAATCCGAGCGATCTCAAGGCATATGGAAGTCCAGGAGACAAGTGATTCAAATCCATGTCAAGGAAAACTCTAAAAGGATTTGGAATTTGTACACATCCTGATGTACGTGGTTTTATAGGTCAAACCTATGTATATACACGATAAAAGGTTTAAAAGTCACGTATAGCAATTTTCACATGTTTTTATGGATGGTCTAGGAAACATCAAAGGACAAAAAATGGTCCAAGGGGTTTAAGGAGTCTAAAGAGGGATAGGGGAAGGCCATACAAGTGTGATTCACCTGGTGTGGTAAAATCAGCTATAACGGATTCCCCCTGATGTGTGAGGATAGAGGGGTCATACGATGGCTGAAATACATTATAAGTCCATCCCAGAAGTGGAGTGATGAAGAATCCCAAATGGAAGACTAGCCACCCAATCAACATAGTACAATGATGCAACTCTACACATAACTGCAAATACATATAGCAGTCCTGAATACATAAGAGTACAATGGCCATGACTAGGCATGATACAAAATATGACATAAGTGGTCAACGCCACATACAATATACATAAATTAGAATCTCCGTGATGAAGATAAACAAAGGATCACGATATCTATAATGGCTAAATATATACAATGGAATAATATCTCTATAATAGCTGGAAATATCTGACATATACTGGAATCAAGTCATGAGAGATGAAATATCATGGACACTAGGACGATCAAGGAGGTAGCACATAAGAGATGCCACCAATCTGGAAGGTCTTCTATGCAAACCACTATGAGTACAAGTCCTACTATGTGAATAGAGGTGTCGAGGTCAAACACAGTAGTCCATCATTTGATTACCGGTCATTGATGTATATCGTTAATAGATGTGAGATCACCCACTGATAATGATAATGGGAATCAAGGTACTAGAGTGCAAACTAACAAGTGTGAATAGATGTGTTGAGGCCGAACACTTGAGAGGAACCATCGATCAGGGGACATTGATGTATTCCCAAAAAATGTCGATGGTGAGAGAACCTGCCACTGATGACTGCAAGTCTCAAGGCACTCAAAAATGACTCTAGATTCCAATCCTAGAATAAATGATCTGAAGTCGATGGGATGAAATCCACTGGAAGGAGGGAATTAAGGCATCCCCCATCATCAAACACGAGGTACTCAGCAAAGCTGTATAATGTGGAAGGACTCAATCATAAGGTGCACGCACCAGTAACTGTACCGGGAATGGCTGACATGAAAAGTCAAGATAATTGAGGAATGGTCGACTCAGGTTTCAACTTCCTTCGAACAAGAGAATAATGATGAATGGTGACTGAATAAAGGCAACATAGACTCAATATACAAAACTGGGACATCTCTGTGACACAAGAGGCATCAATAGAGGCTCCATGGGGACTAGAAGCTTAACCATTCAGTGGAGATAAACTCAGATAAACAAGTACAACTCCAAAATTCAAACTATAAACCCAACCAACGGATGTGATATATAGTGCTCTGTTCGAAGGCGACAAGACTCAACAGCTACCAAAAGATAACATCTTTCCTTGTCCAACGTTTTGGTTCTTTAATTTTTTTGGGGAATTTTTCAAATATTTAAAAATATTGAAAAAGAATAAAAATGATTTATAGTTACAGACTAGGAGGAGATCAGTGTCATAATGGGAAAACAAACTAGTTCCAAGCAGTGGAACATACCTATGCTCAATGCAAGGATACATGTGTAAGATAGCGACACTCAGGGGAAAGTCCCCTCCCAGTAAAAATAGGGAATCAAGCTGCAAAGGATATATAAAATGGCTCTGCATGGCTAGACATGAGACAAGATCGGGCTATATGGATGAAACTCAATGTCAAGGAAGCCGAAGTAAGGCTCAATAAGGCAGGCAAAGCTCATGATAATGCAATTACAACTTGACATAAGGGAGTCCTAAGGGAAATAGGCCAGCAAAAGATCAAGAGGAGTATGAGGCTCTTGCGAAATGTCATGGTAATACTATACAATGGACTCCCACATGCTAAGGGATGAAATGTCGACATGGGCACCAAATGCAAATATGGTGCTAACTAGGGTACCCATGTAAGGTCAAGATCTACCACTCATATCATGCCACTTCTAAAATAGCAAGAAGGTTCTGTGACATAATAGAGTGGGTTCGTACCTAAGGCTATAATGTAATGGTAATAAGGTCACCCAAAATGAAAATGGTGATGAAACCTAACCTATATGCTAATTTAGAAATGATACCTGAAATATCCACGAACGGGTCAATCCAACGACCGAAACGATGCTCAAAAAGGTCTCCTACATCATAAATTAGTCCAAAAATGGTCCAAACTATAGGAATTTTTTTTTTATAAATAGTAAAAAATTCAAAACATTATAAAACATTTGAAATTTTTACCCATTTGAGCTCAGAACTTCAATAGCGAATTCCAGGAGATCCAGCTGGAGGAATCCACTACCGTTTTTTCCAAGTACTTACCCATGCTCTACTCTTTCATTTTCATGCAAATTTTGTCAAATTCCATGGTGTATTTAGGATTCTAGGCTAGTCTAAGATGCACGCCATGGCCCATGTAGAAATTGAGGGTTTTTTCATGTATACAGATGGATATACGTGGAAAAATCCCTCAAAGTCACGTACATACGCAGCTGTTTAGCAAACAGTAACGTATGAAGCCATGCTCAATGATTTTTAAGTGTTCTAATGGACCAAACTCAACTTTTATGTGCAGGATGGTCCTAGAATGGAGAGAATGTGAACATGGTGATGTAGAAGTGGTAGTAAGGGAAGATTTAATGGCTCAACAAGTGTTACGTGCATGCGGGATTTACAAGTTTTGGTGTCTTGGTGGCTTAAGAGCCAAACCAATACTGCTGCAGATGTTGGTGGACTATTGGGATCCAGACTCAAAGTTGTTCCAGATAGACAAGATGTCTCTCACCATAGAAGTGGAGGACATATACTTTATTACTGGACATTCCTGATGGGGGGAAGTGGTGAACCTACACTCTCGCGAGCCCGGAGGTGGTTTGACTATAGATGAGTACATTGCGGTGTACTGCTATCCAAACATGGAGAAGGTGGGGAGTCAGATGCCAACTAACTCCATACATGTGTTGGGCCTAAAGGCCATCATACTGACACTAGGTAAGATAGCAGGCTTAGCTTCACTCCACCAGACCTTGCGGCCTCTGATGTTCTATGCAGTGGAGTGCATGAGACCCACTTTGTACGATTGGAGCACTACGCTACTAGGAAACATGAAACACCAGCTCAGTGAGTGCAATATGGGCAAAGTACAAAAATTTGGTTTCAGTAGCATACTGAGCACATTTTTCTTTGAGCATGTTTCAGGATTGAGCCCTAAATTTGACGTTCCTATACACGGGGTTCGAGATCCGTCCCAATGGTGTTGGGTGGATGCGATGCATAGACTGGGTGGAGTTAGGGTGTCCAACCCCTATCCAACTGATTTCTTTCCACGGTGGTGATGACAGATAGTTGCCATTAATGACTACCCCTATGCGGGGATAGATTTTTGGGGATACCCAGACATGCCGCTACCACCAGGATCGGCATACGGTGACATTGGTAACGAATCTCGACCCTCTTTTTAAAATTTTTGAGTTATTAAAGTTTTTTGTGTTTTCTGATTATGTGGAATCAAAAGAAATGCTCTTGGGTGACAATACATAGTGACATCTACCATATGCATGTAGATGTGGGACCACGGTGTCCTGAAGGCTTCCCTCATCATAGACAGAGGGGAAGAGGAGATGATATCACAGGTGTGGATGCGGAGCGGACACTCCAAAGCATTCATACCAACTTCATGACACTGACACATAGAGTAGCCATGGTGCAAGTCAAGGAATTCCCTGAGGCCATGCAGTGCCAGGTGGTGGGTGTACCATGAGCATGGGTGCGGCTATTTTGACGTCTAGATAGATCCGTAGTGATGTTCCACGATCACAAATGCCCTCCTCCTCCACAGGCTTAGATACCTGGGAGTGATACATTTTGTACTACATTGTATTTATATTTTTGTGGCTTCAGAGCCCCATTTTTTTATTATCGCACTATGTATTACCACATTTTGGATGTTTATAAATTTTTTTATGATGATCGATTTATTTATTTATATGTATAAAAATTTATGTTTGTGATAATCTTATTGTGTATGAAACAAATGCCAATCTAACACATAGTTAGCATATGAGTTAGCAACTTGATTATTAATTCTTGGAACATGTATGTATGTTATATTGTCAAATTGTCATTCTAACAATCTTACATGTAAGAATCTTCTTCATTATGTCAGATCTCTAACATGGTACAAACCATTAAGCTGTGACACTACTAACTCCGAATCAAGTCATGCCTCAAGAGAGAGAACACCATGTGAAATGGTATCCCATAGAAGTTCAATGACGACACTATATTCAACAACATTTTTAGAAGATGGTCGTAAACATATGCTTCCTGAAGACAATACCCACTACTGCATTTTGACCAAAAATCCGACGGCCGTCATGTCGGATTTTCGACACTTCCCTGTCGCATGTACGACACTTTGATTTTTTTTTAAGCGTCAGAAACTTGTCGTCGGTTTTCCGACACCTAAGTAACCGTCGGTTAAGCGACACTTAAGTAACCATCGGTTAAATTTAAAGCGTCGGTTAAGCGACGGAATATCTTCGACGGTAGTGAAAGTTTTTTAAGAAAATAACCTTCATGCCATCAGTTAAGAGACAGAAGGACCGTCGAATAAGCGACGGATATTAAGAATAAACGTCGAAAAAGCGACATCGAGAACCGTCGGATAAGCGACGGATATTAAAAGAAGCGTCGAAAAAGTGACAGATATAATCGTCGGATAAGCGATGGATATCTACAATAAGCATCAGAAAAGCGACATCGGAAACCATCGCTTAAGTGACGCTTGTTGAATTTTTTTTTTTTTAAATAATTTTTTTTTTGAAACAAACACCACTAAAACCATTGCCTTCAAATTCATTGACATCTATTTGGTTATATTGTACCGAGTCTCCCAAAACCATTAAAAACCAAATTCTGCGTTCAGTTGTTACATTGTGCAAAGTGATGTGCATGGTTATTCCAAGAGGCACACCTATAACAAATTTAAGAGGATGCTCGTAACTATTGTCTGGAACAACCAAAACTTCTCTAATCTCTTTAAGTTCTTCATTGAGTGGCCGTATGGATTCAAGGAAAAATTGTTTAGGTAATTCCTGAACAAGTTTCAAGAGACATGATGAATTTGGATCGCCATATCCGAGAATGTACATTTAGTCCTGTCACAGAAAACCTCAACATATAACTGAGGGCATTAAGCTCAATTATCCGCAGCTCTTGTTCTTCACCTAAACCCAAAAAGCAGTTCACCATTCTTCTTAATGCTTTGTCTAATTGTTGCAGTAAGCATTCTGATGAATTTATTCCAAAATAACATGTATTTTGGTGGCTTCCAGGTGTCATGTTGGCCCACAGTTTTGCTAAAAACTAAATCGAATATATATAGAGAGAGAAGAAAAGGCTATCATAGAGCTAGGCCCTTCAAGATTTCTTTGAATTTTTCCCAGGTCCTCCCTGCACTCACTGTTCCAAAATGAAAGTTAGTGGTAAAATATATGCCATGCAAAGAGAAAGGTGCCTCCTGACAAGGTATTCACCTTTGAGAGAGGTGCCTCCTGAGTGGTCTTCTCTTAACCTGAAATTTACAGGTGGAGCTGGTATTGAGCTTCGAAGTGATTGAACTGCAACATAACATCAAACCACCATTCAGTCTGTGTACCAACAATATGTTTTAGTATTTAATCAAGCAATTTCAGCACTCTGTAATGTGTGGGATACTCTTTAGGAACATGATACATACTCAAGCCCTCTTCATGGAAACTGTCACTTTCTACAGGGCCACTTAAGATTCCATAATCATAACTTCCGTCATATGAGGGTTGCACTGGTGCAAATCCCATAGAAGGGAAGGGCATACCTGAAATAAAGTGTGACAAAGAAAGGATGGCTTCCTGTGTTGTGTGGAAAAAGGTGAAGTGTTGCACAGGGCTAGCTTGAAAAACAAGCAAACTTCTCAGTAGTGACAACTTGGGTTTTTGACAAAGGTTTGACTTTTTAAGTGCTTGCTACTCTTGACTTTTTCTTCTTCTCGTTAGTGACCTCATAGCCAGCACGGGTGTGGAATTCTGGAAAAGGAGCATCCTATGGTAGGAAGGAATTCAACTGCCTTGGAACATATTTATCAGACAAAAATGAGTTTCTTAAACCCCATTTCTTTACTTGAAATTTGACATGTATGCCTGTCACTTTGTTATTCTGAATGATGCAGCAATATGCTATGACTAGAATTTAGTATGCCGAGTTGTGAAAAGGCTTAATAGTTACTGTGGTAGCAGGACATGGATTTAAACTCTGAATTTGTTTCACAGAAATAAAGGATTGTATGCTTTGTTTTATCATGTAGTTGCATTTCACTCCTGTACTATGCTGTAGTCTCTGTTTCTAAGAATGGATTGAATCTCCAACTGTGTGGTTTTCCAATTATATTCATGCATGTCTATAATGGTTGAAAGTGCAATACTGTGGAATGAGGATTCTTCTAATCTTGATCCTATGTGCGTTGTAATGGAAAATTGGTTGTGGTGTTCGAAATTCTCCTGATGATGCTAACCACAACCTCTGTATTATTATTTCCTTCTTCCTACAACTCTACATTCGCATGTAATTGCTCAAATGGAGAGCTAATAACTCTATTATTGGCCTCCCGTCTATGGACATCTCCAAAAGTTAAAACTGAAGAACAGGATGTGTACGAGGTAATCATGTCTAGTTATGACAGATTGTGTTAGATTTCCTTTATTGAATGGATCAAAATAATTTGTCCACACTTCAAATATCCAGAGGCATGCACTGAGAAAATATAGGTATATACACACATGTTAGTGTGAATTTCTTATGTTGAAAACCAAAATTAGTTGCAGAGTAGCCATATATTCCTCAACAATTCTAAGTTGCAGATTCCCTTTCTTATGTTTGATTTCACCCAGCACCTTAAATTCCTGTAAATTCCTTCATCCTTTATTGTGCTTTATGGCACATGGGCCACAATATTTTTATTTTGTTGTTGAAGGAGTCACCTAGAAAACATTAGGTGTATTGGAAGAACTAGAGAATGCTTTAATGGAAGTGAATTTGAGCAGATCTTTGCCGGTACAGGTAGAGTCTTCTATCTTTAAAATTTATCTGACAAAAATGGTTTTCGACGTAATACTGAAATAATTTATTATAATGAAATCAGAAAAATGCTGTCATTTTATTTTGAATTTGTGCTGGAGGCGATGAGGGCTCAGACATAACTCTGTGCTGTTGAATGTGGTATATTTAGTCACAACGATACTTCTTACTGGAAAATGAGCCTAAGTAAGCATAATTGTTACCATTGGATGGATTGGCATGTTCACCTTTTCATTGGTTGGATTGGCATGTTATATCTACTGAGTTGATCTGATTTGCAATGTATTCAAGTTTACAAGTTTTGTTGAACGCTGAGATGCTCATTGAGTATAAAACGCTGAGAAGCTCAACATTACTGCCTGTCCAGGGTTGAGCCCGGTATTTGGTGGTGGGACTACTTCACTGCATGGTCATGGTGTACTAGCTGGCTATCAGAGAACAAGGTTGTGGCCTATTAATAGTAAAAAATGTTGAGGATATCTTATTTCTGAATATCACATCTGCATGGCTAGTATGCATAGAGATGCATATACACACCAAATACAGAACTACTAAACAAGATTTTCTTGTTGAAGAGAAGAAAAAGAGAATAACTCTGGAATGTTTAGTTCCAGTTATTGTCAAGATAGCATACAAGAAATTCAACAAGCCATAATAGAGATCATAGTATTAGCAATTACATGAAAACGATTTTTGGGAAGAACCATTCACAAAAAAATAAAATGGAGTCTGCAACAAAGAGAAAGACCAAGTCGTTAAGATCTTTCTTCTATTAAAAGAGAATAAACAAAAATAGTCAGACTTGCATTCAAGCGTTTACCAGAATATTCTCCATTCTCCTGAATGAAAGAAATATTTACGGAAGTTCAAGGATATATGGAAGAGAAATCCATTTGAAAGCAAACAAGATGTTTTTCCCAAGATTTAAGGAAATCAAAATCCTATTAATTAATGAATAAGATAGTTGATCTAAGGAAAGGATCAAAACATAGTTTGGAATTAACAATAATTCCTAGAATTGTTGTATTTCATCCAATCCCGGGTGTAATATCCTTGGAAAGCTGTGTCATTTGAACCAATTCCCAATACAAAGTTCAACCTAAGATACAATGCCAATACAAAATAGTTAAATATGCATCTCAGTTTCAGAGACTAACTTGCAAGCCACACTATTCGAGGTAGGATAAAAGTTTCCAAAACCAAAATTGGCGGATGATCTACTCTTCTCAGAATTACAAGCCCGAGAGTTAAAATAAAACTATTTTTGTTGCTAAGAAAAGATACAGTTTTAAACATCCGTAATTAAGCCAGCATAAGACCGACAATGGATACCACGTCACAATTTTAAACGTCTATAACTAATTCATATAAAGTATACAACAACTAGATTAATTTTTTTGAAACTAAGATAAATCAGACTAAATTTTTCCCTCTACCTACCTCAACAGTCTCTTTTTTGGTAGCAGCAGCAGCCTTCTTCTTCCTGCCAATATCTTGGCCGTAGTGCTGTTCATACCACTGACGGAAAGGAGCAGCATCAACCTGAACAATGGCACTCTTCACCAAAGTCTGGGTTTTGACAAGCTCATTATTAGATGCATTGTAAACCACGTCTAATATACGAGTCTTTTGGGTCACAGCCTCGGAACCCCAAGAATAGTTACCAGTATCGAGTGCTTAAATATCCAAGAAGTTTGTGCAAGTCTTCCATCCCTATTTCATTTGGAAGTTATTCTCATGGCTTTTCATTCTTCAAATGCATTTGAAAAAATCAAAATGGCAGAGAATATTTTTTCTACCCTCAGCAATGTAAGTTGTCCTCCAGTGGAACTTAACAGCACACAATTGGTTTGCTGGTCTTTGCTAATTTCAAGACTGATGTTGATTCTTCGGCACATGATTCTCCACTCTACAACCTTCCCATCCTGGTTGATGTTCAATATAAGAAATAAGTTAATACAGATTACACAAGGAGGAACTTTTCAGCTTCCCATTGAGGAGCACTCTTAAAATTCATTTGAAAAATGGTCCAACCAAAATGAGCAGCAAGATCCAAAACTAACCTGATTGTGACCCTCAAAATCGATTCCTTCCTGCTGAGCAAAACCCTTTGCGACCAGCCTTGCTTTGTGGTTGTGAAGTGTACCATCTCTACCTTGCACTTGACCTTATATTCCCACATACAGCCAATAGTATTTTTATCGTAAGGAACATCTTCGAACACCCAAGTCTGATTTTTCTTTAGGGCATCATATTCAACTTGCAAAGCTTGCTCTCATTTACGACATCCTTTGGCTTCTTCACAATTCAGAGTATTAAAAAAATGTTGAATGCTAGCAAGTAAAACATAATTGCAAGAATCGGATTTTTTACCTTTGTTTCTTAGCAACCGTCCTTTCTCCCCCGGTTCAAGAATATCATCCAACGGAGCATCATCAAATGTTTGATAAAACCACTTGAGATGTATTTTTAGCCATGAATCAATTCTGATCGCATGCTGTTTGGGACTGATTTTGACACTAATATGCTGCTGATTTGACTAATTTCAGTAGCCACATTATTTCTTGAGGCTTTCCCTACCTTATGTTTGGTGGACCTATGCAAAAGAGTTGTTTTTTCAGCAATATGACAATCCTCTACAATAAATTTAAGGCTTGATTTTTGATCAGTATTCAAACATAAACTGGCATGTTCATCGTATACAACATCCCAAGTAAAAATACATTTGTTAGTTTCAATATCATTCAGTCTGTAGGATTTATGATGATACTAAGTTACCTCCTAGGTTCTCACTTAAATGTGAAAGTCCCAATAATGCACGTGAGAACCCAAGGGTGACTTTAGATAAGCTCTCCATTGTCACCTCAGTGGTTTTATCTTCCTCACTTAAGGCTAGCTCTTCTTTAGCTCAAGAGGTGTATCCCTATGGCAATCTAAGTCCAACAAAAGATAAGTGAGGAAAGGGATCAATGGACTTAAGGTAAATCTGGTTTCAAGGTTTGACTGTAATGTTTTGATTTCCAGATTTGCGTATACAGTTTTCAGCCAACAGAAAGATGAATAAACAGAAATATTCAATGGCTAAAAAGCAAATTTGATATCACATGACATGCTGGAAAATGCAGATTTGCACAACAAAAATATACGTACTTTTAAGATGGATAAGTGAGGGTTTTTAGGACATAGATGGCAATCTCAAATTCTGATTTTATGCTGGTAAATTTCAGATTGTTAAAACAGAAATTAAAATTGACGTTTTGTAGTTTTTGTGATGGTCAAAGGGGAAAACTAGTGCCTAATTTCCAGATTTTGGGTAGATGGATGTCAAATGGTCTTTCAAAAGGGTTTGTCTTCAAGTGTATTAGAGTAAAAGTAACAACAAATAGCATATCAATAATACTCTAAATGGTTGGAAATTTCACTAAGGATTTGTGGTAGGAAATAGCTTCTATGAAGTCTACTTTCAAGTTAAGATCAATAGAGTACTCTAATAGGAAATTAACTAGGCAAGAATTAGAAATTGCATGCAAAGATCATTCAATAACAAAGTAAAAGAAAATTAGAGAGAGAGGTAAGGACTTTCACTCCTAATTCGCTTCAAAGGTAGCAAAATTTGCTGTTCACATTGCCTTGATACTTTAACTTTATCACCCACAAGCATTAGCAATCCATAATCCAGCAATATTATCTATAGAACACCTCACATTTGAGAAGAAAGAACCACTTTATTTATTAACGACAAATAGTAGATACTAGAGCAAGATGTCTCCAAACATTACAAGCACTTTCAACATCCATTACAAGTGGAGGAGCCACCAATATATAGGGTCTAGGCTCAACAAACTCCACAATAAAGTAAAAGTAATTCCCAGATCTAACATAGGGAAACATAAACTAACAATATCCTCTAACTAATTAGAGAGGACATCTTACAAGTCCAGCAAATAATAAAAAAGGTGGACTAACGCCACGTGTATAACATCTGATGTGCATCTGATGCATCACAGCTTGCTGAGAGAGGGCACCCTCCTCAAAATAGATGCTAGAATATGTCAAACCATCCAACAAACAAATAAAAATACTCCCATAGAGGAGCAATTCTCAAGAAAAGAGGTTAGGCATGTCCACATAAGGTTCTAACCTCCCACATGTGTGAGAATGAGTAAAATACGAGGGACATCCCATCAAACTCCTTCAAGAACACGTTGTATGCCTAGAGATCGGCTCTAAAATTGTGCCAAGAAGATAAAAAGGGGCCACACATTTGGTCCTACAAGAGAAACATGTGATGTATATGGTAAATAATGTATAAGGGTGAATCCACGGACCTGGGTAACACTTTTTGGCAAGCGCATTTTGGTAAAAACAGAAAAACGCACCTCGGTCGAGGGCTTGTTAAGCCCTCGACCGAGGTCTTAATATCTCGACCAAGGTTTTATCAAGCCCTCAACCGAGGTATCTAAATACCTCGGTTGAGGTATTTAAATACCTTGACCGAGGTATTTAGATACCTCGGTCGAGGTTCATACCTCGGTCGAAGGCTTAAAAAAACAGACTTAGCCCACATTCAAACAAATGGAAAATTTCCTGTGCCTTGCAGAGGTGTAAACCTTGCCATTCCTAGCACATAAATAAGCGGAGTTGATACCGATAGATTCACCAACGAATCTTCTATCGATTGAGGTATCATACACGCATTTTGGCATTCATATGATATTTATTTTTTAATTACTTCTAAAACTTATACTTAGAAAACCACACTGCAACTTCGAAGCAGCTCAAAGAAAAATCTGTAGAGTTAAAAATATACAACCAAAAAATTCTTAAAAATGCACACATCACATATCGACATGCCCTCTTCAAAAGGGTATCTTTGGTTTTTCAATTTTTGAAAAAATAGAAAAAATTTCTTTACGTGGACAAATATGTGTTTAAAATGATGCTGAAATCGAATGTGGTCACTTTCGAAAAATAATAAATAATTGTATAATGCGATAAAAATTAACAAAAAAATATGCACATCACACTGCATTTTATGTAGATCATGCTCATATATATATTTTTTTAAATTATTAATGCAAGATTGAATTACTCTACGTGGACACGAGCCACTTATTAGCTTCTTCAAATTTTTAAGGTCACACAGTTCATTAAATGCAAAAATTCACACATTAAATGACATCGGAATATTTTTAAAAAAATATCAGTATAAAGCCAACATAATATTCTACAATTTGTTTTTTTACTGCAAGTCAAAATTCACATGGCATATATGCGTTTTGAGGGATTCTATCTAGCACATGCGTAAAAAATCAGGTTTTCATCGCCAAATTTGGCCAAAAAGTGTTACCCATCTTCATGGAATCACCCATAAAAGAGCTCTTCCCTATGGCACATCTGGCATCCAAGGTAGCACGCCCTCCAAAAAATTAATATTTATGTAGACATGGTCGCTCTAGCAGAGATAGAGGTATCAGTCAGTTTAGCAGCTCTGATACCTTCGGTGGAAAAGATAAAATGTCCTAGTGCCAGGATTGACTGTTTAAGGGCTTAAAGGAAAGTGTAAGCTTGTTGAATGTCCATCTAGACTCGACTGTGCCAGCATACCTGTGAAGACATTGATCAAATATTCTTAGTATCTTTGTGAAGCCTAATCCAAAGCTTGAAGCGAGCCCTAATCTGAAGTTCATTTGGAAGTTCTTCTCATGGATTTTCATTCTTCAAATGCATTTGAAAAAATCAAAATGGAAGAGAAGCGTTTTGCTGAAAATATTGACATCCCTTTTGAGCATGCATGTTGGGGGACTACAAAAAGTTGTGCTTTTTGTTCTTGATGGAAAAGAATGCAAAGATGATGCACTATTTTCACTAAATTTGCTGCTTCAAGCAGGTTATATGACAAGAGAAAGCAGGAAGAGCTGTTGGGGAAGCTAGGAGCTAGCTTTAAGCTTATAGAGTCTGTACTTGGTTAATGTTGGATGATACTTAATTTGGTAATCCCAATCAATATAGGCTTCAGGTGTTAGTTGACTTAGTTCGCTATAGTAAACAGAGGATCAAACCTGAGCAAACATTTTTAGTTGAGTTTTTGTTGTTATTGTTATGTTATGCTGTTATTTATTGTTATATAATTCTCGACACAAAGTGAACAAAAGGACAAAATGCAGTTAAAAGCCAATGGAAGCTTCAATATTTTTTCCATAATTATTGCTATTTTGTTCACACAAGTTTAATCTCTAAGATATATTTTGTATTTTAGACTATTTTGGCATAGGTTAGTTTCAAAGTTATAATAAAAACCAATGTCAATAAAATTGCAGTATGTTTAAAGATGTAATCACTTTATGAGTTGTACAAAGGAGCTTTAACATACAGGTGTAATCAAACGTCCATCCCCATAAAGCTGATAGAAGTTGAGGATCAACTTAAATGGTCCAATAATATGACCACATGGGAGTAAACTATCAAACTGAAGACAGGAATATTGTCTGATTCTGGTGGAGTTCTGTCTGGTAGTTTGCTTGCCCATTAAATACAAAAGTCTTTATGTGGTTGGATTTGGCAGATAAAATGCTTACATGGAATAATGGATAATAGGGGAAATGAATGGGGCCAGGTAGATGCAATCTTTGTAAATTTAGTAAAAAAATAGTTGACAACATTTTTGTGCTGTGTCCTTTCATTAAAGCAGTCTGAAAGGAGATCAGGAAATTCATAGTTGGCATGAGTGAATAGTATAAATTGACTTTGGAAGAATGTCTCCTGGACTAGGTAACTGACAAGGCCATGGCAGTTTATAAGGCACTGCCATGTTTGTTTATTTATGGGATTTGGTAGGCAAGGAAGCAGATGGTCTTCCACGACCTAGTCTTCTCACCAAAATGTAGCACACAAAATAGGATTGGCATTGGAAGGGAACAGAGTGACACCCGAAGAGAAATTACCCACACGTTTAATCATGCCAAGTATTGAACAGAAGAACCAATGGGGTTTCTTTGACGGAGCTGGTCAATGAAATAACAAAATTTTATCAATGTCAAACAAATGACCAGAAACATAGGCCAATGGACCTATAAAGTAAAAGTGATACCAATCTGAAGGGATGCCCTAGGCTACCCTGAAAGCAGAGTAATTACAGGTAATAAATAGGACGCATCTCAAACAGAGTTAAGGTCGAGAAACAAAATGGAACTGACGTCACCTTTTTGTCCTTAATTTCACTTGACTGAATCCATGTTTTTATTTGATCTCTATAGCTCTGCAACTTTTTTATCTCCTTCTTCAGATCTGCTTCAAATTTCTCCTTCTGGTTTGCATTCTCAGTATCATACACCTGCCATCAAATGCGCATGCCATGGTTTTGAGATCAAACTAAAAATCTAGGCCACTCCATAATGGTTCAAAGAAAAGCATTTACTTTATGTTTTTTTAGAAGAAAAAGGGCGGCACGAAACCATGGGGGTACCTTATTCCAAATACTATCAAAGACATCAACGCCCTCCTGAACCTTTTTTAAAACCCTATCGATCTCGCCCTGGAGTTTGCGACTGGCACCCATTTTGACTTCTTATCAGCCCTTGTGTAATCCCTGAGGGTATCAAACATCCAATCCCGCTTACAAATATCCTCCTCAAATCCACTCAGAATGCCCGAATTTCCCCTTCCCTGTTAGGGTTTGCTGCAGTTATCTGGGGTTTCAAGACCCCCCTCAACTTTCTCACACTCAGAATCCAAGAAACAGAAATAAGTGGTTTTGTTCGCAATCAACTATCAGAGCCTGATCAAGAGCCTGAGCCTAAATAAGTGGTTTTATTCGAAAGGGGCTTGATCCATTCATTTATGAGGAATTAGGAGCTTTTTTAACTTGTTACACAATGTCCAATTTTTATGAGGATGTCTAGTATGTGAAGTTGTTGAAAGGGTACTAGGGGTTGTGGTCAATGTGTGAGGCTCGTATTAAGCCAATATTTTTAAGATTAAATATTAATTGGTATAACTATGTTATAATTTTAGGGGTGGAAGTGTAGGGGAGTTATATATAATCTTAACAAAAAAGTGAAAATGGATTTAGATCTAAAGATTGGGAATCACCTTAATTAAGGAGGAAAAGGCATTAGTTGATTTTCTATAAAGTTATACATATTATATTTATAACCAAGTTATTTTAAAGGTGATTTATTGTTTCTTCTAATAATTTAGAAGAATGAAAGCCTAAACGAGTTAGTCCACTAGTGAGGAATGAAGAGTTTTCCATTGGTGACTAATGTTCAATTTCCATTATGATGGCTTCCTTTTGAAGTTGTTATGGGAGGACTCAAAGGTTGTGATTAAATGTGTGAGGCTTGCATCACATTCTTTGCATGCATAAATGAATCAAAGCTCACGTTCTTATCATCCTTAGGACCAAACACTGATTATTACAACGAGGACCATAATTTTTGGAGCAATGGGTTGGGGGGATCATATATGACCTTGAGGAAAAATTGAAGCAAACTTCACCTAAGGACTAAGGATTGACACAAACAATGAGACATGGGCATGTAGTTTCAGTGGGGGACTTGACGAGACACAAACAATGAGACATGGGCATGTAGTTTTAGTGGGGAACTTGAACATCAAAGGCGCCGTCACTTAAGCGACGCCTATGGGACTATCCGTCGCTTAAGAGACGCTTAATGCCACATTTAAAAAAAAAATTATCATTGTGATAAGCTAGCCATCGCTTAAGCGACGCTTATGAACCTATCTATCGCTTAAGCGATGCTTATAACCAAAATTTTAAAAGAAAAATTTAACTTTCTGATTTTTGGTAGGTTTAAAAGAAAAAATCCACGCGCCGTCGGAAGTAACCGTCGGATTTTGGATCGAAATGTAGTAGTGACCTGACCCATAGGAGTATAAATCACCCAAGCAGCAGAGGCTAATTGTTGAGTGTTATGGCTCGCACCATCCATGAATCCTATGAAGGTGGAAAATTCCATTGAGATCTGCCAAAAGAAACAAAGACTAATCACAAACCTGATCACCATAAGAAAAAGACATACCTATGCAAAATTATACAATAATATACAATAACCAACCTTGGCTGAAAATCATGCATAGTACTTTTTAATATAGAACCCATTTCTAGGCTCTGCCAAGGCCGTTCCCTCATAATCCACTAACTCATAAGCACCCTTCTCTAACACACGTTTAATGACGTAAGGACCACGCCACATGGGGTTAAATTTTCTTTCCCCCAAGGGTTCTTTCGATTGATCCGAAAAAAGGACCAAGTCTCCCTCACTAAACCTCCTTGGATGGACAGAATTATCGTGCTAGAACTTAACGCGATGCTTATTTAATTCTAGAGTCACCAAGGCATCTCGGCACTGCTCATCAAGTTTCTCAAGGTGGACCAAACGCTCCTGCAATGTTGAAGTGTCTAGTAAGATTTCTATGGTTAGCTTCAAAGAAGGAATCTCGCACTCAACCGGCAATACCGGCTCCACTCCATGTACAAGTTGATATGGAGAAAAACCCATGGCAGTATTAACAGCGGTTCTATAAGCCCACAAAGCAGGATATAACATAATGTGCCAATTATTCTTGCTTTGTGTGATGGTTCATTAGAGAATGGATTTGAGTGATTTGTTCACTACTTCTACCTGTCCATTCGCTTGAGAGTAGTAAGAGGAGGAATGCTCTTGTTTATACCCTAATTTTGAAGCCAACTCTTCCTTCATATGATTCTAAAAGTGCAAGCCATGGTCAGTGACAAGCTCTTTCAGAATACCAAACCAAGAGATAATCTGGTTGAATACGAAGTGAGCAGCTGTCTCACCATCGAATTTAATTGTAGGCATAGCCTCAGCCCATTTCGTGAAGTAGTCAATAGCCACTATGATATGATGATGCCCCCTAGCTAAAGTTGGGCTGCAATCCTAAAATCAAGCCCCCACTTAGTGAAGGGACTGATGGTGACGATGGGATGTAACGGGGCAGGTTTCGAGCGCATATTACGTGGAAACACCTGGCAAGGATGGCACCTCTTGATTGCATCTACACAATCCTTAAAGATCGACGGCAAGAAATAACCCACTCTTAAGATTTCTTGGGCTATAGAAAGCCCAGATAAATGACCACCACATGCCCCTCCATGGCAATCATTCAGCACAAGCTCAGCCTCCTTGTGAGTTAAACAACGATGTAAAATGGAATCCCACGGTGATACAAAGTGTTATCCACTATGAGGTAATTCTTGGATACGTGACGTAATCGTCATCATTCATCTTGTGAGGGGTGAGTGGGGACCTTCAATGTTTGTAAATATATAATAATATCCCCATAGCATGGTTCTAAATTTTAGATTAAGAATATGTGCTCATCGATAAATGTATCTTCACAAACCAACTCCTCATCTTTGCTTGGGAAATCCGATATAAGCTCCACAAAAAATTAACAATTTCTTTGATTTTGCCGAAACAAACTTGAGATTGAATTCTTGCAAGATGACAATCCATTTATCATACCTTCCCCCAATCATCCTTCAAGTGAGGATGAATTGAAACGGATTGACATGGGCTACAACTAAGGTATGGTGAAGGAGAATATAATGTCTCAACCGTTGATCCGCATGTACGGTAGCTAAGGAAAGATTCTCAACATGGAAATAATATATCTCTGCGTCAATAAGATTTGATCTTAGATAGTATATGACATGCTATTGGAGCTCCTCATTCTCTTCAACCAAAACCATACCAATCGTCTCCATGGACGCGGCCACATAAAGTAGAAAATCACGGCTATAGTTTGGGGGACTAATCACTGGGGCCGATGCTAGGGCTCGCTTGAGCACATCAAAAGACTCCTAAGCTCGCTCATCCCAAAAAAAAGCATTGTCCTTCTTCAAAATACGCATAAGAATTTTTCCATGCCTTGAAAACATTGAATATGTCTAATGTTTTTCGGAGTAGACAATTGAAGTATTGCCTCAACCTTCAAAGGGTCGACTCTTATACCCTCTTTGGAAACAATGAATCCTAATAAGCGAGTAGAATTCACACAAAAGATGCACTTGTGAGGACTTAACCTGACCAAATAATGGTGGAACCTTTGAAATACTAATCTCAAATGATAGGAATGATACACTCTCATACAAGAATGAGTAGCAAGGTCATCCAAAAACACTTCGATAATCAATTTAAGATCATGGAAGATCAAGGTCATATCCCACTGAAAAGTAGTTACGACATTCTTAAGGCCAAAAGGCATTTTTCGATATGCAAAATTTCCCCAAGGACAAATAAATGTGGTCTTATGTTGGTACTCGGGTTTAATTTGTATCTGATTGTATTCGGAAAAGCCGTCCATAAATGAAAAAACCTCACTACTTGCACACTCATCCAAAATTTCATCAATAAATGGTGTGGAGAAATTGTCCTTAGGACATGCATGATTCAAATCATGGAAATCAGTACATATGTGGATCACTCCCTTCTTCTTATCAACCGAAATGGGGGTTGAAACCCACTCTGTCAAGGGAATAGGATAGATAAAGTCGGCTTTCAACGGTTTCTCTATCTTCGCCTTAATCATGAGTGCTTTCCTAGGATTCACTACACGCAAGCGTTGTCGAATAGGCTTAGCATTGGGATAAGTCTTAATGTTGTGTTCAACAATGCGAGGGTCAATACCTGACATTTCATCGTAAGACCAAGCAAAGATATCACGAAATTCTTTAAACAGCTCGGTGTATTCTTGAATCTCAGCATGGGAACATTCTTCCCCAATACAGACATTGTCTATCCTGCTAGGATCATGAGAGATATTGATAGGAATGGTAGGAGATATATTTTCCATGTTCCCATCAGCCATCGGACTAGGATAGCTTAATGGAACCATGGGACTACCAATTCTCTCACTAAGAACCTCCCTAAAGTCCTCACACTCCAAGTGGTCAAGCTTAGGAAGAAAATAAGATCTATGATGCAACTCTTCCCATCGTGGCTCAACCCTTGACATGGCCTCAATAATCTCTTAGTCTGAAGGAAAAACACTATCAAGGATGTCATGCGCGTGAGAAGACTGAACTGCCCATGTAGGTAGCACATATGGGTCCTCCTCCTCCATCCGCGAAGGGGAAGGACTAGGCTCTACAACACATCCAAGATTAGATTGATAAGCCACCATAGTTGCAGGAAACAACACGTCTGTCATGATGGGATCACTCTAAGTATTCGGTGTAAGAAGAATCCAAGGATCTTCCATATGACTCGTGCGAAAAGACACTAATCTCACAGATGTTGAAGCCTCACCGGAACTAGACCCTATCATAAGGATAGGTGTAGGACAACTGAAGCTTCCCATAAGGGATGGATACAAGCCCACACCCACACTCCCAGTTGCCGGCTAAGAGTTCTCTACAATCGGGATCAAAGATCTCGAAGATGCGGCAACCAACGGATTCTTGAATGATGTTTGATCAATCGTATCTATCTTCCCATTAAATAGAAAGCATACAATGCGAAATAGTGAAGAAGATATCGCTTGCATACTATAAATCCAATTCCTACCCAGCAAGAGATTGTAATTGAGGGGTGCATCAACCACCTTGAACTCTATCGCAACGATCTTCCATTCCAAATGGACCTTAAGGGAACGCAGTATCCCATGCGGCCTAAATGATCTCCCATCAAATGCAGTTCACATGGTAGTGGATTTAGACAACTCAGGGGAACCTAAACCCTTCCAACACGATAAAGACATCATAGAAGCAGCAACGCCTTCATCAATAACAGTGCGCTTGACGATCATGTTAAGACACTCTACATGAATCAAAAGAGACACATAGTAAGGCAAGCGAGGCTAAAGTCCTGTAGTTTTGAATTTAATCATGGCGGAAGAATTATCATCATTCACACCAAGGGCAGAAAGCAAAGCCTTCCTTTACAAAGGACAACTCTGAATTACTTCTAGCGTAGACATTGCACAAGGAGTGTGGCCCAAATCCTCGACAACAGAATAGTTCTAGGCGGCTCGGTCATTAGGATTGTTCCCCAAATGCTTAAGGAATCCCTTAGGAATGTGAGGTGCAAGTTTAGGTTTATCCACAGGTTTTTCAATATGCAAAGGAGTCCCTAGTGGATCAAGTTCCTTTCCTGGTGTTGCAGATGCAACTGTTCTTCCCAAAGTTTTAAATTTTGGGCCCCTCCTCATCATTTAGAATTGCGTTGGTTTCGTTTGATCCATAAATGTTTGGTCTCGTTCTAACTTTGGTTGATTCTAAAGATGAATTTGTGACTTGTTTTAGAGAATGCTTGTGTTAATATTTTGTTGTGGGTCACGGGATTGAATTTGGATTGCTAGCTTGAAACTCGTTAGATCAATTGCCCTTTGAGCAAACCATTATCTCTGAGGTGGAACAGTTTGACCTTTGTTGATTTTGAGTTTTCTAAACACTTGAGTTTTCTTATGATCAGGTGTCATTTTTATGTTAAATCGGTGGTTGATAGCCTTTTCCCGTCTGCTGTTGCGGCTACCAATCCGATTTGCCATCCGAAGTGGGAATTTCCCTGACTGCCGATGTGCGTTAACTTTTTCATCACATGTCCAAAGCCTTCTCTCTTCCGCCGTTATGGCTGGGAAATCCATTTACCTTCCGATGTCTAAACCTGTCTAAATTCCGATCTAAAGTTTTCCCACCCGCGTCGCGTGTCTTCAGCCTTCCCTTCCGCCGTTGCAGCTCTCAAAGTCATTGAGCTTCCGAAAGGGAAAGCCATCCAACTTCCGATTCAAGGCTTTCCCACCCACCGTCGATTGCTTGTAGCCTTTCCTCGTCCACCATTGCGGCTGGTCGAAGCCTTTGAATTCCGACGTCCGTATCCTTCCGACTTCTGCCTTTGTGCAACGAGCCATTTTCTTGTGGAATAGTTGCTCAATCGATAGAATCTGATGCTGTGTTTGAAACGCCATTCCAATAAATGATGCTCGTCGATTGGTTGCAGGTTGGTTCGAAAGATCGGTCAAACTACCGTGGCGTGGAGGAATATGGACAGTTTGGTAGAAGCAAACCCGAAACTAGCTAGATCGTAGGAAGAGGACAAAATGAACGGTGATAGAGGAGCAGCTCTGAAATTTTCGACAGTTATTCAGCCAATCACGAGCATGCAAGATAGAGGAATATGAAGCGTTGGGGAACTAAAAGGTCAGGTGTTTGGGGGGCAGCCCAAGCGGTCTGCAGTGGTAGTTTAAATATTTGAAAGTAGAACTCAGAAAGGGCTTTTTCCCCCTGGAACAAATTTGTAAACCATTTTGCCTGTAAGAGGAACTACTTCGTTTTACAATCAGAAAATGCAACTTTGCCTGCTGGAGAGAGCGAAATGTGGAATGTATCAATGCGACTAAATGAATAATGTTGAAGAGAAACTATTTCATTTTCAGCTTTGTTTCATTTACTGTGAGAGTATTTAACTTCCTGAACCTATGTTCTTGTTGAATGTTCTTCAGTATTGTTTGGGATGTTTTCCACTGTGAGTAATAAATGTTTTTCATAAGATAATCAGCTATCTGGTTGTTTAAATATCTGTAATTGTTCGTGTGTCTTGAAAGAAGTGTCAGCTAACTGTAACTCTTCATAATGCATGTAAAAAATGTATTACTCACTTACAAATGATAATCCTGCTCCCTAGGGATAGTTTAGGTAGTTAGTTTCTTTTTCGTGTTATCTGTGATTGGGATGCTAGTAAGCCTAAGATGAGAGGTAAGAACCTGCGCATCACATTGTGACTGATCCTCGCATATTATCACCTTGCATGGTTAATTAGGCACGTGAATATCATACATTAAGTCAAAAAATACAAAATTCACGGTGGACCGGGCCACAACCGGTAAAACCTTTGTTTTGTTACTTTGACCTACGGTAGCCGGACCGTAAAACTGGACGGATTCCCTACACCAAACAATCAATGGGATAGTTGGGAATGTTGATTGGGGAGAATTCCTCACTGTTGCTTCCTGTGAATTTCCGGGCCTCAACAGTTTTGGCGCTAGAAGGAGGGCCGCCAGTGCTTGGCTGGCCGAGGAAACTCATTTTCCCGAGAATATTCCACCAGTAACAGTTCTGAAAGCAGTGGGTTTCGTAATCCAATTCCGGAAGAAAGAGAACATCTATATTCTGTTGGTAACGAAATTTTTAATGATCTGAGAAGGCATACCAGGGCATACATGAAGAAAATTGGAGGATTTCCAATCATCCCTGAATTTCCCAGAAGAGAGTATAAAAAGAAATATCGTCCTATAACAGAAGACTCAGTGTTGGTGGGAGACTGGAAAGAGCTTGTAGAATCTCCTTTATAAGAGGTTGTACTACCTTTGAACCAAGAAGGCCCAGAGACCCCTCACAGTTCCCCTGCTCATACTCCAGTTGGTTCACCTCCTCACTCCCCACCCAGACTCATGGCAGGAGTAAATGCTAATCCACCACCTAACCCACCTAATCCACCTCCTACATGGAGAGCAAGATCACCATTAAACCTTACACCTCCTTTACATGACCTACGTCAAGCCTTTGACAAGATGTTGCCCAAGTTTGATCCCAATGAGAAAATACTAGTAGATGATCACCTACAAAGCTTTTACTTGGCAATTGAGGGATTAAGGGCCAGGGAACATGAAGACGTGGTATGCAGACTGTTCCCGCATACCCTTAAACGAGCTGCAACATCATGGTACTTTGTATTTCCTGCTAACTCTATCCCTGATTGGGATACCTTCGAAAGAATGTTCAGAAGTAAGTATGCAACTCAGAAAACTCATGCAGCTCTCATGAAAGGGTTTTGCGCGTTGAAGAAAGAAAGAAAAGAAAAAGTGCACAGTTTCACTCAAAGGTTTGCAACATATCTCAAGAAATTCTCTGAAACAGATAAGCCATCAGACAAAGTTCTTATTGAATACTATACTTCAGCTTTAGCCCCTGATTTGGCCATGTTTGCCAAAGGTAGGGCCAAGCCTACTCTGACAGAAACCTATGAAGAAGCAGAAGTGGTGGAAGCCGAAAGAGAGAGCATTGAATACTATCCAGAACAGTCTGGAGAGAAAGGTACAGGAAGAAAAGCCTTATTGTTTACCAAGCCTAAGGAAGAAAAGTCTCCAGATTTGGAAAATATGGCCAAAATGATGCAGAAGCTTTCCAATAAAATCATAGATATGGAGAAAGAAAAGGAAGCACAAAAGTTTTATAAGCCATATTATAAGAAAAGAGAGGATAACCACCAGTATCAACCTACTCCTCACAATACTGCATCTATGAACTTAACAGAGGTAGGATTGGATAATTTTTGCACGTTTCACCAACAGCCACACTCTGAGAAAAATTGTCCGCAGTGGATAAATTCGATGACGTTGGTCATGAATCAGCTGTTAGACTCTAGATTGAAAGAAGAGGGAAATGAAGAAAGAAAATAAAATTCTTCCTCTATGTCTACTAAAGAGCAGGAAGAGGAAACCATGGCTTTATGGAATTCTGTCTCATTATTTGATGCTGAAGAAGAAGAAACTCAGGGGTGCAAAGACGTTATGGAAACCAATGTAGCTACAAGGAGCCAAGGGACGGTTAAGGAATATAGTCTTATACTCCCAAATATTAAGAGGATGCAGAGAAATGTGAAGAAGAAATTTCAAGACAAATCTTTGGCTAATAAAATTCCAGAGTTCACTATCACTAGCCAAGATCCTAGGCAGAGTGATGCGCAGGCCAAGCCCAGTGAAGAAAATGATGGAAAATCCCATCCCATTGAGCAGCCAATGGGTTATGACATTGTGGAGGATTTAAAGAATATAAAAGCGACTGTGTCAATATTCGAAATGTGTAAAGTGCCGCAGCAAAAGGAAAGGCTGTTGAAAGCACTGGAAGCATCGGATGGGGAGCTTCCCGCAAACAATCAACCTCACAAAGAAGAGGAAATTGGGGAAACCAGCGTAGGAGGTAATTCTAAAAGCAAACATCCACCTTTTCTCCTCACGTTTGAAATTTTCAATCATAATGTACATAACTGTTTGGTGGACTCCGGGGTGTCGATAAATGTCATGCCCATATCAATTTGTAAAAAGATCAATGGGCAGCCTAAACCATCCACGTGGAGGGTGGTTCAACTGGACAGGATAGATGTAAAGGTAATTGGTGAGCTGGAAGATGTCCTAGTCCGTCTGGCATCTAATGACAAAGTGTGCCAAGTTATTAACATCGTGGTGGCTGATATACCATATGCTTACGGTCTCGTCCTGAGCAGAGATTGGTTGGCCAAATTAAATGGATATTTCACATCAGATTGGTCGCATCTGTGGTTGCCATACAAAGGAAGTCCGAACCAGATCAAGATTTTAAGAGAGCCTCACATGAAGTACAATGTTACTTAGCTGGAGGAGAAAAATGTACCAGTGGATTCTGTATTGGGAAACTATTTTATTGAGTTGAAACTAGGTAATTACCAAGCAGAAGAATCCAGCAACGCATCTGACACCCAGCCTGATCTCTTTCGATTTTCATAGGCTGATGAAATTAACTGTAAAATAGTAGACTTAGCAGTAGGAGTAGATTCATTTTCATTAGTTAATGATTTTTGGACTTTATTTTTCGATGGCTCTAAGACATTAGAAGGATCAGGGGCTGGCTGTGTCCTGATTGACCCACAAAAGAATAAAAATTTCCTATCATGTAGATTAGAGTTTGAGTGTACTAATAATACAGCTGAGTACCAAGCACCGGTGCAGGGACTAAAGAAGGCAATTGAATTAAAGGTAAGTAATCTAAAAGTTTTTGGGGATTCTGAAATTATTGTGAAACAAATCTGGAATTAGATACATTGTATTTCTCCCCACTTAAAATCTTACCAGAATGAGGTATGGGATTTGCTGAAATATTTTAATGCATTTAAAATTATTTCAATTCTAAGAATAAATAACACAGCTACTGATCTATTGGCCACATCAGCCGCTAGACTTGCACCCACTAATAATCAATGCTCTGTCGAACTGCTTTTTAGGCCCTCTGTATCTGATATGATTACGAACATACGAGTGTTCGGTGATGACGAGCAGATCATAGAATGTTTAACGAATGATGAGGTGTTTAAAGGAGCGATCATAGACGATGAAGAGCATCAGGCTGAGATGAAATACGATAATTTCATTCCTAAAGGAGTCAGAACGTTGGAAAAAATGTTCGACTTAAATGAAAAATTCAGGAGACCACCCAACGTAAAGACCCACAGCTCATCACTACAATTCAAGCTGATAAATTTGGGGACTGAAATGGCTCCTAAGTTCGTGAATCTCGGCAAATGATGTTCGCCAACAGAAAGAGACAAATTCATTAGTCTATTTAAACAATATAAATATGTTTTCGCATGGACGTACGAATATTTGAAAACGTATGACACCAGCATCATCAAGCATGTTGTTCCCATTAAAGCAGGCGTCAAGCCATATCAGCAACCTTTGAGAAAAATGCATCCAAAATTGGAACCGCTGATTCAAAGTGAAGTGAAGAAGTTATTGGACGCAAGAATCATCTTCAAAGTTAGACACTCTGAGTGGGTATCAAATCTGGTACTAGTAAGGAAAAATTCTGGAGAAATTAGACTTTGCGTGGATTTCAGGAACTTAAACTGTGCATCAGATAAAGATAACTATCCTATGCCACCCATGGAGCAGCTGCTACAGATAGTTTCAGGTTCTGAACTGTTTTCATTATTAGATGGTTTCTCCGGCTACAATCAAGTATTAGTAGCCGAAGAAGACAAATTAAAGACAACGTTCAGAACTAAATGGGGAACCTTTGCCTATAGAAGGATTGGGCTGATTAATGCTGGAGAGACATTTCAGAGGGCTATGGACATAGCTTTCCGCGGATTGATTGGATGAAGTTTTTTAGTGTACCTTGACGACATTACAATATTCTTGAAGAAAAAAGAAGAGCACGCGTTTCACTTAAAGCAGATTTTCGAACGATGCCAGAAATATGGCATCTCCCTCAATCCTAAGAAATGTGTGTTCGCTGTCACGGAAGGCAAGTTGTTGGGTCACATAGTTTCAAAGAGAGGAATCTCCATAGATCCAGAAAGAATCAAGGGCATCGAACAAATCCCCTTGCCCCACAATAAGAAAGGGATGCAGTCTTTTATGGGAACTATAAACTTCGTGCGAAGATTTGTCTCTGATTTTGCTCTGATTGTTAAGCCACTGCAGCAGATGGTGAAACAAAATGCACTATTTAAGTGGACTAAAATTGAAAAGAATGCTTTCAGTAAAATCAAGACTGATGTTGCACATGCGCCCTCCCTGAAAATCCCAGACTTTGATAAAGACTTTATTCTGTACACATTTGCATCCGATGACTCACTGGCAGCTGTGCTCACCCAAAAGGAAGAAGGGGGGGATGAATTTCCATTCTCCTTTATGAGTACTGGTCTACAAGGGGTTGAATTAAACTACCCATCCATTGATAAGAAATCTTATGCAGTATTTAAGGTAGTGAAGCAATTCAGGCCTTATATATTAAAAAATCGAACCAAGGTAATAGTTCCCTACCCAGCTGTAAGATCCCTTCTCATCCAGAAAGAGTTAGGAGAAATAAGGGGCAACTGGGTAACAACTCTTCAAGAATACGACCTTGAATTCAACCCAGCCTCTATAGTGAAAGGTCAAGGGTTGTGCAAATTGATGACCGAAAGCGGGAACAACGAAGAACAAGCATGGGAGGATGAGGCTGAATTACATGTAATGGATGTATGTCCTTTGTTTATAGCTCCTGAGTCTTGGTATAGAGACCTTGTGCATTACCTGCAGTCAGGGCTATTGCCAGAACATTGGAATTCCAAACAAAGAAGAGCTATACGTCTTAAATCAGCCTCCTATCAACTTGTTGAAGGAGTATTATTCAGGAAGAATTATGACGGGGTTCTCATCATATGTCTAGAAAAAGAAGATGCAAAGAAAGTAATGTCAGAATTACATGACGGTCCTGCTGGGGGACATTATTCAGGAGACACTACAGCCCACAAAATCCTCAGAGCTGGTTACTATTGGCCTACACTCTTCAAGGATGCACATGCACATGCCAGGAAATGTGATATTTGCCAAAGGTGTGGTAGAAGACAACCTAAAGCAGCAGCACCCCTAAATCATGTGATGATCACGGAACCATTCGAGCAATGGGGGATGGATATTATTGGAGAAATAAAACCAAATTCCTCCCTACAACACAAGTACATTCCTACTACCACTGATTATTTCACTCCCTGGGTCGAAGCTATCCCACTGTGCAAGATAAATGAAGACGAAGTCATCAGCTTCCTACAAGATCACATCATGACCAGGTTTGGAGTTCCAGTTGCATTAGTTTTTGATAATGCTAAGTACTTTTCATCAATTAAATTGACTACTTTTGCTCATGATAAAGGGATAAAATTGCATTATTCTGTTAATTACTATCCACGGGGAAATGGCCTGGCTGAATCCTCTAACAAAAATTTGATTAGAATCTTAAAGAAGACTGTGGTAGAAAACCAGAGGAGTTGGCACTCGGAATTACCAAATGCCCTCTGGGCTGATAGAGTCACGCCCAAGTCTGTGATTGGAGTGTCTCCATATACCCTTGTCTATGGTAAAAAAGCCATCCTTCCTCCCAATATCATGCTACCATCTTCCATATTAGCTCAAGAGTCTAGAGGGTCTGATGATGAAGTTTTACAGATAAGAATATATAATATCCTAAAAGCAGAAGAGGCTAGATCTAAAGCCAAAGAGCGCTTTAAGCAACATCAGGAGTCAATTAAGAGATGGTTTGACAAGCATAAAGCTGGGACAAAAGACTTTGAAGTAGGAGACTTAGTCCTCAAATGGGACCACCCCCATGATGAAAAAGGAAAGCATACCAAGTTCCAACAGTTGTAGGTAGGCCCTTTTCAGATTGCAGCCAAGCTTGGTCCTTCTACTTACAAGTTGCAAGATCTGCAGGGGTGGGAGGAGAACCTACCAGTAAATGGTTTGGTTCTCAAGCCTTATTTTTCCTGAGTTTGTTTGAATTCTTCTGTCTTGTATATAAATAATTCATTTGGCTGTCTTTTGAGTCATGTTTTTTAGTTTGTTTTGTTGATTTCAATAAAGGGAGAAAACCTACGGTTGCATGGGGAACATCCGAAATTTTTGGGTTTGATAAGCGTTTTGGTAGTGGACTATGTGTTGTTGTTTATATGAAAGGAATTCTTCCAGTTTAGCAGTTTTCTCAAATAGCTCTGTGTGCATTGAAGTCCTGCTTAACCCCTGTGAAATAAACCGGATTCAAAGAGTCTGGAATACTATGTTGAAGCTCCATCCACGTCACATTTAAAATGTCTAGGGGATGACAGCAGAGGACCCATGGAAAGAAGTAAGGTGAACAGTATATTAACTCTAAATGATCCCATGCCAAGAAATGAATGCCAAAAGGAAGATAAGAATCAAAGAAATCCTATGAAAAGCATCATACATTAAAGCAGATGCTGAATCATAAGCACTTAATTGCTGAAAGATCCTCTCCGTCTGTGAGCTTAAACTTGAAGTACACCACTCACACAAAAGGACACTATGGGATAGAGGATCCTGAATTAAAATTCAGTAAGAAAGGCATGTAAGCAAACTCATATGAAAAGGGACAAAAGTCCAAAAGCATAAGAAAAAGTGTTAAAATGGCATGGGAATGAGGAACAAACGAATATTTCTATTTACCATATGCTACAATCCTGTGGTGTCCAAAGCTATTAGCCACCTGAAGACAAAAGTAATAATGAAACTCATCCTCTGGCCTCAGCATAGTTATCTGGACTTGACGATTCTAGTTTCCACTCTCCCTAATTGGACTGTCATCAATGATTAAGGGTACACACTTTTGTCATTTGAGAAATCCATATTGCTGGAAGAATTCAATATGATGCTTTTGTTGTTAAGCAGTCTGTCACTCAAAGTTTAATTGCCCAGAGATCTAGGTTCACCAGGTAATCGCCATTTGTTGCAGCTGCAACTGTTCTTCCCAAAGTTTTAAATTTTGGGCCCCTCCTTATCATTTAGAATTGCGTTGGTTTCGTTTGATCCATAAATGCTTGGTCTCGTTCTGACTTTGGTTGATTCTGAAGATGAATTTGTGACTTGTTTTAGAATATGCTTGTGTTAATATTTTGTTGTGGGTTGCGGGATTGAATTTGGATTGCTAGCTTGAAACTCGTCAGATCAATTGCCCTTTGAGCAAACCATTGTCTCTGAGGTGAAACAGTTTGACCTTTGCTGATTTTGATTTTTCTAAACACTTAAGTTTTCTTATAATAAGGCGTCATTTTTATGTTAAATCGCTGGTTGATAGCCTTTTCCCGTCTGCCGTTGCGGCTACCAATCCAATTTTCCATCCGATGTGGGAATTGCCCCGACTGTCGATGTGCGTTAACTTTTCCGTCACATGTCCGAAGCCTTCTCTCTTCTGCCATTACAGCTGGGAAATCCGTTTACCTTCTGATGTCTAAACCTGTCTGACTTCCGATCTAAAGTTTTCCCACCTGCGTCGCATGTCTTAAGCCTTCCCTTCCGTCGTTGCGGCTCTCAAAGTCATTGAGCTTTCGAAAGGGAAAGCCGTCTGACTTTCGATTCAAGGTTTTCCCACCCACTGTCGAGTGCTTGTAGCCTTTCCTCGTCCACCGTTGCGGCTGTTCGAAGCCTTTGACTTCCGACGTCCATATCCTTCCGACTTCCACCTTTGTGCAACGGGCCGTTTTCTTATGGAATAGTTCCTCAATCGGTAGAATCTGATGCTATGTTTTGAAACGCCATTCCAATAAATGATGCTCGTGGATTGGTTGTAGGTTGGTTCGGGAGATCGGTAAAACTACCGTGGCATGGAGGAAGATGGACAGTTTGGTATAAGCAAAGCCAAAACTAGCTGGATCGCAGGAAGAGGACAAAATGAACGGTGATAGAGGAGCAGCTCTGAAATTTCTGGCAGTTATTCAGCCAATCACAAGCATGCAAGATAGAGGAATATAAAGCATTGAGGAACTGAAAGGTCAGGTGTTTGGGGGGCAGCCTAAGCGGTCTGCAGTGGTAGTTTAAATATTTTAAAGTAGAACTGAGAAAGGGATTTTTCCCCCTAGAACAAATTTGTAAACCATTTTGCTTATAAGAGGAACTACTTCGTTTTACAATCAGAAAATGCAACTTTTCCTGCTGGAGAGAGTGAAATGTGGAATGTATCAATGGCACTAAATGAATAATGTTGAAGAGGAACTATTTCATTTTCAGCTGTGTTTCATTTACTGTGAGAGTATTTAACTTACTGAACCTATGTTCTTGTTGAATGTTCTTCAGTACTGTTTGGGATGTTTTCCACTGTGAGTAATAAATGTTGTTCATAAGATAATCGGCTATCTGGTTGTTTAAATATCTGTAATTGTTCGTGTGTCTTGAAAGAAGTGTCAACTAACTGTAACTCTTCATAATGCATGTACAAAATGTATTACTCACTTACAAATGATAATCCTACTCCCTAGGGATAGTTTAGGTAGTTAGTTTCTTTTTCGTGTTATCTGTGATTGGGATGCTAGTAAGCCTAAGATGAGAGGTAAGAACCTGCGCATCACATTGTGACTGATCCTCGCATATTATCACCTTGCATGGTTAATTAGGCACGTGAATATCATACATTAAGTCAAAAAATACAAAATTCACGGTGGACCGGGCCACAACCGGTAAAACCTTTGTTTTGTTACTTTGAGCTACGGTAGTCGGATCGTAAAACTGGACGGATTCCCTACACCAAACAATCAACGGGCTAGTTAGGAATGTTGATTGGGGAGAATCGCTCACTGTTACTGCCTGGGAATTGCCGGGCCTCAACACCTGGGTTGGGTTGTGACGAACAATAGGCCTTTGCACAAGTCACAACCTTCGTAGCATGCACCATGTTAATGCAACCATGACCACTACCCTCCAATGAATATTGATCACCACCAGACTGGTCATGGGTCCTTGAGTTCATGTTTTGATTGTGAGGTAAAGGGTTGGTCAACACAGTTGGGCCCTGCGCTAAGAATCTCAAGGCTTCATTGGTACAAGGGCACAAGTAAGTGAGGTGATCGTCCTTACACAACTTGCAAGGAAATTTAACCTTACATTTCGATTACTTGTCCCCCCAGCATTACAGGCATTCTTGTCATTAGTATTAGCATTTTCATTCCTATTCCCACCCTTATGATTGTTCTTACCCTTCTTTTTATTCCTTCTGGGTTGTTGGTTACCCTTCTGGTCTGATGATTGCACCGAAAGCACACTCACCATTTGGGTGGGTTGATACAAAGCCATGTCTTGTCTCGAAGTAGATTGGTTGATTTCCAATTGACTGACTTGTTTCACAACCGAATTTGTAGGTTTAGCACTCGCACAACCAATAATTCCATCGGCATGTGGTCCAGGTTTAACTTTGGGGTCAAAACTAGAACGCAAAGCATTGGGAATGATCTCATATAACAAACCAGATTGAGCATAAATCAAATCCAGTTCTTGCGCCCTAAACATGGCCTGTTCCTCATTTTGCACTCCAAATGTATAAATATCCTTCCCTATATAAGGAAATGACTTAAGGAACCATTCGAGGAGGAATTCCAGTGGTATAAAGGCTTTAATCAACCTCTTCCATCTATGCCACTCTTGGATATGGTCTGAGATATGTGTGGCTTTATCCTGCAAAAATGTCGACAAGAGTTTCATACCAATGTTGTTACGCACTGTAGTTGAAATGGTTAAGAAAATTCATCGCTAGGTCATCGAACAAAGCGAATGCTCCCCTAGGTAACTCTATATACCATTTCATGGCAAGCCCTATAAGGGTGCATTGAAACAACCTTAAACGAATCGAATCTTCGTGTAAGAAATTTGAAGAGAACCATAGGTGAAATTTAGTAACATGTTTGCTCAGATCCTCTCCCGGTTTGCCCTCAAATTTGGGTATGTCCGAGGGAAGCTTAGTAGGGACAGCCGGCTAAGCCGGGTCATGAGATACAGGATCGTTCATCAATCTCGACAAGTTAGGAAGATTTAACGTTGCGAGGAAAGGGAGCCTAGGATAAGCAGGTCGGTGCACCGCTCCCTGATAGTTTTGATTCACATAGGGCTATTGAGCATAACCATCATGGCCTTGGCCATAGTGCCCTCCTCCCGTTTGACCCGTGTAGGGTGGCATGTAAGAACCATAATGTGGTGTACCTTGACTATTTGGGGCTATGAAGCTATAATTTGGAGAGTAAGTGGGTTGTTGATACCCATACCCATAAGGTGAAGAACCCTGTCCATACTGCATCCCATAATAAGGGCCATAAGTCATCGCATGAGATGTCCCATGAGACACTCCGTAAGTAGGAATATATTCTCTGAAAGTAGGAATATGCATTCGAGAAGTAGGAATATACGCTCTGGAAGTAGTAACATGACCCCTAGAAGTATGAACATGACCTCTCGAAACAACAGGCTATACATGAACCTGAGACACAACTAGTCAAGTAACAGTAGTACAGACATGACTCGTATCAACATTCCACCCCAAAGGACCACATGAATGAGGTGGATGGTGAACATTTGAAGAACTAGTGATAGAGGACAAAGGGACCTATGAAATTATGTACGTGTTGTTCCCTATAATCACTCGTCTTGGATCTGGTATCCTAATAGGTTCACTAACCCTAGGCCTAGCAGAAATATGTGATGTAGCTTCCACCACCGGGATGGAAGGTGCAATGTGACTTATGCTCCCAAACCTCTCCACATGGTAAGGAATGAGAGTGCCCCCAGGTGTAGTGTTAGGCTCAAACTTAGATTCAACATGAAATGCCAAATCATGTGTGGGAAATCAAGACATACCATAACTACCATAACTAGTGCTTGCGGGTTCAAAATGAGTCTCATCATCTTCTGGCATTCCATATCGACGATGCGTCAATGGGGGATCAACACTAGAGTAAATAGGTCTATCATGAAAAGTAACTATTTCATAAATTATAGGACCTAACACAATCAAATCAGGTGAAGGATCATAGTTAGGAGTAAACTCTCCATCTTCCACTTGAATGGGAGAGGGTGGCTCAAGAATACCTTCTTCATGGTCTCCCATCGTGTGTGAATCAATGTGTGAAGTAGTCTGCCTGGACTTTCTATATCTCTCTCCCAAAGGAGGAGGAGATGTAGAAGGCAGAAGTCTCGCTAAATGATGAGAATGGCAAGGATCCGCACTCCAATCCACAATGACTCAAAAAATGTAAAAAGACTCTCTAATTACGCAAACCCCAAGAAAGCTAACGTGCACAGAGCATAAACCAATAAAAATTAAAGCCAAACACAAGCAATCAAGGGTAGGATAAATGAGCTCCTAAATGAAGCAGGTATGTCTTGGCCAGGAGAGGCTTGAGACTCCCATACACAACAAGTAGAGGTACGTAACCAGTTATTGTGGCCCTCAACTTCAATGCGTAAAGCGACTGTGCTGTCCGACCCCAACCTAGCCGGGAAACCCACAGAATAACCACTGCAGAGTACCCCCTTGATATCCTAGGTAAGGCCACTAAGGTCACCTCAATATAATCAATGCGCAGGCGGACAGTCGTAGGTGGGATTGACCATATGGGTAGGGTAGCAAATCTTGAAACTCTCGAAAGAGCCCCCAGATACAAATACAATCCTGGAAATATCTCCGGTGCTGCTCAGTTATGACTAGGGGTCATCCTAATCAATAATCGCTCACACTGCCTTGTACTTAACTCCCTTTTGAGACAAGGATCCTGAGAAACACTTGTTATGGCAAGGAATTTCACACACTCACTTGGATAGACACATACATGTTGTTGTTTAGTGGTCTTGGAGAATTTACTCACAATGAACTATTCCGAGACCCTAAAACCTAATCTTGTTGGTGAACCCTATAAAAAAAAATAGTGTGGTTCATTTTAATTAAGCGTTGATTTTAATTCTTTTTATTACTCAAAAGAGGTAGATGACCATGCAACCAATGGTGTTATGACACAACATGAATTAAAATGCACACCTAACAATCAATGCAAATGCATTGTGTCCATGAAAAACAGGATATGATACTACATGAAATGCACAATTTTCTTCAAATGATAAATGCAAGATTTCCTATATAAAATCCTGACTAATACTTCAAAGCAAATCTAGTGCAAGCACTATGCAAAATTCAAGATGAAATGCATAATGATAAGCAAATATTTTTGGATTTTTTGAAATAAAAATTACATACTAAAGCAAAAGAATGATTCTACAACCCCCAGCCTCTGCAAGCACAATCAAGTATCACTCAAGCAAAGTAATAAGGTAAAATAAATCTATTGCACTAATCCCAAAACAAAAAATCGAAAATGCAATGACAAGAACATTTTTCAAAAAAGAAATTTTACCCTAAAAAAAATGTCTCTAGTGAGAAACAGAGGTGTATACAGACTCTAGTAGTGTCAAAGGAGACTCAGCAATCATCAAAATTCACTCAACAACAATCGATCTTCCTCTAGAAGGAAAAACTAAGGGCATACACGACTATTTGTAGTAAAGCCGCGTATGTATGCGGAAATAGCAATGAAACCCGCGTATATACGCAACTGTGAGTTAAAAACTCACGTACAGGAAGAAAGGTGCATAAAAATAAAGGCAAACAGATAAGCTGAGACAAACTTCACACCAATCAGACACTACCAGGAAAACATGCCTCCAGACTCGACACATAAACAGAGAAATAAGAGCGATTCAAATTCATTGAATGCCGGTAGAAAACCCCCTAAGGACAACTACTAGGAACTCCCCAATGGAGTCGCCAATTCTGTTACAAAGAGAAATTCCTATGGCTTGGGGTACCACAATAGATAGCTTGAATCCATAAATCAATCCTTTCCAATATGCAAGAGAAATCAAATATCTAACACTAAAGGATCATAACTCGTACTTATTCCGGACGGTTGAAGTAGATCCCCATTAAGCTTTCCAACTTCAGCTTGAATTGATGAATCACTTCCTCAACAACAAGTAAACAAGACAAAAAATGGTCCAAGGGGTTTAAGGAGTCTACAGAGGGACATGGGAAGGCGATACAAGTGTGATTCACCCAGTGTGGTAAAATCATCTATAACAAATTCCTTCGTCTTCTGCTGGGGTACAACCACCAGCTTTTGGTGGTAGAGGAACATCTACTGATTGGGATAGACTGACATCCCATGTGCCTCGGAGCAATCCACATGTTTTAACAATGTATGGTCAATCCTGTTATGGTCCTAGACCAAGAAATGGTACCTCTACAATGACTGGTGGTCAGGTAAGGACATTGTTAAAACTCTATTACTGTTCAATTTTAATTTTTCCATATTGTATGTAACATATTAAAATATTCATACTAATATGCAATATTTACTCTTGCAGGAGATTGATGCCTCTCAAGGGGGTGGTACTACAGCCAGTGTGGTTGTATCCGAGGTCCAAACAACCAACATTAAGGTAATATTTTAAACATTTGTCATTTTGTTAATACAAAACATTTTGTTAATGCATGTGTTAGTCATGATTAATTTGATAAATTGTCTAATATTTACAATTTTTTAAGTTGTAAGAACCCCATTTAGAACTTGATGCTGGAGACATTGATCTCAGCGAAATACTCCAAGCTGGAATTTATGATTATCTAAAGAATGTAAGTAAATGGTTAATGATTGAATCTTGTTTGAATTATTTAAATTTCTTACTGTGCACTACTTTACAGATTTCTAATACTTGTAATTTTTAAACTTGCAGATGCTATCTGCATCTGAAGAGGGGCAAGAAATTGCTAGAATCGTTCCCAGGCAGGGGTAAGTATATTACAACATGTTCTATTCTTTTAGTACATATTATTCCATCCATTCAACTCCATTTCTAACTATGGTAATACTTTATGACTGCAGACATCATCGCAAATCCTTCCATCACCTCTTTGGTTTGGATCTCTCTATAGTCCAAAGATAGATAAGGGGGTTGTTTACACCAGATGATCCTCTTCCTTGAAAAGAGCGGGTGTCCATGAGGATCAACCTACTCATCCCATGGTAATGTAAAAACTTCAAATGGAAGTTACTGGTTAGCTCTGAATTCACTTATGTTGCAGCTGCAACAATTTCCCCAAAAAAATTCGATTTTAGGGCCCCCCTTTTATTTGTTTTTCTTCAAATTGGCCTAAGAGTATATTATTATTTCCAAAGTTGCCCCGAGTTCAGAATTTTCTTCTAAAAAACTTGGTCTTTTTCACTTTTTTGTATCGGATGAGTAGTCAACTATTCTTTCAATATCGAAAACATAGTGGACTAGCCTTCCGACGTTGTGGAAGCAGAGTCATCTAGCCTGCCGAGTGGTCTCCTGAAAACCTTCTTCGATGCATCAGAGTTATTTTTTTTTATCCTCAAACTTTATTTACCAAATTTCTCGCTCTTTAGTGGTAGACGTATCCGATGAACTATTTTTTCTGTCACCGTAGTGTTTCCTATTTCCAATTTATTTTTTTCTCGTTGTCACGTTGATTGAATGGAAGAGGATGGAGTCATAGTGTTTAGCTAACCCAATGTTGCGAAGTTATAGTATTGAAATGATCCAAAAGAATTATGTTTTCTTTGCCGAGTCTGAATAATATAACTCTGCAGAGGCCCGATACCCATTTCCCAAAGTAATCATCGGGATGGTAGAGTTCTCTATAGCCGGCATTGCAGAAGGCTAGTAGCAAGTGGTTCCGAGATTAGTCGATAGTGCTTCTAAGGTCCAAGTTTGTTTTAACAGTTTGGTGTCAGGTCCATAGTACCTTTCGCACCCGCTATGGCAGATATCCTCCATACTTTTTGGTCAATGGTTTTACTATTTTTCCACCACTAGTTTCCCGCCCGGTCATAGGTATATATATGTTTCCATATGACTTGTCATTTTCCTTGTGACTTGTCATATTTCCTGTCGAGACCGTCCGAAGTTGTGTGCATGAAAATTTCAAATACCTTGTTCGCCCTCGTCTGCACCCATGGATTTTTTCGTCTCGTCCACTCGTTCACATCAATGTAGATAGGTATGTTTACCTATGGCCTTGTTACTTTGGGTGTTGTTGGTTGATTTGGAACCATTTTTTGGGTGAGGGTTAGGTTTTTCCGCATAGGGGGTTATGGTTTTACCTCCCTTGTGTTTTTTCTTGTGAATATTTTACATCACTAAGGTGCTTATCCCGTTGTCTGAGTTTTCAATTCATGGGGGATTTGAGTTTGTTTGACGTCAAGAGTTATGTATGTGCCTGTGTTTCTTGCACACAGTTGTAAGGCATGGTGCAGATAGACATTTCTCTATCTGCACCACCCTATTCTTGGAATTTTGATGGTCAGTCAGAGGTTAAGTAGTCGTATTTCCTTCAACTTTGTTTTCTCATGGGATTCAGGAGTGTGCTCAGTTGATTAGGGGTTTTCAAAGTGGTTTTTACACAAGGTTTAGTAAGTGCAATAGAGTTGTATTTGAGTTTGGTATTTCTTGTTTAGATTTAGCAGTGGAATAAGCTTGGTGTAAATCAAAATGCCTATATGATTTAAGGATAATTTCTAGGCTAGGGTTTTGAGAAGAGTGAAGTTGGGCAGGCTGAGGAGGAAACATTATTATAGGGTTTTCTTGTAAATCATTCATTCGTAAAGACTATGTTTAACCTAATTTAAGAACATGCTTGTCAAAGAGGTGAATATATATGTATATTTTCTTTTTTATTGCTACAACAATTGCTAGAGTTAGTTAGACTAAAACATGTTCCTTGACTGCTACAAGTCGATTGCTATAACAGCAACATGCCAAAGAGACAGAAGAAGGAAGCTCGAGTGGTTGAAGAGGATCTTAAGGTAGAAATAATAACCAAAGTAGAATTCATCAATGAAGACACCAAAGCCACTACTAGAGTAGAACCAGATTACAAATGGGGAGAAATTTTCATACTGATCTCAAACCAGAATGTACTTGATGCTCGGTTTGAAGAACTGACAATTTATGCTAAAATTGAAAAGTCATCTTTGATGAAAGTGGCTACTAGGCCTGAATTGTTTCCCTGTTCCGAAGTAATAGGTTGGATTCTGCCTAGGGCATATGTGACGAGAATGATCTTAGAAAATACTGCAAATCAGAGCTGTGCTGCATATAGCCTTGCCTATGTGTCTATGGGATACCATCTACCCTCACCACAGGTCTTGTTAACCCAAAAATCCCCCACACAACTGTCAATGGCCTACACCACCCAAGGAAACCATTTTACAACACTCATTTTACTCCGTAAGACCTTCCATAACCTTCCATTTGACCCCCACACCTCCAAAAGAGCCCAAGGATGAAGAAAAGGGCTAAAAACCCTCAAAAAGAGCCCAAAATAGACCCCCGGGAGCTAAAGCCCTCAAAAAGGGGCAAAAACCCTGAAAGGGGATAAAGTTAGGGCGGAAGGGGCTAAAGGCCCAAAAAAGGGGATAAATCCCATACCAAGGGCTTAAAACCCTAAAACCCCTTGGAAAAACTATATAAGGAGGGTGGGGGTCACTCTCAAAACACTCCTAATTTGGATATTGTTATGCTGCTCGTGGATGCTTTGAGACCTCTTGCTCTCAAACCATCCACTCTCCCTCTCCTCCAAGCCATTTCTTCCCAACGAAGAGAGAGGTGGTCCCATGAGCTAGGGAATGGTGGTCAATTTCCACCTAAGTGAGGTATAATCTCTTTTCATGCATGCTTATTTACTTGTTTTTTTTTCTAACTGGTATTTCATTTGCAGGTTTTTCATTAACAATTGTTTACAGGTTTTCTCCATTGTAGCTTAGGTTTGTTTTGCAGGTTTTGGAGGTGGAACCCTAACCCAATGTGTGCAGATGGGTTCATAAGGGCTGCATCTCCATATTTATTTCTATTATTTTCTCTTAGATGTAGTTTACAATATCTTCCATTTACTTGTTATTGCTTAGATTAGCTTAGTTTCAATTCACAACTCTGTTTATGTAATATTTCAATTCCATTTTTATTATTTTATAAGGGTAGGAACCTACCCTTATGAACTATAGGCATAAGGGATCCATTCTTACCCCTGTAGTGAGGATAAATTCTCACTACAACTTTGGCGACACCCCTAGGTCGATCCCACAGGATCCCTCGGCAAAAAAAATTCAAATTTCAAGTTTTTCAGTTTTTACCCTAGTGGTTAGAAATCTGAGTTTAGATCTATTTAAATATAATTTAATCCCTATTTATTTTCGTGTCGAAGCCTCTGCTAGGCCAAGCTGGGTTAGACTGACCCCAGTACCAGTTACTGTCAGCTAGCTCTAACCCTGCATCACCAAAACATTTCTTTCCGGAGTAGGTTTCTCTTATCAGGGGAAAAGGTGAGACAAATCTCACTTAATCCCCAGACAGGCGTGCCCAGGGTGCACTTAATCCTTAGACAGTTGTGACTTCATCCAAGGAGCTCAAGTTGTGGCTGTTTTGGCATTTTGTGTGACCCCTTTGCTCATTTCTGGAAAAATCTCGTGGCCCCCTCACGGGATTTGGTTAGAAATGTGCAGCCTGTCACACAAAAGTTGTTTTTCATTTTAATTAGTAGTAATTTTCAATTTTATAGGACTGTTAGTATGGCCCAGCCACCTCTGTCCACCATTACAGGTCTCTTTTAATTCTGGTTTTCATTTTCTGCAAATAAATCAATGAACAAATGTGTATATTCTAAATCAATCACTAAGGTTCAATAAAGTGAATTATCCTAACTAAAAATAACATAAAATTAACCATCTTGCTGCCTCCTTCCTCCTCTACCTAGTCATCACCCTCTGGGGTATTCTAGGATACGACGAAGGGATAGCTCATATAGATCTAGGCACTCCATGGCATTTTTCCCAAACCACTAAAACCAGGTGACTTGGAAGGTATGGGGGTAGAGAAGGATGGATTTAGGCCAACAATTCAGGGTTAATCACCATATTCGCTTACAAATTTCTGTTTATGTTTGCATACAAAACCATGACATGAGCTCTACCATGAATTCATAAACCATATTGCAAACCAAATACCAGAACAAACAAGCAAACCGACACACCATACCAACTAATTAACCCAACTCAGTTCATGACGCTGAGTAAGCCTTAAAATTTACCAAATTTACACTAAGTTCAATCAACTCTACAGTATTTGAGGACATAATTACCTGACTGCTTTAATTGTGGGAATTACTTGGTCTTTTCCCAGAAACTCATTGTGAGGAGTACCACAGGAACCCGAAAGTAGCTGACCGCTGAGAGGAATTGCCCAACGAAACGGGCAACAACCCTTTTCGATTGAGTAGAAGCACCCATGAGGAACAAGCCAAGCGCTATCTTCTGGCAGTCTTGGTGGTCGAGAGACCACCTTTAGCTAGTAGGAAGCCATTGAAACCGGGGTCCAAATTTCATACCCACCAGTTTCATACACCAAAGCAAACACAATTGATCCTCCATGATCTTCCTCACACCTAATAGGCGAACCACCACCATTTGGAACACTCAGTCGGTACCATCGTAGCCATTCTCAGTAATCTCCCACACCATCAGAGTGCCACACAACCTCTGATTCTGATTTAGAACCATATCAGTCTGAACCAGACCTCCACACTGCACCATCAAGCTTCATGGTTAGTGCAAACTCGGATCCATTTTTCGGTCTAACCTTAGCAAGTGGACCCATGTCCACATCACAACCCATCACCCACAACGTGGCAAGCGGTCCAAGCACAGTCATGCAGACTGTCATTATGCAATTTCCACCACCAATAGTGACCATCCAAGCTTGCCCAGTGGTAACACACAGGGGCAGTGGCCCCTCCACACACATTGTCCCCCCTGCCACATAGGGGGGTAGTGCACCAACCACCCACATTGCCCCTACCACCACACAAGGTGGAAATGCCCACACCACCCATATCATCCCACCCACAACACTTGGGGGCATTGGCTCATCCGCCATAGTGCCACCACAAACACCCCCAGTCATGCAGATACATTATGCACCTGCAAACCCCAACCCCATTGCGGCCCCATCCCACATCAACTTGGGGTCAAATCTACCCTTCATGGCTCGGTTGAACTTTCCTGATTTGGCTATATTAACAAATGACCCCATCCGTCACCAAGATTTCTAGCCACCCATGCCAACTAAGCTGCCATCGGACATCCCAAAGTTCGAAGGCAAAGTCGGAGAGTGTCCCCAAAATCATATAATGACATTCCATCTATGGTGCTTATCCAGTAGCATCATAGAAGACTCCATCAGGCTGAGACTATTCCAACGCACCCTCACAGGTGCCGTGGCCAAATGGTACATTGAGTTGCCACAAGCCAAGTACCCTGACTTCAACTCCCTAGCCTTTATGTTCCTACAGTATTTCCAACTCCCTATCAGATATGATGAGGGGGTGGAGATCCTATTATCCTATCGTCAAAACACTGCTACCCACATCGCTGACCATATCCATGAGTGGCAGCAGTGTCGCAGCTTGTGTAAGATCCAACTTGATGACAGGATCTTCTTGGATTTGTTCCTCAAGACTTTTCTCCCACCCATCGCAAAGGACGTCACATCTAAACATCCCCAATCTGAAGAAGAGACCATACTGAAGGCCCAACAATTTGACCTCATTTACGCTCAGTATGGATACTTGTACACTGTCATTCCAGATGCTCCTCATCCAAGTACCTCTTACCGCGACACACCAGGGACATCCCACACAATGAATGGAATTATAGGGTTAGTCTCCCAATAATCATAGCCTGGACCGATACCACCTGCCACGGCACTGCAATCAAGAAACACTACTAATGTTGCTTACCAAAACCAAGCTCTGGACTATGCTAGAATGATGTCTCAGTCCGGAGCAACAACCTCTTATGCTCAACCTGCGCCATTGTAGCAGGATCAGGCAATGGCTTGGCCAACGCAACAATATGTGGGGAAAATTCCCACATTTGTGGCACCACCACTCCCACAAATATACTTTGCACCACCAGTGCAATAGGTTCAAGCCCCCACCCACGCTCCACCCATTCCACCCGCTCCGTTGGGAAAAGTCTTTGCACAAAAAAAAACATCCCAACCATCCTGAACCCAATAATCAACAAGGGAAAGCTAGAAACAATCGGCCCCACAACCAAGGCAATAACCAACTACAGGGAGGTGGTCAGCAACCGAACCCTCCCAATAATGTTGCGGCCAAACAGCCAGCCCAAAACCACCCACGGTAGAATGCACCTATACGCAACGCTCCGTTGCGCACAAACCAACCTTGTACACTGTGTGATGTCTATGGGCATTACACGTTTGAGTGTCCCCTCATGGCTTGTGCTAAGCATGCCATTCAAAATGAGGCCCAACAAGATGCTAATGCCCCCACCCAAGCCCGACCCAACCATGCACCACAAGGACCTCCTCCCATGGTGCTTCAAAACCCACTACTAGTCCAAGGACTGGTGACAACCGCACCCCCTCCCCAGGCCAATCCCAATGCTCTAGGGGCACCACTCACAACTGAAACAGGTGTTCACCACCTGATGACCATGACCACTAAAGAGGTCAACTTACAGACTAGACGAAATCAGTACAGTACCACCACTGAACCTGCCAACTCGTCAGCAACATCCAAATCTAAGACAACCCACCTACCTCTCCAGCTACCCCCGTTCACGCGCCCCCCCATATGCAGAATTTCCAATAACACCACAACTAGAGCTGCAGTTAGCTGTAGCATTGTGGATGGTTTGGCCCAAATGCAAACTGCCATGTCCGCTCTTGAGGTACTTAAAACGTGCCCAACACAGCAGAAAGAGTTACTAGCCATTCTAGGGGCAATAGACCACTATGATTCCAAGCTAATCACATTTGATATAGAGAACGGAGAGCTGTGCATGCCCTCAACTATCGCCTTCAAAATTCTGGTATCCACCTGGAACTTGGTTGTGCACCGATGCATAGTGGATGAGGAGGCATCCACATGCGTCATGTCTACCTTGGTTTGGCAGAAGCTTGGATCACTAATTCTACAATTGCCCTCCACAACTCTATGGGATTATGATGGACACCCCACTAAACCCAAAGGAATCCTCCCCCATGTTCCCATCATGTTAGCTGGGAAGACAGTCATGATCGACATCGAAGTTGTCAATGCTCAACTGGATTACAACCTCCTCCTTGGGAGGAGTTACATGTATGCCATGTGAGCTGTCACGTCAACTATCTTCCACCTCATGACGTTTCCCCACAAAGGGAAGATTTTGACGGTTAACCAACTCACCTACCATGATCCACAAGGGTTAACAGTGCCTTCCAACGTTATCCCTACCATCACCACCACCGAGTCACAAGGGGCGAGCGGACATGCTAATGTCATCCTTGCAACCAACACTGTGGTTGAAAACACACAAACCTCCCCACCGTTGAATGTGGGCCCTGGGTTGTTTATCGATCCCACCATGATGGCTCCTTTCCCATTGGTGTCACCAACACTGACACAAAAGCAAATTGTAGACTTCTGCATGGTCTCATCAAACACCGCAGCACCCAAATAGAAACGATAGCCGCAACCCCAACCACAACCACAACAGTGTCTGTAGCCACAACGCCAATAGTAGCCGCAACATCACCCGCAGCAGCAGCATTACGCATAGCTGCAAGCACAACCTCACCCCCACATGCAACTAGTTGGGATTTATGTGGGCTCATCTCCGATCCATACAATTCCTTTCCTCTCTCCGCCACCTAGTGTCATTAGCAAGTCGGTCATGGCCACCTTAAGCCTACCCAACTTTACGTTGGGAATCCTGGTGTGGTATCTACATACACCCGCTCAACCACCAATGCCCTAGGTTGTATTAAATCCATTGCAACCTATCGCAGTCAAGTCTCACCCCCCACCCGGTCCGCATATGCCAACCGCCGCACCTGCACCTACACCACCCCAACCCAAAAGCACAAGGGGAAAGAACACTAAATCCACTGCAAAACCATGACAAGTCTTGCCTTGTGCCATCTGCGAACAACAGGGCCATCCAAATCAGGATTGCCCTGAAATCTCAGTGATCCGTGTACATCTAGATGCCACAGATACGAATGAAAAAATCCCCGTGGTTGAACTCCCAACCACGCTAGTAGTCAAGAACAAGGCATTGAGGACAAACCATGCTTGCACCCTTTGCGGCCTATATGGACATTACTCCCACCATTGCCAAGACCTACCTGAATTTTGAATGGCTCTTGTTTACCTTCATCACCATTCCGTTGAGTCTGAGATCAGTTCACCCACCACCTCCTTCGTCTGACACCATGTCCATTTACATGATGTCCAGTGCCCCCGACTAGTTCATCCCCATATCTAATGAGGGTCCATCAGACCTGTCACTTCGTTGCTTCAACAACGACGAGGAGATACTTGAAGCTTTGACCGCCTTGGAATATCCATGGGAGGATATGCACCATCGTTCGTTCTTCCTCCCGGAATAGCTTGTGTCGCAGTCTGACCAGGTTTTTGTGGAGACCAAAGATTTCATTCATGGGAAGGTTGACTAGTTCAAGAACCCAATTCTAGCACCCGATGCCATCAAAGAAGGGAACATGGTGAACATTTTTCCAACCATTAAAATTGACATCTCAACCAACTCTGATATCGTTGAATAAATCATGTTGGGGGCATCTCGCTCCCCGAAAGAGGTCGATGCCTACACCGCTCTCTTCCAAGAATTCCGCAACATCTTTGCCTGGTCTTACACTGAAATTCCTAGCTTAGATCCATCCATCATGGAACACCACATCGATACATGGCCTAATGTGGCACCCATCCGTCAGAAGCAATGGCCCATCCATCCATCCAAAGTGGATGCGGTGAAAGCCGAGATAGAGAAGTTACGCACAGTCGGCTTCATTTATTCCATTGCATACACAACTTGGGTTTCTAATCCTGTTCCCATGAATACAAAATAGGGTACCATTCATGTTTGAACAGACTTCTGCGATCTCAATGGGACATGTCCCAAAGACAACTTCCCCACCCTGTTCATCGACCAGATCATTAATGCATGCATCGAACATGAGGCCTTCTCCTTCATGGACGGATTTTTTTGATACAACCAAATCCAAATCTGGAAAGAAGACCGTTACAAGATGGCATTCACAACCCCATGGGGTACATTCACCTACCGAGTCATGCCCTTTGGCCTCAAAAATGATGGAGCCACCTTTTAGCATGCCATGACATATTGTTTCCATGATTTAATTCACATCATCTTGGTCTAGTTGGACGATATCACCGCTCGATCACGAAAACAAGCACAACATATAGACGATTTGTGGCAAGTCTTTTTACATTGTCGCAAGTACAACATTTGCCTGAACCCCCTCAAGTGTGTTTTATGTGCCCTAGTAGACCATTTACTTGGATTTATCATCTCCCACAAAGGGATAACAGTAGATCCCCTCAAATTTCAGACCATCCTTGATCTTCCTTCCCCAAGAACTCGGCACCAACTACAAAGCCTACAAGGCAAGGCTAAATTCCTTTGCTGCTTTGTGCCAGAGTATGCAACAAAATCCTATGGATTCATCTGCCTGCTCCACACAAACATCCCCTTCATTTGGGATTAGCAAGCACAAGAATCGTTCAAGGCACTCAAACAAGCCCTGGCTTCTGCACCATTACTCTCACCACCAGATTTCACTGGAGGCTTCATCGTTTATGTGTCGGTGTTGAAGTCTAGGGTTTCAACATCATTCAAGCATACGTTAAGTTCATACACAGCTATTAAAGACATAGAAATATGGGAAGGGACGTCCAATCCGTCTTTTCATTATCTTTGGTAATTATTTATACATTATGAGGTAGGTTGGAGTGGTTGTACCCGCTCCAACTACCTATTTGTTAATATTTATTTATCTTTTAAACTATAATTACATGATGAAATTTAGGAGGTAATTAGCCCCCTCTACATCTGCCCCACAAACAAAATGTTTCTTCGTCCCGAAGAAAACAAAGAAAACTGCATCAACGTCCTGGGTCTCTGCTACTGCGGAGTAGTCCTCACTGTGCATCAACCATGCATACCGGTCTGCATAGGTAACTCAGCCGCAACAGCCGCCAGCTTGATAGGAAAACACACGTGTACAAGGCTCTACTATGACTGGTTACTCTTCAGCCTCCATCTTCAATCTGACAATAGTCCATCGAAGTCTCATCCTCTCACAACGGCGGGAAACCATATTCTTCCGCAACTAGGTCTTTTGGTTTAAAGCCTCACCCGGGCTCATCTGACCGGCATCTCCATCGGTTCAGGCATGCGGGGCCTTTTGGGTCTTCGACTTTCTATGTCATTTCTCTGTATTCTGGCTTTCCAAGGTCACAACCTAGGAACAGTTTCAGCATTTTGATAGTGAGGGGTACATTGTCATCATGTCTCATTGAAGCGCTTCGCTGTGTAGGTGAATGATATTTGCTTGAATGTCATCGTCGTTGTCTTGTTCTATCGTGAGAGTATGAATTTCCTGCTCCAACCCAACCGACCTGCTCCAATCCAACCGACCTGCTCCAACCGACATGTTTCAACCGACATGCTCCCACTGACATGATCATATCGACCACTTGAAATGCCGACCAAAGCGAGTTGGACCCACAGAAGAATCGACCATATTCTTACAACTTAATCAACGCTCAGTCAATCAAGGAGGCAAGGTATTTAACACAAAATAAACAACTCCATAATGTTACCTCTCATGATGCATCAAAAATTTTTAATCTGTAGTCGGGACAGGGTCGACGAAATGGTGGTCGACCAGCTCAGTCGGGTCGATGGCGGTCGACCAGATCAGTCGGGTCGCTGGCCAAGTGTGCTAGTCGGTGGCTTGGTCGACGGTTTCATATGACAAGCAGTCGAAGGTATTCATCATTCGGCAGTCTCTTGCTGCTCCAGTGTCACATAGTCAATGAGTTGTGCAAATAGAACGATCGTATTTATGTACAGCAGCATGGGCCAATCGTATTCATGCGCAAACAGGTCGATCTTTGATAAGTAGAAGATCTGGATCTGGATCATGTACAGCAGCGTGGGCCAATCGTATTCAACGTGAACTATGCCGAGCAACGATATGTCTTCTGGATCTGGATATGATCAATCAAATCCTTTCAATCCTTCTGGTGCAATTTCCAGATATTAACACACTATCAGTTACTTACTATTGATTTTATTTTTCCAGGGGCACACACCATAGGGAAAGCTCACTGCGTTTCCTTCGCCAACAGGCTCTCTCCCTTGGACCCTCGCATGAGTAAAAACCTGGTGAAGAATCTGCTCCAGGTTTGCCCGACGGTCGAATCGAGAAACAAGACTGCTCTGGACCGCAAAAGTCCGGAGAAATTTGATCACAAATATTACAAGAACCTGATGAAAAAATGACGGCCTTTTAACTTCCGATGACGATCTGTTCTACGATGCGCGGACCAGAGAGCTCGTGAAGCTTTTCAAGGATTCCGAGTTCGCGTTCTTCCTGCAATTTGCCATGTCTGCCATTAAAATGAGCCAGTCGGCTGCTGTAGAATGGGGAAACTCTTCTGATCAACTCTTGCAGGTGGTATTTGCAGGATTATAAGACAGATGTCACGCTGCAGCTTGTCTCCCATAATATTTTTCATCAACGCACATGCAGTCTCTTTAAGCTTCTCCTTTCAGATTCACGAATGCACGAGCAGTATTTTCATCTTCACGACAGCTTCTCCTTTAGGTTCGACCACCTCCATCCGCTACTGCTGTCACCCAGACCGGATGGAGGCGGCAACGGCGCCAATGTTGAAGTCTAGGGTTTCAACATCATTCAAGCATACGTTAAGTTCATACACAGCTATTAAAGACAACGAAATATGGGAAGGGATGTCCAATCCGTCTTTTCATTATCTTTGGTAATTATTTATACATTATGAGGTAGGTTGGAGCGGTTGTACCTGCTCCAACTACCTATTTGTTAATATTTATTTATCTTTTAAACTATAATTACATGATGACATTTAGGAGGTAATTAGCCCCCTCTACAGTCGGCCTCAGAAAACGCCATTACTAGAGTATTGGTCCAAGAAGACGATGCTCGCCAAGAGCACATGATTTACTACATTATTCAGAAGCTAACAGGACCCCCATTACGATATTCACCCAAGGAGAAACTAGCCCTAGCCATTTTCTTCTCGGCTCAAAAATTGCGCCACTACATCATTGCCAACCATTATCGGGTAGTGGTTGATTCAAACCAAATGCGGTACCTCTTAAGCCGCCGCCTTCTACAAGGTCGAGAATCCAAGTGGGTAGTCATCCTCCAAGAGTTCGACCTAGAGTTTTTTTCTCCAAAAAGCACAAAGGCACTCGCACTAGCCACACTCATGACCAATCTTCCCCCATTAACCGCACCATCAACCCCCAAGGATGATCTCCCTGATGAATTCCTATTTGTCATATCTACTGATGAACCATGGTATGAAGACATCCTTCTCTATTTATGAATGCAAAAGTTCCCAATGCACTTCAACCATGAGGATAGGCGACGCATCCGACATCAAGCCATTCGCCACTTGCTGATTGGAGATGTTCTGTACTGTCGAGGCATTGATACCATCCTATGTTGTTTCCTCACCTATGACAAGGTCGAGACCATCCTCAACGAAATTCATAGCGGAGCCTGTGGTGGTCACCTTTTGGGCCTAGCAACTGCCCAAAAGATCTTGAGCGCTGGCTATTTCTGGCCCTCCATCTTCGCTAATTGCATAGAGGCAGTCAAAGATTGCCACAGCTGTCAATTTTTTGCCCCAAAGGCAAGAACCTCCCCCGCACTGTTACACCCCATAGTCACAGTCGGGCCTTTATGCAAATGGGTAATCAACTTCATGACAATCAACCCCATTCCAGCTAATGGTCACAAATACACAATCATGGCAGTGGATTACTTCACCAAGTGGGCCGAAGCCATGCCCACATTCGATTGCAATGCTAAAACTACAGCACATTTCTTCTTCAACCATGTCATTACATGGTTTGGTGTCCCCAAACAATTAGTCTCAGACCATGGGGCACACTTTGAAGACGTCGTATGGGCTGAATTATCAACCATGTTGAAATTTGAACACTAGTACTCCTCTTCCTACTACCCTCAAGGCAATGGTCAAGTTGAAGCAGTTAACAAAATCATCAAAACAATGCTTCAATGGATGGTAGGAAATCACAAAACCAACTGGCATCACATGCTATTTTCTACCCTATGGGCTTATCACACATCCATAAAAACCACAACCGGTTTTACCCCTTTCCACCTAGTACATGGCGTTGAATCAGTGCTCCCTATAGAGTTCCATATCCCATCTCTCTACCTCATGGTGGAACTCCTTCTTGATACTTCACCTTTAGAAGAATGCCTCCTCCAACTCAAGAAAACCATAGAAGACCGTCGAGCTTCCCTGCAAGCTGTCGAAGCAGCGAAAACATGATCAAAGATCCAATATGACTCACATGTCCACCCTTGCACCTTTAGCTAAGGTGATATGGTCCTAGTCTACGACCAACCTAATGATAAATTGGGCAAGGGCATGTTTGAGTCAATGTGGTATGGCCCATATGTCGTCCACCGTTGCCTCGGAAAAGGGGCATACACCCTCATTGACTCTGATCGACAACTCCTGGAGAACCCCCGCAATGGGCTCTAGCTCAAGAAATTTTACACTTAACATCACCAATGCGCCACTTCTTTTTCTTTTTCTTGTTTTTCAATGTTTTTCAGCAAAAATCAAAGGTAGTACCATCAGCTGCTAGTCAAAAGTCACCCGAAACCTGTTCGAGACACCTCTCACACCTTCGGGATCAAATTTTCATTTCCTTATGAGACCATTGTCTCATGTTTAATAAGTCAATTTTGGGACCATCTCCCACAAATCGCCTCTATTCACGAGCCATGACATGAATATGCGAGTGTCTATGGACCGGTACTCATATCATACTACCCGGTCGCAACTCATGCAAGTGATCGGGCCGCTGCCCATTAAGGATTGTACCATACTTTTATTTTTGTATTTATAACTATATTTTACATCACACCTTATGCATCTGGACCATCGTCCACAAAACCCTTTGTTTTTCTTCCATGTATTTGACATAGAAGTTTCCTCGGGCCGCCGCCCATTAATAACTGTCATTTTAGCTTTTATTTTGTATTCTTAACACATAGACTATCTTTTCCTTTTAATACACCTTGCGCAGATCTCTGGACCACTGTCCACAAAATGATTTATTTTCTTGCACGTATTTGGCATATAAATGCCTCTGGACTTGTACTCACATCGCATGTAGTCAAGTCCATCCACCAGAACACACACACGCTCTACTGAACTATGTCAAAGAGCCACCTCGGTTTGCGTACCTCTGTCGCACCATCTCCCAGGCCTCTACCGTGATCTATCCCATCAATGCATTGGTATGTTTGAGAGCCTTCTGCTCTGTCCATACTGCGTAGATGACCTTTGGACCTCTATCCACTGTCTTGACATGGGGCACCGCTCGTGCCACCGCAGTCAGTTGACCACATTGGATTTTTGTTTAAGCTCTTTTCTGACTCCTTAAAACAATGAAAAGATCACCGAGCGTAACCTCTAGAGTCACCAAGGCATCTCTACGATGCTCATCGAGTTCCTCAAGGTGAACCAAACGCTCCTCCAAAGGTGAAG